>CM053785.1:718758710-719163710 GCA_028749045.1 Cupressus sempervirens | reverse complement strand
CATTATCATCTCTCCATATTTGTATGCATGTGTATATGGATACATGTATATATATACATATATGTACATATGTTGATGAAAGGCCACACCACCCTACCAACTCATAACCAAAAATGCAACAATATGGAGACAAAGAGAGACAAAATGCTTCCCAAGCAATTTATTATACTTGAAAATCCTTACAACATCCACAAGATGATATCATAGATATGACTTCTTCAAAAAGAAGTTTAAAAATTCTTCAACATAAGAGAACCCCCAAATAAGAATTTCCACAAGAAGAGTCTTCACACCAAGAGCTTCACCAAGAAAAACTTCCCAACTAAGAGCCTTTAGCTCCAAAGCTTCCACCCAAGAACTTCTACTTGAAGAGCTACACCCAAGAGCTTTCACACCTTGAAGCTTGACCTACCAAAGCTTGATTAGAAATGCTCATATACCTTGCTTAAATAAGCACTTACCATTCCACATACACAATATCCACAACCTTCTAGGGTTCCACCTACACAATATCCACAACCTTCTAGAATTCCACCTGCACACCTTGATAAATGGAATGACAACCATTTTTATTTTATTTTTCTATTATGCCACCTATGCACCTTGAAAATAGAAATTCCTTTTCTTTTTTCTTTTCTCCTTTTTCCCTTTTTTTATTTTTTTTTATTTTTCTTTCTATTTTTGTCACTTTCTCTCTCCTCCACAATTTTTTTTAAATTTTTTTTTCTAATTTAAATTTTTCCATGCAAGATGCTCCTACATCAGACTTCCCTAGTACATAGAAAAGTGTGTCCCACACTTTGATGTCAAAAAGAAAGATCTACAACCATCTTCATTTTCACCAAAGGTTTCCACCTCAATAGGGACAATAGAACCAACATGCAAATCTTCCACATTTGCATCCATATGTTAGACACCAGAATCTCAAGCATCCAATCAGCATGCTCACTCCCAAAAAAAAATGGAACATAATGCTTCATCAGCAAACCCTCATCCACAATAGCAACTAGTGAATCCACACTAGCAACAACAAACTCCATATCAGTAGCAGTAAACTCCATATCAACAATAGTATGTATATCTTCATCAACACATGCCAAACTCTCAACACCAACCATCTCATTGCTCAAAACAAGATGCTCTGCAACATACAAATCATCACCAACAACAGCTAGATCATCCTCAACTGAGTGCTTTTCAATCTCCATGTTAGACTCAACCAACTGATCATGAAAACCAATCTCCATCCCAACATCAATAAGGTTAGGAATATCCTCAGCAACAACTTCTAGCTACTATGCAAGTTCTATATCAAACTCCACGATCTTATCATCAAAACCATCCTCTTCCACCTCAACCTTACAATGCCATCTTCTTTCTCGAACAAGTCTCTTAACTAGCCAAACAACTTTCTTTCAAATAAATAGACTCTAACTCCAAAAATGTTCATGAAATTCCTTCCTCACCTCATCCCTAACTCGATCAGCCAAGCTAGCTTCAAACTAAGTAGTCATCTTAGAAAACCTCCTCTCCACTATATCATGAATATTCGCAATCATCTCAGGGTCCAATCCTCTCAGAGCCATCTTCCAAGATCTTCATAAACCCTCTATAACAAATCCTCCCCATGCTCCTTTTGACAACCTTGAATTGTTTGCAAGTCAGATCACAACTTGCCACCCTGCATGAATAATCAGGAACGCATCATAAGTCTAGGACCACAGATCTGCAATCCACAAAATCTCTACAACCATGCCTCAACAAGATTAGTCTTCCATATTCACATCCATTGATCAATATACATGTACTCCCAAGGTCCTGGTACAAACTACCACAACTTTGGTGATCTATCTACACTCTCAAGAACTCTTGCTTTGATACCACTTGATGAACAGCCACACCACCCTACTAACTCATAACCAAAAATGCAACAATATGGAGACGAAGAGAGACAAAATGCTTCCCAAGAAATTTATTATACTTGAAAATCCTTACACCATCCACAAGATGATATCATAGATATGACTTCTTCAAAAAGAAGTTTACAAATTCTTCAACATAAGAGAACTCCCAAATAAGAATTTCCACAAGAAGAGTCTTCACACCAAGAGATTCACCAAGAAGAACTTTCCAACTAAGAGCCTTCAGCTCTAAAGCTTCCACCCAAGAAATTCTACTTGAAGAGCTACACCCAAGAGCTTTCACACCTTGAAGCTTGACCTAACAAAGATTGATGAGAAATGCTCATATGCCTTGCTTAAATAAGCACTTACCATCTAATGCATGATTTATCCACAACCTTCTAGAATTCCACCTACACAATATCCACAACCTTCTAGGATTCCACCTATACAATATCCACAACCTTCTAGAATTCCACCTACACACCTCGATAAATAGAATGTCAACCATTTTTATTTTATTTTTCTATTACAAAACCTATGCACCTCAAAAATAGAAATTCCTTTTCTTTTTTCTTTTCTCCTTTTTCCCTTATTTTATTTTTTTATTATTTTTCCTTCTATTTTTGTCACTTTCTCTCTCCTCCATAATTTTTTTTTTCTAATTTAATTTTTCCATGCAAGATGCTCCTGCATCATATGTCTATGTATATATGTATTTATATACATACATACACACACACACACATATGTGTGTGTGTGTGTCTATGTATGTATGTATGTAATATATATAGAGAGATCTTGGCACAACAAAAAAATTTATCCAACTACATACATATTCTAGAATCCAAATAATAAAATAATAAAACTCACTCAACCTGTGCTGAGTTACCTCAAGATCCTACACAAAAATAATGCAGACTAGGAAAAAGGGTAGAGTTCATAAGAAATTTTACAAAAACATATCATAGCTGATATTTTTAGAAAGAAACAAGTCATAACAAAACTAAATTGGTCTAATTGTTGATTAGCTAGGTTGATTGCAAATTCCTATAGACTGTCTTTGGATTAGGTACAATAAAACAAACAATTAGTTGTTCCCAACCAGCATGATCAAATATAGTTTTCTAAGGTGATAAAATTGAATATGCAGATGTATGTATGTATGTATGTATGTATGTATGTGTACATGTATGTATGTATGTATGTATATATATGTATGTATGTATGCATATGTATGTATGTATGTATATACGTATGTATGTATATATGTATGTATGTATGTATCTATGTATGTATGTATGTATATTTATTAGGTACAATAAAATGAATAATCCCCATTTATTTTGATCAACTGTAGAGAGGTGTGCATGAAAGGGGGTGGAGAGCACTCAATGTTAGTGGAGATCAGTGAAGATCTAGGATTTTGTTTCCATGCCCTTATGATCTGTGCATTTCATTGATGTTCCCTTGTGATCTCTAATTTTATTTTTGTGTCCTTGTGATCTTTGTATATGTATGTATGTATGTATGTGTTGCCCAGATTTTAGTTCCATTTCCTTTTGCTCTAAGGTGTAGTCAAGTCAATGCCATGGCTTGAGTTAGAGTCTAGTTTACCTCTAGGAAGATCTTCTTCTCATCTACCCATCAAGAAAACCAGGCAAGAAATCATGTAAGCATGTGATTATTCAAGTGGCTAAGTGATTAGGGTTTGGGTGGAGTCAAGATTTCCCTGATGAGAAGAGGTCTTTAATTTTTGTTGATCCATTATTCTATATTCTAAAATATGTTGGAGATGAAGATTCATATTTTTCTATAGTTTAATGGTGAATGATCTGCTCAAACATAGTAAGAGTGAGCATGGAAATTAGATCAATGGTGCATCTTCATTTCAGAGAATTTTCCTACAAGTATAATTCCATTCATGAAAATCTCCTAAAATAGCACCATGTGTTAGATCAAATTCTTTTGCAACATTACAAGAAATTAAATTTAATCTTGAGTTAAGGCAATGAAGCAATGAAAGCTAAAAATTGCATCATCCCTAGCAGTTAAAGTTAACTTGAGGTCAGAGTTGCAAAGAGGAGATAGCCATGATCGAATCCTCACAAGGTTAAAGCTATGGTTAAAATTTAGGGATGCAAGGTTGTGATGGAGTGAAATAGTTAACTCTAAATGGCTATTGCATTATCATAGCTTAAAACGAATTCAAGACATTTCAAGTTGCAAAGCAACAATAAAGAGCCAAAACAAAAAAAAGTTAATCACACCATCGCATGGTTAAGCCATGAGCAATGATTTTGATTTGCAAAACTGCAAAGAGGATTTGATAGTTAAAGAAATAAGGTATCACACCATTGCCAAGCTTAACCATAAGTTAAAACTTAAGGTTGAGAAACTGTAAAATGAAATAATAGTTAGTCATCGCATCATCTCATAGGTTAAAAGTATTGTATGATGGACAATTTTGAAGAAGTGACAAGGGAAAAGTAAGGAGGATTGCTAAGTTTTAATCATGATCATTGATTAAAGATTGACGATCACAATTCAAACTTGATGTGACCATTGAGATAAAAATTACATGGATTTGGTACCAACAATAGAATACAAAGGGAATGAATATTTTCACAGGGTTTCTAAAGCTTCTTGAAGATCAATAGTCACAAGGTGTTCTTAAAAGTGCCACAAGATCAAGATCCTTGCTAGGGAAGATGTCATGAGTCAATATCATGTTGTAGATTAGATCTTTTCATGTTTTAACCATATTTACTTTCCATTAAATGACTATTGAATTACCAAGTGATGAATGGGTTTCACAGCCAAGACTATAAATGTAATTTCTTTTGATAATGTTAAGGTCAAAAAACTTGACAATGGAGAGTTGGTAATTCCATTTACCTTGATTTGGCTTTCACGTTTGTTGTTCCAATCATAGGTTAGATTAGATTTGGATTGAGGGCTAAAATTCAATTACATTTGGTATTGTGATTTTCTCTTGGATTCCATTCCATTATGGTGATTATAGCATAGGTAATTCCATTCATCTTCCATGTGTAATTCTTTTTCTGCATCTCCCTATTGTATCTGCATTGTTAGATTCAATAGTCATGGGTGTAGAATTTAAAATAGTTGTTAATTAGAAGTTAGCTGCTAGAGCTTTAAGATAACTAATAAAAAACATTCCATTAGGGGTTGTGAGATATCCAAATCCAATTTTTCCTAAATTATTTTTCTACTAGCAATCTAGTTTGTAGCCTCTTCTGCTCTTGAGTCAAGAGCTTATCCTTTAAAATCATGATCAAATAAAGACATCAATTCATTATATATCATTTCAAACTAAAGGGAGTTGTACCTTGTAATTCAAAATGATATAACACATACATTGACCCATTTTTTGGTAACATCCTTTTGTTTCTCCAAAACATTGAGCAATTAAAAGAGTCAAGTTATAAACCCTAATAGGAGAACAAGCTATTAACCAGTAGTATATAAATATATATACATATATATATATATACATATATATATATATATACATATATATATATATATATATGTTTGTTTATACATGCATATATATACACACATATGTGTGTTTTTATGTATATATACACATACATATACATAAAGAGAAGCGTCTTTGATCACCTATTGGGAGAAATATAAAGACATACATGTTTAGAAGGAAAAGAAAAGAACATTTACATAGGTACTTCTTCTCCCCTTTAAGAAAATCATAGAGCAAGGGCACATAGATCACAAGGGCATGACACGAAAATGAAATTGTAGAGAAAGGGCACAGAGATCACAAGGGCATGACAACAAAATGCAGAGATCACAAGGGCACAACAATAAAATTATAGATCTCCACTGATCTCCACTATTTCACCAATGGTCAAAGTCAACAACTCTCAATTAAGAACCATAGTAGAGAGTGACCCTTTACAGACTTGAACCTTGGTTGTAAGCACTACAGGCAAGAAATCCCACCATTTTACCAAAGGAAAAATCATTTTATACACATTTTGAAAAAAAATAATGTTGATTTTAGATTATTTTGATGCAATTTACGCCTATCGCATGAAGAGGTACTAGAATTTCAAGATGGGATCACTTCAAAAAATCATAGAAATAAAAACTACTCATCAAAAAATTGTGAAAATATACACAACTTCTAGACCTCACTCTAACCTATCATCCTATTAAAGGGTTTTTCAAAATACTAAATATAACTATGTATTTTGTGGAGTGCATAGTAACAACTATATTATGTTTTTCAGCAAAAAAATAGGAGAAATTTTTTTTTGCATGGGGTTTGACCCTCTTAATCTTATCCATTAAAAAAAAACTTAGTAATTTAGAAAATATATTCAAAGTACTACAATTTTTGTGTTTTACACATTTTCTCATTTTGAGTGCATGACCCTTAAATGAAATCATGAATGAGAGACTTGGTAGGGCCAAGAAGTCAAAGGTCACTTTTATAGAGGATGTAGAAGGCCTAAACTTTTTTTTGAGAGCCTTTGATATGATTATAAAAGAAGGAAGAGGAAAAAGGAGGTTTAGAGAGGAGCTAGAGCCTCAGGGTGATGAGCTTGCAATATAAAGAAGGATTGGAGGTAGCCTTAAGGTATATCATAGGAAGAAGTTTTCTAGAGAACCAATAGAACCAATAATTCTAAAGGTTTAGGAAGAAAAAGATCTAGTTAGAAGAACCCTTTATCCATAGTCCCCAAGGCCACCCACTCCGCCTTCACTATCTAGTAGGAACCATGACTTTGTTCTTGAATAAAAAGGAGTCTCAAGATATGGAGAAATTAGGGGAAGAAAATATCCCTATGGATGATGATGAGGAAGAATATTACATATATATATATATTACATATATATATATATATATATATATATATATATCAGAGGAGTTGTGAAAAAAGGGACTTCTTCAAGTGCCAAGGGCACCTGTCTCTAATATTGATACACAAGAGATAAAGGGAATTTTCCTTAAAGATGTAAGAATAGAGGCGTATAGGGAATTTTTTGAAGATGATGAATTATTTAAAAATTAATTACCTTCAAGAAATTACTTTGGCAATATTATAGGCCAAAATATCACTAGAAGATATAAGAAAAGAAAGCATAAAGGCCTAGAGTTGATGTTGAGGAGACCATACAAGAAATTGAGGGATAAATGATGACTAAATTCAAAGCTATTACCCTAGAAGAAGGAATAATTTTTTTGAAGGAAACATGAGTCTTATTATTTGTTGGATACAATTGACTAATTATGTGTTGTCTTTGATGTAATTTCATATCACTATTAGTCAATATATGTCAAGCTCACTCGGGCAGTGAAGACAATTCTCAGTGTCTACCGAGCATTCCGATGTTTGCCTAGTTCAAAAGGCAGTGTCTACCGAGTTCACTCGGGCATCAAAGGAAAAGTTGCAAAAAATGAGTGTTAACTGAGCTTACTTGGGTAACAAAGGAAAGTTGGATGGAATAAGTGCTAACCAAGCTCACTCAGTTGCCAAAGGATTTTTGTAAGTTTGCAATGTTAACTAAGCTTCTATTAGTTAACACAGGAAATCATTTTTGAGTTAGTTTCTACTGAGCTAGGTTGGTTAATGAAGTATTTTCTTTTTTTTTTTATTAAGCTTAATTGATTTATCTATTGACTCTAGCTGACTAAGGTGATGAACATTAATTATTCTAAGTTGTATTTGAGTCGATTTGACAAAGCAAAAGATATAAGTATAAGATCAAGTTGTGATTTAAAAGTGAAAAAAGTGTAAGAAATGATGATATGATTGAAGACTTAATGATAAGTAGAGGGAGCAAATTTGAAGGATAAGCAAAATATCCTTATGGTGCAGCAAAGCCATATTCAATTAGGAAGGATCAAGTACAAGCTAGAATAGAGATTTGTAATCAACAATTCAATTGCATTCAAATTAGGTCATCTCATTGTTACTCTCTAACAATTGTAGCAGTGATCTAAATGTCCTAATAGAGTTCTCTTAACAACTATTTGCAAATCCTCTAACAAGGTGGCAATTCCATTGAATTATTCTCAAGACCTCTAACAAGGCCACTCCTAATAGGGTGATTAAATCCTTTAACAGGGTCACACCTAACAGTGTGTTTTGTAACCTTCAATAGGGTTGGCTCCTAACAAGGCTCACTTTAGAAGAGTGAAAATCAGTAACTAGTTGCTATTGGTGGTTTTTCCCAGATTGGGTTTCCAAGTTAAATCTTGGTGTCAAATGTGTTCATGCTATTTTCTTTTATGTGTTTACAATTAAGTTAATGTAATGATAATCATAGATAACATCTAAAGATTTATATGTTAATTTTCTATTGAGCTAATCCAGTTATTACTGATTTACAACATTATATGTTTGCATTTTGTACTAACATGTAAGGGATCTGGGATTTCTTTTTGTAGTAATTGATTCACCTCTCTCCTCTCAGTTACTCATCTTATATTTCCAACAATTAGTATCAGAGCATTTGGTGCTTGTAGAGAAGGTTTCAAGGACCTAAGCTAAAGATCAAGATGTCTTACAAAAGAGAGATTCCCAAGTTGAACAGAGATAATTTTGTAGCATGGCAATGACTTATGAAGCTACATCTGGCTACCATCAGTGATTCAGGTTGCAAGTGTTTTGATACTAAATATAAGACTCCCACTAGAACATTATCAATTGAAGACATTATTGAAAAAAAGAATCATAATATCATGATGATAGATATTGCATCTGCTCTCAGTTATGCTTAATTTGATGAGGTAAAAGATTGCAAAAATACTTTTGAAATGTGGAACAAACTGAAAGATATCTATGGAGAAGATGACAATGTAAGAAGAGCCAAATAAAAAAGCCTTAGAGGAAAAGTTGATCAAATGAGAATGAGAGAAGATGAAAACATTGAAAAATATGTGAAAAGGATCAAGGCCAATGTAAGTGCAATCAAAGAATCTGGAGGAGACATTAAGGAGGAGACTGTTGTAAGTAAAGTTCTCAAAACCCTTCTTCTTATTTATGCAATTAGAGTATCTACTATTCAAGAAATGAGATGTGATCCAAATAAAAAAATAGGCTTGGATGCTCTAGTTGGAAGATTAATAGCTTTTGAGTTAGACAATTATGATAACCATGTTCCTACTTCAAAGAATATTGAATCTACATTCAAAGCTAAACTCTCACTCAAAGAAAAGGGTAAAAAGTCAAAATCTAGTCAATCAGCAAGTGAAGAAGATGGATCATCAAAAGAAAGTTTAGACAATGATCTTGATGTTGTTGAAGCCTTGCTTACAAGGAAGTACTCCAAAGGCAGAGAAAAATGCAAAGGTAAAGTTCCTCTAATCTACTCTTCTTGTGAAGAAGTTGGTCACATTGTTGCTAGGTGTCCAAAAAAGGAAATCAAGGATGAGAAGAAAAGTAACAAGCATAAAGGCAAGAAGGATTTCAAAAACTACAAGAACTCCAAAGACAAAGGTAATAAATCTTGTTTTATGGCTAAAGATTTTGATAATAGTGAAGATGAAATGGTATATATAGTTGTGAAAGATGAATCTAATGATGAAGGAGATAAGATGGCACTTATCTCTCATGTTAGAAAAAATTATATATGGATTATTGACAGTGGCTACTCACATCATATGACTAGTGACAAAACAAAATTTGAGCATATGGAATATTATGATGGAGGTAGTGTAAGATTTGGAAACAATGAACCTTATAACATAAAAGGAAAAGGATGTATCTTGTTGACTAAAGAACTTGTATGTGACAACACTTATTGGGTTGAAGGACTAAAGCATAATCTACTAAGTGTGGCACAGTTAAACAACATTGAATTCAAGGTAGAATTCATGAATGGAAAGGCTAAACTACTAGATGGGAAAGGAAATCTGGTTGGATATGGCAAGCAAACAAAAGGTAATCTATTTTATCTTGATCTTAGTGATTGTTCATGTTTTATTGCTCAAGTAGAGGAAAGATGGTTATGGCGCAAAAGGTTATGTCATGTGAATTTGATAATTTGGTTAAGATAAGAAAACATGGAAGAGTAAGAGGTATTCCTAGTTTGAAGAAACCTGAAATGGGTCTATGCAAGAATTGCCAAATTGGTAAGATGGGAAAGACAAGCTTCAAGAGCAAAGACTAACAGTCAAAAGAAGTCTTGGAAATTGTTCATATAGACGTATGTGGACCTATTGGAATAGAGAGTTATAGTGGAGAAAAATTTTTCATTCTTTTTGTAGATGACTACTCTAGAAATAGTAATGTGCCTAAAAGAAAAATCAAAAGCCTTTCAAAAATTCAAGTGGTATCTGGCAAGAGTGGAAAAAGAAACTAGAAAGAAATTGAAATGCTTAAGATTAGATAGAGGTGGTGAATTCATCTCTCATGAATTCAATAATTTTTGCATTGAAAGAGGAATCAAAAGATAAGTATCAGCCCTTGGTATACCATAGTTGAATCGTATAGTTGAAAGAACAAGTAGATCTATCATAGATTGTGCAAGAACACTAATGATTGAAAAGAATGTTACTTTCAAATACTGGAAGGAAGCTATTAGCACTATAGTTCATACCTTGAATAGAGTTTAGTTGAAGAAAGATTCAAACAAGACACCTTATTAGCTATGGTATGGCTACAAACCTAATGCAAGTTACTTGAAAGTATTTGGTAGGAAATTTTATATATTGAAAGAATCTAGAAAAGGAAAATTTGATGTAAAAGGTGATGAAGGCATATTTCTAGGATACTCATATAGAAGTAAAGCATATAGATGTTTGAATTTGTCTACTCACAAAATTATAGAAAGTGCACATGTTAGAATTGATGAATTTGTAGAAAAGAGTGAAGAAGAAAGCAACAAGGAAACTAAAGACTATAGAAGATTCATTTACTATAAACCTAATACTCTGCCAAATCTATCTGAGAGAAAAGAAGCTTCATCTCTTGAGTTCCTAGAAACTCCAATAGTTACTAAGTTGCAAACAGTGCAACCCAAGCTACAAGCACTCGAGTCACAATCAAAGGCTACTAAGCTAGTTTAAATCAAGCCTGATGGACTTAAGCTATAGATAGAAGGACCCAAGCTTCAAACTAAAATTCAAGAAGAATATGGTGGAACTCATTCAAAGACCAAAGAGCTTGTGTTAGCAAGATATGTTAGAATACATCATGCACCTGATCAGATCATTGGAGACAAATTAGATGGAACAATGACAAGAAGCAAATTAAGAGGTACATGTTTACTTGCTAAATTTGAACCTAGAAGTGTTAAGGATGCTCTAGAAAATGAAAGTTGGAATGAAGCAATGAATGAAGAGATAGAATAGATATAAAAGAACAAAACTTGGACTCTTGTTCCTAGACCCAAGGATAAAAATGTAATTGGTACAAAATGGGTATTAAAAAATAAGCCAAATGAAGATGGAAGAATATCAAGAAACAAAGCAAGATTGGTGTGGAAAGGTTATTTCTCAAGAAGAAGGCATTGACTATGGTGAGATTTTTGCTCCTGTAGCAAGACTAGAAGGTGTTAGAACTTTACTAGCATATGCAACACATAAAGGAATTAAAGTATATCAAATGGATGTCAAATCTGTATTCTTGAATGGAATTCTTGATGAAGAAGTCTACATTGAACAACCAGAAGGTTTTGTAGATCTCATCAAAAGAGACATGGTTTGTAAGTTACACAAAGCATTATATGGTCACAAGCAAGCTCCTAGAGCTTGGTATGAAAGACTACATAATTACTTGGTACATATTTGTTTTCAAAAAACTAATGATAACAACAGTCTGTATATCAAGGAATGACCAAATAAGAAGATTGTGTTGGTAAAAATATTTTTTGATGACACTCTATTTATAGGAAATGATGATTTATGCAAAGAATTCTTAGAATAAATGAGTAAAGAATTTGAGATGTTCATGTTTGGTGAAATAAAATTCTTTGTTGGATTGCAAATACAATAGAACAAGAATGGCATCTACATCACTCAATCTAATCAAGGAGATACTATAGAAATTTGGAATGGAAGATTCAAGAACAATTGGAACACCTATGTCTACTAGACATAAGCTTTCCAAAAATTATGATTCCAAAGAAGTGGATAAGACCATATACAAATCAATGATTGAAAATTTTTAGTATGCAATGCATAGAAGGCCTGATATTGCATTAGCATTTGGCATGGTGGAAAGTTTCTCAACAAATCCCAGGGAAAATCACATGATGGCAATCAAGAGAATCATGAGATATTTAAAAGGTACTAAATAATATGGCTTATGCTAAAAACTTGGAGGCAATTTGGACTTGAAAGTATTTACTGATGCTGATTGGGCAGGAAGTCTTGATGATAGAAAAAGCACTAGTGGTGGAGCTTTCTTTCTTAGTAAGAGACTAGTATCTTGGACAAGCAAGAAGCAAAATTGTACATCTCAATCCATAGCAGAGGTAGAATATGTAGTAGCAGCAGTCAATTGTTCTAACATTATTTGGTTCAAATAACTACTAGAAGGAATGAAGGTAGAGATCAAAGATCCAGTCATCATATATTGTGATAACACTAGTGCAATCAATATATCAAAGAATCTAGTAATGCATTCCAAAACAAAGCATATTGCTACAAAATATCACTTCTTAAGAAAGTTAGTGCAAGATAAAGAAGTCATATTGGAATATGTGAATACAAAGGAACAAATTGCAAACATATTCACCAAGCCATTACCTAAGGATACATTTCTATATCTAAGAGGTAAGTTAGGGGTCATTACCCTATTTGAAATTCACTAAATAAAGTTTAGTGAATGCATCAACCAAAGCCTATTGAAGATCAATAAGTTGGTACAAAATTAGCAAGGGCATATTGCAGACAAATAAGTACTTAAGGTACATTGGTATTTATAGATTTATTGTCTTTGGCATGTATTGTCAAAGAGGGAGAAGTTTACTATCATATCTCTAAGAAATTTTTGGAACTAGAATAAAGTTAGAAACTAGAGAGGGAGAAGTTTCAAAGAAGAAGTTTGCTAAAAGAGAGAGAATGTTCTAAATAAACTTGGTAATAGCTATTGTAGATAGAATCTAGTGAAAGGAAGAACACATATTGATAGAGGGAGTTCTCAAGTCTAAAATACAAAATTTTATTGTGCTACGACATGTTGTGTTGCCATCAATGCCAAAGAGGGAGATTATTAGATATAATTGATTAATTGTGTGTTGTGTTTGATGTTACATAAATGTCATATCACTATCAGTCAGTATATGTTGAGCTTACTCAAGTAGTGAAGATAGTTCTCAGTGTCTACTGAGCATTCTTATGTTTGTCTAGTTCAAAAGGTAGTGTCTACTGAGTTCACTCAGTCATCGAAGGAAAAGTTGCAAAAAGCAAGTGTTAATTGAGCTTACTTAGGAAATAAAGGAAAGTTGGATGGAACTAGTGCTAACTGAGCTCACTTGGTTGCTAAAGGATTTTTGTAAGTTTGCAGTGTTAACCAAGCTTCTGTTGGTTAATATAGGAAATCATTTATGAGTTAGTTTCTACCAAGCTAGGTCAGCTAACAAAGGATTTTCTTTTCTTTTTTGTATTAAGCTTAATTGATTTATCTATTGATTCTAGCCAACTAAGGTGATGAATATTAATTATTCTAAGTTGTATTTGAGTTGACTTGAAAAAGTGTAAGAAATGATGATATGATTGAAGATTTTAATGATGAGTAGAGGGAGTGAATTTGAAGGATAAGTTGAATATCTTTGTGGTGCATCAAAGCCATATTCAATCAGGAAGGATCAAGTATAGGCCAGAACAGATATCTGTAATCAGCAATTTAGTTGCATTCAAATTAGGTAATCTCATTGTTACTCTCTAACCATTGTAGCAGTGATCTAAATCTCCTAACAGAGTTGGCTTAACAGGTATTTGCAAATCCTCTAACAAGGTGACAATTCCATTGAATTGTTATCAAGACCTCTGAAAAGGCCACTCCTAATAGGGTGATTAAATCCTTTAACAGGGTCACACCTAACACTATGTTTTTTAACCTTTAACAGGGTTGGCTCCTAACAGGGCTCACTTCATAAGAGTGAAAACCAATAACTAGTTGCTATTGGTGGTTTTTCCCAAATTGGGTTTCCACATTAAATCTTGGTGTCAAATGTGTTCATGCTATTTCCTTTTATGTGTTTGCAACTAAGTTAAAGTAATGATAATCATAGATAACATCTAAAGATTTATATATTAATTTTCTACCGAGCTAATCCAGTTATTACTGAGTTACAAAAAATTTTGTGTTTACTGAGCTTCAACAGTATTTAGTTATCTATTTGCATTTTGTACTAACATCTAAGGGATCTAGGATTTATTTTTGTAGTAACTAATTCACTCCTCCCCTCTCAGTTACTCCTCTTATATTTCCAACAATTGTTATGAAATCTCAATATAGAAGAGGTTGTGGAATTTGACTCAATTATGAAAGAGATGATGTCAAAGAGACCTAATATCAAGAAATATGATAAACCTTCTAGAGGAATGCACTATAGTGAGGATCTTTATACTCTAGCTACTTGGTCATTTTCCACCTCTACTTCTAGCAAGGAAATTGTTGATGAAAGTACTAGTATCAGAGGTTACATAGTTTTATAGAGAGTAGAAGATGTGCTTGATGTGGCCATAGGAAAAGATAATAAATATGAAGAACTACAAGAAAAGTACAAGCATATTTTTGCTGCCTATGAAAATCAATCAAAGATAATTACTAGTCTGAAAAATCAAGTAAGTTTGTTAGAACAAAAGGTAGCTAAACTAGAAGTGATTAGGCCCCCAAGTGTAGATAGAGAAAGCTCTTCAAGGTAGTTGAGTATTATACTAATTATATCAACAAGTTCCATAGTGTAACTTCAACAAATTCTTCCTAGTGGAGATAAGGATGTTAATTCTCTAATTAAGGAAGTGGTTGATTTATAGTCAAAAATAAAAAGTGATAAAAGTAATTTTGATTTTAGGAAGGAAATTATTGTTTGAACTACACTGATACATTTGCACAAAAAAATAAATTCTAGAATGTTCAAACTTCATTAGGTGTGTTCATTTCCATATTTAGTCATTAGTAAACTAGAAGATGATAGGAAGTTGGTCAAACCAACATTCAAAAGTGGGTGAGAAGAATTGAAAAAATGAAATAAATTTAATTGTGTATAAGGATGGACCCAAATGCACCTCTATATGTTATGCACATTGTTAAAATTGTTAAATCACTTAATTTTTTTTAAGTTTTACCATATTATATTGAAATCAAAATGATGGGGCTAAAGGAGAATTTAGAAGGGTTTCAAGACACACTTGTGCCACCTATTCTAAAAGAGGACAAGAGTGTAAAAGAGTTTTTTGATTAGAGAAATGAGTCCATATTTAAGGTAAATGAGATGATAAAACCAATAGCACAAGATGTGAATATGACAATTCTTTAGGAGTGCTTTTCAAGGTTGGTAAATTCTTGGGTATTTTATGAAATTTTTGAGAAATAGGTTACACAAGCCACTGTAAAATATATTCCATATAGACAGGTGGAAGATCAGATCCTTGAACAAAAATGGAAAATTAATGAGTGTGTAAAATGATACATCCCTGCTGATGACTCAAACAATGAGGGCTCACCCAAAAAACAATGATTTTAAAAATTATTTCCTTTTTATAGTGATATATAGTTAAGAAGAAGAAGAAGAAGCAAAGGGTCATGTGAATCAAGAGATGTCACATCAGACTAGTAAAAAGCTAATGGCATGCACTTTCTATAGAAAGTCATATGTTTTTTTGTAACTAGAATACTTTTGTCAAATGATCAAGTGACATGAGTCTTTTCCCTCCAAATCTAGAGCTTTTTGCAACTCATCTCTATAAATAAGTTTCCAAGACTTGAAGAGGGGTCCAAGTTTTGAAGAATGAAATGACATGTTTCTATTTTGAATCGGTCTTATATTGTGTAATTTTTACAATATCTTTCTCAAGAATGTGAAGAAGAAAGCATCTTAATATGATTCTATTTTGGTTTTAATGGATTATTGATAATTTTTGAAGCAATAAAAATTAATAAAAAAGAACTTTTTCGAGTGGCAATATTGGAATCTTGTCCTTTCTCATGTCGTTTTGTGATTTTCTATGATTTAATGCCAAGTGAGTTAAATCTTAGTTGTGATCCATCTTGAATCATATTTTATTTCATGACTTTCTATTGATACAATTGATTGAGTAAATGTTTGACATTGTGTAAAAGAATCAAGGTATTTTATAAAGAGATTGAAGAAAGTATCAGCTTCTTATATGTGTGTTGATATTATTCATAAGGTGAATAGGTATATCTTAAAGGTATAGTATTAAATATATGAATTAGATCCCAATGGATAAATCATTGGTCAATTTTTTAATATTTTGAGTAGACACCAAAGTTGCACAATCATAAATCTTTATTCAAAAACCTTTTTTGATGCAGGAGCATCCAGAGGTATAAGGGCAATCTTGTGTCACCAAAAAAAATGTACTTAGACTTAGTTTTTGTTTCATGTGTTTTCATTTTTGAATACCCATTTGGGTCAAATAAAGGTTCCAACTCTCACAGTTCCACTATCAGTGTTCTAGGATAGAGTATTTGGACACCTTGGGATACATGTAAATGCCAAAAAAAAAAAAGAGTATGTAATTGGGCTATCATTTTGGTAAACTAGAAGGTGTAAATTGGCCAGATGAATGTGATTATAATTTAGAGCATTCCAAAAAAAAATCAGGTCAAAAGGCCCCACGGTTTGAAAGTTATTGCAGTTTTTTGGGTTTTGGAGACCTCCTAAGAATGCTTCAAAGTCAGGTTAGGGGCATTAAATGACCTCAAAAAGGGCTGAAAAATGGGGGATGAGTGAAGCTGGTCCATAGGGCTATAGAGCACTTCAAGAGCTGTCTAAAAATGTAAACGGTTCATCAATCAAAGCTACGGTTCAAAAGTTATGCCTCCCGAAAGTTTGGTTACCATTTCTGGATTCTTCTAGATTTGCGTCAACTTCTAACGCAGCTTCTGGAACCTTCTATTTGGTTGATGGATGCCTACTAGCACTTTCTAGAATTTTTTCCTAGTCCTTAACCCTCCGGGGTCTATTTAAGGAGATTTCTGGCATTGTAAAAGGCAGTTCGGAGTGGAGTTTGAGAGGAGGTACTAAAAGGAGAAATTAAATCTAGATTTATGCTATTGTAAGCCCTTAGGGCATGTTTTGAAGTCTATTTTCTCTGTACTGAATGTACTAGCTTATTTTCATAGTTAATACAATTTTCCTTTTCCTGTTGTGTCCATTTTGTGCTTGGGTTGAGTCTCCATCATTTTTATTTCATGTTATAGTGTGAATCTAAAAGGTTTTTCCCATACTTGACTTAAAAAATAACTAAATATAGAAGATTAGTTATCTTGAATTTCTTTTGGTTTACATTGAATTAGAAGAATTGCAACTATATTCTTATTAGGGATTAATATTTGTGTATTTTTACAAAAGAAATGGAAATTAACCCCAAGTATACCTACCTAAACTTTGTAGAGTTCAAAGGGAAGAAGACTATATTATCTTGTCATTTGGTCCTATTGGTCTATCTGAATATATTTGTCATGGGTTGTAGTTGAGCCCTAAGTATATTCTGCATTCCAAGAGGTGATTAAAACCTTATCAAACCAAGAGCTAACAAAATGGTGACTTTTTTAGGGACATACTACATAATTTTTTCTTAAAATTGTGTGCTTTATGTCTCAAACCAATGTCTTTTCTTGTGTCATAGAGATGTTTCTATTAACAACATGAGATATTTTCCTACTTGGTATCTTAGGTATAGTTCCTAGAATACTTTTCATTATTTTATGTTATAAATGGTCTAATGAATTTTTCACAGTCTTCATGGGGTTACTTTTTTCATCCTATTGTGATTGATTCAAACTTGTATAGATTCTTAAGGTTTGTCACTAAGAAAGCCTTAATCCCCTAATGGGTGGAAACTTAGTAAAGGTTTTTTAAACTAGTGTTTTAGTTCACTTTTAAAATTTAAAATCAATGAGAAGAGAAAAAAATGCAAGGGCCTACACAAGGACACCTCTTGAGATCCCACTGTAGATGGATTTTTCCCAAGAAAATAAAAGGAACTAGAATAAGAAGAAAGAAAAACCAAGTCATGTTCATGCTTGGAAGGCTAGAGACAACATTGGATGTAATCTTCATCATCAAACTATAGAAGAAAAGGGATTTTTTGCTAGGAGCTCTGAATATGAAAATACTAGGTTCCTAGATGGACTCTTTACTACCCCTTTTCTAGAAGAAGAGATATGCCAAGATAAATTAGTCTCATCTATTGGATACATTAGATCTAGACTGATTGGCTAGAGGTATATGGAATGACATATAAACTCTAAAAGTATACATCTAACTGGGTCTCAACAAGGGAAGATTCCTTTTATTGAGAGAAACCATATAGATCTTTGTGACACTACTAGATCAAAAGTGACTACAGTTAATACTAATGACTAATATGTTTAATTGGAAGCTCTAAGAAAAAAAGGCTACTCAAGAAGATACCAAGCACAAGCATTTGGAGAAAGAAAATAAATTGGAAACTATGAATGCCCTCATGGAAAGAGATAACTTACTGAGGAGAATATCTCCATTAAAGGAGAAAAATAATATATTGGAAGAAAGACCAATATCCTTGCATACATATATTTTTGGGGATCTTGGAATTTTGAGAGCTCCATACCAAGCAAGAGGGCTTTCTTTACATGACAAGGATGAGTTTGAAAAGGGAGGACCTATTGTAAGACAAGTTCATCAATATAAATATATTTGTAGACACCAAAAAATTGGCAAAGACCTAAAATACGCAATTTTGATCAAACAACGTGAATCAAGGATTAAACTAGAGGAACACTATGGACATTCAAATTAATCATTACATCAAGTCATTAATCAATCAATCAAATATCAAATGAAAAAGACCTAAATCACTTTAAAAAGAGGAAGAGAAATTCATAAATCATAAAAAGAAATTAAATAGGAAAAGGAAAAGACAAAAGTTGAAAATAAATGGAACATTTATTAAATCAATAAATCCATTTATCCTCAAAAAAGTGAAAATCCTCCTTTTGCAGTTAAAAGAATTGGAAAAATCCTATTTTATCGTCACAAACTAAGTTTATCAAACTCTTCCTCTTAGTCTGTTATGAGATCTTTTAAATTTCACCCCCATCCTCTAGTCAAAGGTAAAATCTTGATTCTTACCCCAACCCCTTCTAAAATCCTATAAATAGGAGGGAGATTCAAGAGCAAAAGCACCCAACTTTTAGGCATCTATAGTATAGGCACATTCCAAGTTATCATCTTTTTTGCATTGTCATTATAGCAAATTCATGTCATTTTGATAGTATTTTAGCTTTCCTTTTATGCCATTTAGTGTCACTTTAGCACATGTTTAACTCATTTCATATTCATTTAATAGTATTTTAGAATTGTTACACCATATAATCTACATTTAGTCAATAGATCTTGCATACATTCTTATAGATATGCATTTTAAGCATACTCACATTCTAGAACTGTCACTGAGATGCTAGTCTAATTGTATTCTTAGCAATTGTAGTTAGGGAAACATGGGACATTCATAGAGTTTACATTTTGACAATGATTTCTTGGGTTTAGTTTAGCTCATTATCATTTTATCTGCATTCTACATTAAAGTCACCATGAATACACAAATATACTGTGTACAATATCAAGGAACCTAAAGTTAGAGAAAACATATCTAATCTCGTAGCTAAGGGTACATAAAAAGGTAAGCACAAGTTAACTAACATTTACATAAATGAACCTACAATAACTTCAAAGGTTATTCTCATTATGTCTAAAATTGACACATAATTGGAAAATTCCAAAAAGGAGCAAGAATATCTAGCTAAGGAATCAGAAAAAGGAAAAACTAATATTGTTTCTCTAGAGATGAGGAGAGAGATTCAATTTCTCAATTCTTATACACACACTAGTATTGGACCTACTTTTACACATGTTATGTCTTCTTGTCCCACTTGTGTCCTACAATTAGTAACATGGTAATTTCTAGGATTTTCCTATGGTATCTTCTACTAGAACTAGCCATGTTGCATTTGGGAAGCAAATGAATATAATTAGGGGTATTATAGCTACAAATACTAGCCCTAGTGGTAGTTGTTGCTACAAAAATTATTGGTTGACTTCCTACAAGCTTTCCTAATCAATGATGGGAAACTAAACACAATTTTGGTCAACAAAGAATGTTGAATATTTATTTGTTCAACCTCCACACTTTAGGCTCTACAAGACCTAGGTGGTTGTACCTTTGGTTTAATAAAGTAAATAACAGATCAAGTGTAGAGTTAACAATACTCTTGAGTTGGAAAAGGTTCTCAAGGAGAAATTCATTGTAGTAGTAAATATCTGTAAAGGATAAAGGGATAATTTTAAATGAATTGAGTGAATTTGTAATGCAGGGCATGAAAATGAGAGCACGGTGATTATTGACCTTCTATAAAGTAATCCTCTATTTTCAAATTTGCAAATATAACCAGTTTAAATAGCACATCTAATGCATTATGTAACACATTTACTAGTTTAAATAGCACATCTGATGTATTTTATAATAGAAATGCTTATTCCTATTGTGCATCTGATAAAAGTCATAAATTGTTGAATCTTACTTCTAGATCTGGTTATTGGTTGCTTACAAGTCTCTTCCAAGCTAACAGAAACTCCTAGACTACTAACAGTATGCAACAGGAATGAAGACCCTCAGAAATGCACCTCACCTTTGCTAGCATCAAATTAGGTAAGTAGACCCCAACCCTTCTCAATTCAAAGTGTGGCATTTCTAAGTTCAAAACCTAGTTTAATAGAAATTTTTGATCTCACTGACCTAAATGAGAGTAGGCCTATGCACTCAACTCTTTTGAGTTGATCAGAATGCCCCACCTTTTGCAAAGATCAATTACAATTAAACAACGAAAGAACCCACACATAGCTTAACTAGGAGCCCCTTCTCTTCTGTAGTATAATAGCTTGTAATTGAACAACTATGTATGTTGTGTTTGGGAGGTCAAGATAGTAGGGATACGCTCTCACTCTCTTAGAGTGATCAAATTCCCAAACCTATTTTTGATTTCCATTTTCCTACTTTCTACTAGGTAGGATTACTTAGCCCTAGAAAGGCTACCTCCCAAGTTGCCTTAGCAGGACCGGTGAGAGGGAAGGCCTTCCAATCTTGCATTCCCAATCAAATGTAAGCCAACTGTGTTCAAAATATAACCTTCCTCTAGTAGTCTCACCAAGTGTTGTGCCAAACCTCCTTAGCATTGGTGGGAAGATCTTTGTCACAAGAGAGGTAAATCTGAATATTTTTGGTTAAAAACTAAAAGCCACTAATCACCAGTTCTAAACAACCTTTTTAGGAAGCCCTTTTCTTCCATTTTCTATGTGTGTACAATTTTATAACTTATTGGTGTTTCTACTATTATTGTGCCTGGATGTGTTTTAAAGCTTAATAACAAACTCCAATTCAGATCACAGTCCTTCCAAAAGACATAACTATAAAGTAATATGAGAAGCTAAATTTAAAATAAGAACACTAATGAAAGACCCTAAAATAGCACATTTGATGCTTAAAACAATACATTTGGCCCATTCTGTGATGCATTTGAACTCTGTTATCACGCATGTGACTACAAAATAGTACATCTAAATATTTAAATAGTGCATTTTCCTTGCATAGAAATGTATTTAAGTCTTGAAACAATGCATATGACTAATAAAATAGTGCATTTGAACATTTAGATAGCATATATAATCAATTAAATAGTGCATTTGAGAAATCTTGTAGCGCATCTGAGAAAAAACCTTAAGCAGAGGCTATTTGCATACATGACACTTGCAAACAAACAATGGATCTAGATACCCTTTTTCCTCCTTGATATTTCCAATAATAAGAGATTTTGAAATTGACTGTAACCATTTTTGAAACAAAAAAAGTTACAAGTTCCATTCAAATATTCTTAATGCAATAGTCATTAGTGCTTCACCTCGCATATCAAGCCATAAATTTCTATAGACACACATTGGTTCCCTACCTGACTTTGTGAAACTAATCTCATTGTTATCAATAGTCCCAAATACCTTTTCAAACTTATCTTGTACTCCAAATTGACCATGATCAGCCAAAACTCTCATATTATGGAAATGCATAAGAGTTAGAAGAAGCTTATCCACATCTCATGCCATTGCATAAAACTAGTATAGCCACAAAACCAGAATGATCACCAATACACATGAGTGCTAGAATAGCCAATAGAACCATCAAATGCATGAAATCTCTAGATACTATTGAACCTATCACACCCATGGATTACTCATTAAATATGATTACTTTCAAGTCACCCTTGTTCGATAAAAAATTAGAAGCTTTTGCCAAAATGGGTTCATCCAATGTATGGGATGAAAAAATAATCGAAACCATAGTTCAGGACTTTTAGAAAAATCCTAAGCTTGTCAATATCATGGACAAGATACTTGAAAAATAAAAAGAACAATATATACTAGTGTTAGCACAACAAGGTGCAAAACTACCATCTAACTTTGATGTAACCAACCTTAAATGAGATGAAGAAGAGTCACCTTTAGATATCATCACACAAAAACTACAAGAGCTATAATTGGAAATAGAAACGAAGAAGTGAGGAAAAATACAACCTATAGAATTTAGCCTTGAAAAGGTGTGTCCTCTTCCATTTGATAAAAGCATTACCTTCACACCTTTCCCTCAAAATATGCAGATACCAAAATATGAAAAATACTTTGGTACATCAAATCCCCAAGATCATCTTAGAAATTTAATAGTCTAAGTATGGAGTTTGTTCACGATATGACTTATCTAATGTGTTTGTTTCCAGGAGCCTTGGAGGGTAAGCCATGGAGTAGTTCTCCAAGTTACCCTCTAACATTAGGTCCTTTGTTCAATTGACTTCCATTTTCATCACCCAGTACTCTTATAATATTAAAAGGGAAGTTACAATTATTTATTTTTGTAACACAACAACTTCCCAAAAAATCATTCAAAGTCTTCCTACAAAGGTGGAGACACATGTTTTCCAAATACCATAAATACATTCTAGACAAAGAGAAGACCAACATCTTCATCAATAGTCTCTCAAAACCCATGAATTGCTGGTTCCAACTCCAAGGGCCTAAAGACTTTAAGACTACCCTAGAGAAATATGTGAATATGGAAGAGACCCCGATAAACAACAATATCATCAAGTTATAAAAATATGGTAAGGGTTTCTCAAACAACTCTACATAGACTCATAATTCCTCTAATTGGTCCACTAATAAACAAAAGTCATGGTGGAGAAACAACAACAAACACACCATAAATGATGGGGTGGTTGAATCTAACCATGTTAAACCTCAAACCCAACACCATTAAAATCAATAGTATTCTATCATCAATAACATCAATCTAGACACACCTCAACAAGAAAATACCCATCCATTTTATCAATGTAACACAAAAACTCCCTCGACATCTAATCAACAAGTTGCATATAATCAAGCCCCTCCTAAAAGATAAGTCTTCTGACATACCCAAGGAGTATACACCTATTGGTGTGTCTTATGAGAGTGATTTGGAAACCCTCTTGGCTGATGAACTCATTGTACTCCTTGAGGCAAAACCCTATGAACTATAAGTTAAACCATGGAGTGACAAGCATTTTTGTACCTACCACCAGAAGAAGGGGCACTTAACAAATAGTTGTTTTTCCCTTAAGGGGGTCCATACAAAAATTAATCAATGATGGAACTATCAAAGTGAATAACCTTAACAATAATGAAGACCATATGGCCTTCAAAAACTCCTTCATAAGCCACAAAAAGGGTGAATCCTCTAGAGCTAATTAGAATGCACCTCCTCATGATAAGGTTAATTATGCTCATCACTATGATAACACCATCAACATGATTTATGGATTTGATGATGACATAAATATCATCATAATTAAAGATAAAAATTGGAAACAATCATCAAATGTTGTTACTTGAGGTCAACCCTCTAAAGTCATTTTACTAGGACCAATAAATTTTTTTGATCATGCAACCATGAGTTCCTCCTTACCCAAATATAACCTGGTGAACTAGTTACCCAAGACTCCCACCCATATCTCTATTTTTGAGTTGTTGCAAATTTCCCTTGAACATAAAGAAATTTTCACAAAAGCCTTAGTGCCAAAAAACCTTGATGTTGGTAGACTTAAAAGCATGGTTAGCAACCTTGTTGCCCCTCACTATGTATCTTTTTTTGCTCATGATGAAATGTCAGCCATTCGTCCCCAAAACTCCCTGTTGTACAGTAAAATGTTCATTCATAGAAACAGAGTTAAAAGAGCCTTGGTTGATAGTGGAGTAGGACTAAACATTTTCACAATGAATTTGATAAAAGCCTTAGGGTATACAGAGGACGTTGTTGACCCCAAAAATAAAATCACCATTAAGGCTTATGATGACGAGGAGAGATCCTCTAAGAGCATGATTATGTTGCCTATCAAGGTAGGTCCAGTTGTAAAAGAATCTATTTTTCAAATCTTGGACTTACAATTAACTTATAGTATCTTGTTAGGGATGCTATAGATTCATGACATGCAAGTTGTTCCTTCCACTTACCACCAATGTCTCAAATTTCTATACATGGGTCAAGAGGTGACCATTCTCGGGATCAAAACCTTACCCAATATTGTAACTCCTTTATTCCTCATAACAGGTAAGAAACTAGCACCTTGATAGATGATATTAGCTAGTCCACATCAACAAATACTTCATGTTCTATCAGCCAAAATAACGATCACTTATCTACATCGACTAAGGGTAAAGAGAAAGTTGGTTGTTCAAGTTCTTCCCTTCCTTCACTGTCATCATTGAAGGATCCCAAGCAGTCACATCATGAAGAAATGGATAGGCTAATGAAAGTGTTTGATAGGAAGTGAAAACTACAATGCAAAGGGGTAGGTGAGTACTTGATCTCATTATTTGATCCCCCACTCTCTCCAAGATCTCATGGCAAACCATCATCCACCAATAGACCTTACCATGCACATTTTGTCAAAGCAAGTGGTGTACCTTCAAGCTCTATAGAAGAAATCAATGAAAAAAATATTGGCATCTCTCCTCACCTATATGGAAAAGGTTTTGATTTAATGAAAAAAATGGGATATGTGGGACATGGCCTCTTAGGGAAAGGAAAAGGCATTGTTGAACCTCTAGTAGCATAGTTCAAGTCTAACAGATCTAAAATAGGGGTGGGGTATAGTAAACGAGACAATGCACAGATCACTCATGAGTCTCATCCCAAATACAATGATTCCTCCTCTTCCACCTTGGTGTGGGTGCCTAAAGAAAGGGATGGTAGTAACCAAAAAGTGGCAAACATTAAAAATGTTAATATATCCCTCCTAAGTTCACATCACACGAGAGAACCACTCATGGATACTTCAAATAATGAAGATGATGATTCCATTAAGTAGGAATTTGAATCATAATCTAAAGAGTCCATTCATGACAAAGAATGTGATGTTGTACATATTCCTACATCAAATGGTTTCACTGCACAAGGATCAACATCTTGTCAGGACTTTACTTCACCAAGAGCCAATGCACATCGAAACAACTTAGAGGCTAATATAGAATAGACACGTCACATCACATCATATGAGGATGATGAACCTATTAAAGGGTTTCAGTTTCAAACCCTATTTCCTGACTTCTTTCCAACAGAAGTCAAAGATGACTACTATGAGCCACTTGTGAGCTCTAGTTTTCCTGATACTTTAGAGAAAGCGCATGTCATAGACCTAACTGGTACAACATATGAACTATCAAATGAGGTCATGTCTTTAAACCCTGTCAAATCCTATCCATATTATAAACCACTCTCCTTAGTCCATCCTGAACTCATTAGTTGGGATACGACCGACCCTCACCATATTCCCAATGTTGACACTAACCATGATGTTTTCATCTACCTTAACATGGTTGAACCATCTCATCCATAAAGAATAGAAGAAATTCACATAAATAGGTCTAATGTCAATCACCTCAGTCATACTAGAATTGGTCGTGCACTTCAAAGCCTTAACAACCACCATTAGGTTTTAGCTGATCTTGAGAAATAAATAGAAATGACACATCCAAAGGTGAAAACCCAACTGTGGCACCCATTTATTAGATGATTAATACCTTACCTGAGAACTTAGAGCAAGAATCATCTATCTTAATTGAACCAATAGAAAAATTCAACATTGGTACAGAGCAAGAATTGAGGATCATCTATTTGGAACAATCTTTAAACACAGAAGAAAGAAGCACATTCATTCACTTCTTTGAAGAGAGGAAAATATACTTTCCATGTCTTACACTAACATCCCAGGGTTAGACCCAACTTTAATCCTCCATCACCTCAACATTTCTCCAAAGGTCAAGTCAATTAAGCAAAAACTCTAGAAAATGCATCCCCACATAGCACTATTAGTTAAAATAGAATTAGAAAATTTGATCAACACCAACTTCATCTAGCCCCTAGCATATATATGCATCATGGATATCAAACATTGTGCCTATATCAAAGAAAGATGGAAGCATATGCATCTACATTAATTTCTGAGATGTAAACAAAGCATTTCATAAAGATGATTTTCCCCTTCCCAACATAGATACAATTGTAGATGTGACTATGGGTCATTCTATGTTTTCAATTATGGATGGATTTTTAGGGTATAATCAAATTAGGATAGCACCAGAGGACCAAGACAAAATAGTCATTACTTGTGCATGGGGCATATTTTTGTTGTAATGTGATGCCTTTTGGGCTAAAGAACGCAGGAGCCACCTATCAGTGGGCCATGACCACTATCTTTCATGACATGATGCACATTTATATAGAAGACTATGTTGATGATATCCTTTCCAAATCTCATACCCGAGAAGAATTCAAAGTTAGGTTAAACCCTAAAAAATGTAGATTTGTGTCAAACATGGCAAGCTTCTATGATATATTATCTCAGCCAAAGGAATAGAAATTGATCCTGAAAAGGTATAGAATATAGTCAACATGCAACCTCCAAAGAACCTAAGTCAGCTGCGTTTTCTTTTAGGAAGACTTTAATCAGTCTGTTATTTCATTTCCTAGTTAGTAGAAAAGTGTGTTCCTTTCACCCACTTACTCCACAAGGACATAATTTTTAAATGGGATGATGAGTGTCAAATAGCCTTTAATTTACTCAAAAACTACTTGATGAATCCACCTATGTTGGTACCTCCAGAATCACACAAACTATTGTTGCTATATATTCCCCTAATAGATAAATCAATTGGAGCCCTCTTAGCACAAGAAAATAACCAGGAAAAAGAAAGGGCCATTTATTACATTACTTGCACCCTAGTCAACTATGAGCTCAATTACTCCTTTATGGAAAAGGCTTGTTTAGTCATAGTTTTTGCTTCCCAAAAGCTATGTCATTATCTTTTGACACATAAGGTTAATCTAATCTTCAATATTGATCCCCTTAAGTATCTTCTCAACAAGACAATGCTAACAAGCAAATTATCCAAGTGGGTGATGATCCTGAGTGAGTTTGATATTGAGTATGTTGATAGGAAAGTAATAAAAGGATAGGCCATTGCCAATCAATTGGAATATGCATCCATAGAGATATTGAATCCTATCTTAGCTAATTTTCTAGATATTCAAATTCTTCAAACAGAGTTGGTGACTTGGAAGTTCTATTTTGATGGTTCTTACACACACCATGGTTCAGGCATTGATATTGTGCTCATTACACCATTGGGTACTACCATCCCCAAATCCTACAAACTAATTTTCCCCTACACCAAAAACATGGCATAATATGAAGCCTTGGTATTTTTCATGTCCCCTTTTCAAATAATTAAAAAAAGAAAATCTTTGCTAAGGCAGGCAAGCCCAAGAAAGTGAAGTTTCGGAAAAAGGGGGTTAATCTTTGGAAAATGTTGGACTAATAAATGAAAATTATTATTAAAATAAGTTTCATTAACCTCTCTTGGACGTGAGTTACAATTATGCCCTCTTTTAAGGGGTTTGGAGGCATTTTGGGCTCATTCCAGAACTGGATTTTGCTAATTTCTTTGTTATTCTTCGGAGGCTGCCAAACCTGTGGAGAAGGAGACCCAAGAACGGGAGTTTGCAGGTTTCCAGGGAGACCCAAGAATGGGAGTTTGCAAGTTTCTAGGAAGGCTAAGGATGGGAGTTTGAAGCCATTCCATGTGCATGCTCATACAGAGTTTGCCTTTGTGCTGAACAGTGTAGATTTGTGGGTTTTCGGTTATGTTTTTGCATGAGTTTGGTGTTTTCAGTTGAGCATTTCATATCAGTTTTGGTTGCTGCTGTATTTCAGACTTTAAGCTGTTAAAATAGAGCTGAATATATGTATTGGGACGTGATTAAACTTATGAGATAGTTTATTAGTGTTGTGTGGTGTTTCTGGGCATTTTTGTGTTAATTTCGGGAGCCCGATGAGCATAGTTTTTGTCCTACATTTGAGAATTGTTGTGTAAAGGTTATACGGATCTGTAAATTTCATTTTGTAGGCTGTTATGCTGCTGAAATTTTTGTAAAAATTTCCACTTTCAGATTTATTAATAATTGGTGAAACTGTGAAGCTTTTGGCACAATTTCTGGCATACCCGATTTGGGGTTTCTTGAGAAATTTGGAGGATCTTTGTGATATCAGTTGTTTGATTTTGAAAATCTGATTAGAGGTGTGAAATACCATATCAAATAAGAAAAGGGGACATTTCAGTGGTATCAGAGCCATGATCTTGCTATCCTGAGGGTTTGTAGAAGTTTGCAGGTCAGTTTTGACAACTACCCAGATCTTGCATTTCAGTTTTGAGAACTACCCAAATCTTGCATGTCATAATTTATGATTGCATGTTGCTTCTAATCAGCTGCATGTCAAAATTTATGGTTGCATGCTACTTCTAATCATTTTCATGTTAGTTCTTGGTGAATTTGGTGGTTGTAGAAGTTTGCATTTCAGTTTTGACAAGTACCCAGATCTTGCATGTCAGTTTTGACAACTACCCAGATCTTGCATGTCATAATTTGGTGGTTGCATGTTGCTTCTAATCAGTTGCATGTCCAAATCTATGGTTTCATGCTACTTCTAATCATTTGCATGTTAGTTCTTGGTGAATTTGGTGGTTGTAGAAGTTTGCATGTCAATTTTGACAACTACCCAGATCTTGCATGTCAGTTTTGACAACTACCTAGATCTTGCATGTCATAATTTGGTGGTTGCATGTTGCTTCTAATTAGTTGCATGTCCAAATCTATGGTTGCATGCTACTTCTAATCATTTTCATGTTAGTTCTTGGTGTTTGAAGAAGTTATATCCTATTTGGGTTACAATCTACTTTATCCAGAATGGACAGGTATAGTACAGAGTCTCAGAGGGAACGATCTTGGACAATTGATAGCCAGAGTCAAAATAGTAGAAAGGATGGTTATTTAGACATTCGAGATAAACTTATGAAAATAAGCCATGACATGTCTAAACAGTTGGTTGAGCACCACCGTATAATGAATGACATGTTATCTGACCCAGCTAAGGTGGATAAGTTGACTGGATTTTTATTTAGTAGATTTTCTCACAAGACAGATGACACAATTCCCAAGAACTTGCATGAGGAGTCTGAGAAACTAGCTGATAGCCAGGTAGAGGTCTCAGATTCTACTCTGCCATAGGAGGTGGTGGGAAAGGATATTACACAGATTGATAGTAATGGTCAACTTGATACTCAAATTGAGACAATTGTTTACAGGTTGTCAAAGGGTGATGCCACAGGTATTCAGGATGGTATAGTTACAACAGGCAATGACTACAGTGTATTGGGTTCGGATGATGATTATGAGGATGTTGTTGTGCAGGATGGTGAGATACCTGGTAGAGATGAGTAGACATTGAGCATTCATGACTTTGCTGAGAAAGAGTACCAGACAAAGTTAGATGCTTCATCACATGAGGTTGAGGCTGGTAGTACTTCACATGATTTGTCCAGCCAGCTGAAGGTGAACAAAGATAGTAGTGTGACTTCATTATCTCATCATGACAGGTATGTGGAGTTAGTTGGTATTGGTCATATTACTCAGGTGAGGAGTTTGCTTGAGTTACCAGTTGATTCTAGTTTACGGATATGGACTCGAGATTGTTATATTGGCATTTGGGATTCAGTTGACTGGAGATCTTTAACACTTTTTTGTAGCAGTGTTTGTTTGGGTGCTATCATGGATTTGATTAGTAGATTACATGGTGTTGTCTTTTCTTGTGCCAGTATCTTGTCTGATGTTGGTATTAGTTTTTATACACCAATGTTGGGCTTTGTTCATATATCCAGTCGGCCATATTTGCTGGAATGTGTTGATGATATTTCATATTTGGCAGTGTGTATAGATGAGTCCCAGGATCATATTGGCATTGATGACATCCAGAAGGATGCAATGGGCAGTTTTGAAGACTTAGTTTCCTTGGGTATAGAGGAGTTGGACAGCAATGCTAATGTTTTTGATACTCCATATGTTGATATGAGCTTTAGATTTGATTCACAGGATATGGATGGTAATACTCTAGAGACTAGTAACTTTGAGGACACTCCTTCAGACAGTGCATCAGAGGAGGTTTGTAGGAGACAGTCAAGCCAGTGCCATCATGTGTCTAATTATTTGAGAGTTAGTGACCAAGACATTGCTATCACTTGCCAACATTTCGATGCTGCTCGTCAGTTGTTAGCAGTTTATGGATGGGGTTCTCCTACTAGTGATGAGCAGGGAGGAAGTTATCTTTCCTTGACAGAGATCCACTCTTTATGGGAGGCTATTCGGATTTTGAGACAGAATTATATGCAGTTGGTAGCCGACAGAGATTATCTTATGGAGTGGGGCAGTACAGCATATGATGCATTGTTGGCCAAGGAAGATGAGGTGAGTGATCTTACTGAGCAGCTTGAGGTGACTTCTAAGATTCTTGAGAGTACACAATTGGCTCTCAAGGAGTCACAGTTTCATTTGGCTAAGGTGACCATGGAGTTAGAGCGACTACAGTCTTTACCTGATTCTATACAGTCACAAGCTGTGGTGTTTGGTGATCCGAGGATGTCCATGGCCGAGATTGTTAGAGACAGTGGAGATGGGGATGCATCCATCCTTGATACTAACATTGGCATATCAGGTTCATTCCCACTAGAGTCAGGTTCAATTGAGTTGGGTGCTGTAGCAGATTTTTATGGTGTGCCTGACATGGTGGTGACCTCTAGTACTAATGGCACGAAGACTAGAGATGTTGTATCAAAGACCATGTGTGATGTTGGTGAGCTGATAGTTGGCATGGTTCCTACTAGTAATACTACTCCCTTCACAATGTCTTCAGAGGTAGTAGTCAGTTCCAACTTGGTTAATGATTGATTGCAGTTAGTTACATCTGGATTGCAGTCTAAGCCACTGACTAAGATTGGTGCATTCTATCGGCATTACACTGTGAGGTATGCTCATCTATCTACCTTTGATGACCATGTTGATGAGATGATGATACAGAGATGTACTTTGGTTCCTAGTGCTTATCATCAGTTATGGGATAGTTTGATGCCTCGGGATGAGAGTTGTGATGGGCATGACATGGTGATAGGTCCTGCAATTGACAGGTTGATAATACATGACTTAGAGCAGGAGTTTTGGAGTGATGCTTTAGCAGGTGTTGTTATTGATTCTACTCCTTTGGCTATGACATCTCTTGACTTAGCTGGTGATCAGTCACAGTGGGTTGTATCACTTCTTCATGGTGAGCTGTTGACTGAGGTTGGTTTTTTTTATCAACATTATATTGCAGGGTATGTACATCAATTAGCATTTGATCCTTGTGCTGGGGAGTTGATGGTAGACAAATTTGGTTTGGATTCCATTTCTTACTCTTTATCTTGTAATGTCTTTTCACCATCAGCAGTGTATGGGAGTTATGGTTATGAGATAGTGGCTGATGATTTGCAGAGTTGTGTTGACTGTAGGAGTTGTATAGTGTGTGGATTCTCCATACTTGGTACAGTTTCATTCGAGAGGGTTCACCATTGTTGCAAAGTTGGATTGTACATTCCATATAGGCCAGTGGGATGCGTTGATGGTATTTACTGTGTTGGTAGTTTGATTTGTCCACTTTACTTGGGTTTTGATGTTCTAAGAGTTTGTGCCTCATGGGTTTTTGATTGTGGTAGTGGTGATTTTGGAGTTTGGTTGAGCTATAATTGTCAATTTGATTATGGATTCCTCTTGGTCATATTGTAGAGGATATTACAGGAGCCTGTGTTAATTGGTAGTAGTATAGTTCATGACTACAGTTGGGATCCAAGTGGATTGATTGGTTTATTGTTCAGCCATTTCTTGAGGACAAGCAATGATTGGGAGGGGAGGACTTGTCATGTCCCCTTTTCAAATAATTAAAAAAAGAAAATCTTTGCTAAGGCAGGCAGGCCCAAGAAAGTGAAGTTTCGGAAAAAGGGGGTTAATCTTTGGAAATCGTTGGACTAATAAATGAAAATTATTATTAAAATAAGTTTCATTAACCTCTCTTGGACGTGAGTTACAATTATGCCCTCTTTTAAGGGGTTTGGAGGCATTTTGGGCTCATTCCAGAACTGGATTTTGCTAATTTCTTTGTTATTCTTCGGAGGCTGCCAAACCTGTGGAGAAGGAGACCCAAGAACGGGAGTTTGCAGGTTTCCAGGGAGACCCAAGAATGGGAGTTTGCAGGTTTCTAGGAAGGCTAAGGATGGGAGTTTGAAGCCATTCCATGTGCATGCTCATACAGAGTTTGCCTTTGTGCTGAACAGTGTAGATTTGTGGGTTTTCGGTTGTGTTTTTGCATGAGTTTGGTGTTTTCAGTTGAGCATTTCATATCAGTTTTGGTTGCTGCTGTATTTCAGATTTTAAGCTGTTAAAATAGAGCTGAATATATGTATTGGGATGTGATTAAACTTCTGAGATAGTTTATTAGTGTTGTGTGGTGTTTCCGGGCATTTTTGTGTTAATTTCGGGAGCCCGATGAGCATAGTTTTTGTCCTACATTTGAGAACTGTTGTGTAAAGTTTATACGGATCTGGAAATTTCATTTTGTAGGCTGTTATGCTGCTGAAATTTCTGTAAAAATGTCCACTTTCAGATTTATTAATAATTGGTGAAGCTGTGAAGCTTTTGGCACAATTTCTGGCATACCCGATTTGGGGTTTCTTGAGAAATTTGGAGGATCTTTGTGATATCAGTTGTTTGATTTTGAAAATCTGATTAGAGGCGTGAAATACCATATCAAATCAGAAAAGGGGACATTTCAGTATTAGTCCTCAAACTAGCTTTAGAATAGAAACTAACAATGCTAGAAGTTTATGGAGATTCTCAGTTGATCATCAATCAAGTCACTGACACATATCAGAGCAAGGATGAAAAGTTATTGCCTTACAAGCATATGGTTGACACACTTAAGGAATGTTTCATTCATATCACTTCTGAACAAATTCCTAGAGATAAGAACAAAGTAGCCAATGCCATGGCCACCTTGGCCACCTTGGCCTCCTTGCTTCAGTTACCTAAGCAGCACAAGTAGTACAAATTCTTAGTAGAAGTGGTTCAACCCACATTTACTCAACCTGATTCCCTTATTATTTTCCATTTTGATGTCCTCAATTTTCTCTGGTACAACCCCATCATCACCTACCTCCATAATAACACCATTCCCTTCAATCTCTCAAGCAACCAAAAATGTAATCTTGCACTATACTTTGGTGGCTAATACACTATATAGAAAGGGTCTTGATAGAACTTTTTTTAGTTGTCTTAAAAATAATGAGTTGAGAGTCACTCTACAAGAAGTCCATGCAAGCATCTGTGGGTCACACTCCAACAAATTTACTTTAGCAAATAAGATTCTCAGGATGGGCTATTTTTGGCTAACCATGGAAAATGATTCTATCAACTATGTTAAAACTTGCAAAAAGTATCAAATCCATGGTAACCTTATTCATGTGTTAGCCCAAGAGCTCAATCCTTTGGCCACAACATGGCTTTTCTATCAATGGGGTTTTGATTTAATTGGAGCCATCCACCTAGCTTCCTCCACCAAACATAAATGGATTATCATCATAATAGAATATTTCACCAAGTGGGTTAAAGTGGTGCCACTTGCTGACTCTATAGGAAAACAAATATCTTCCTTCATTATAAACCATATCATTTGTTAGTTTTGCATACCTCATGACATTCTCATAGACAATGCCTTGTACTTTAAAAATTACATAATTGACGAATTATGTGAGAAATTTCACATTATAAACCATTCATCATAAATTTATTATCCCCAAGGCAAAGGCCAAGTAGAGGCCACCAACATGATCATTATCAACATTCTCAAAAGAACTGTCAACAATATTGATAGAGATTAGCATTTATAGCTAAACCCCACCCTCTGGGCTATAGGATGAGTGTTAGGACACCTACAGGAACTAGACCTTTATCTTTGGTTTATGGTTGTGAAGCCATTCTCCCTGTAGAGGTTAAGATCCCATCCTTGAGAGTTACTCTTCGTGATATCTTATCTGATGAAGACTATAGAGTGGCCCATCTAGAGCAGCTAGAAATATTAGAAGAACATCGGTGAACAATGCATGCACACCTCCAAGTGTATCAAAATAGGCTATCAAGAAATTACAACGAAAAGGTCAAACCCCATATTTTTCAAGTTGGTGACCTAGTACTCTGAGAAAACCCTAAGAATCAAGCTACTAGGAAAAAGAAAGGAAAATGTGAGGTCAATTGGATTGTTCCTTACATTATCATAGAAACTTTTGGGATTGGTACTTACAGACTTTCCAATTATGATGGAGAAGACCTAGCAAATCCCATCAACAACATCCATCTTAGAAGGTTTTATGCCTAAAACTTTGAGAAAATGCCTCATCACTAAAAGTGTCAAAAAAAAATTTAAAAACACCCAAAAAAAAGAGAGATGAGAAATGCCACCTTTAATTTAAAAAGGAACATGCGATAGCACCTCTGGACTTCCCTAAACAACATAAGTCCTTTAATGCAGAAAGACAATCAAGGCAGGACTCAAGCAACTTTCTTAGAGACAAATTTTGCTTATTTGTGGCTTAGCTAGCATAGTTGAGATAATTTCACGCACACCTAATTGAGAAACACTTGTGGGTTATAGTTTAGTGGTTTCTTGGCATCAAACACAGTTCATAATAGCAAAGAAGTCGACATAACATCAACAATGAGAAGAACAACAAATCAAAAGAAACATGGAGTTAGATTACATATTGAGATGCCATAGACATGAATTGCAGGAAAATCAGTGCACATCTTAGCCATCCACCATGACCAATAATTCCCAATATCTATCTTAGCTCTCATTCAATCCATTTGAAACACCAAAGTTCCTTTTGCCTCCATTGTCTCCAATATAGCTCCCTAAGCCCACTATTGGCCCTTTTTGTTCACTTTTAGTCTCCTTGACTCTTTAGGTGCCTCCACACGGTCCTTGTTATCTCCATATTCCAACAAATCTCACTCACATCGTCGTTTCACTCCCACTAGTTTGAAAACTATTAAAATTTACCAAAAACATTCAAAAATTGCCAAAAACATGCAAAAATGTCAAAAATTGTCAAAAACATTCAAAAATTACCAAAAATATTCAAAAATTGTCAAAAATTGCCAAAAACATGCAAAATTTGTCAAAAAATATCAAAAACATTCAAAAATTGTCAAAAACATCCAAAAATTGTCAAAATTTACCAAAACCATTCAAAAATTATCAAAAATTGCCAAAAACATGCAAAAATTATCAAAAATAGTAAAAAACTATCTAAAATTCTCAAAAATTGTCCAAAATCACCAAAAAAATCCAAAAATGGGTAATAATTACCAAAAATAGCTGAAAATCCTATAAAAAATAACAACCCAAAATTCTAGTGAAACAGGGTTCTCTTCAACTCAAATAGGCTATTTAATTATGCATGAATTATTGATGTATTTTTCAAACTGATGATCTATTGATTTCATGATGAACTGGTGTCTGTCTATAATTATTGCTCCTTCGAGATAGGTTTGCGTACCTCGACTAATTTTATATCTAATTAATGGTGAGGCCCACTATATTAAAAAAATATTTGAATATTTTATGGCATGTTTTATGGCTCTATTACCTCTAACAAAATGATAAAGAGTGCTTCCAAGGTATTAAGAAGCGGCATAGTTATGTCTTAAAACATCTTGTTGGGCTTTGGAAAATTTGGCATAATGTGAATAGCACAAGAGGTGCTAGTAGAGTCCCCTTTTCTTTCCTCCCATCAAGAACAACAATTCTCGATGGATTATTCGTCTTATTTATGTTGTAGTGGCCACAATTGATCTAGACCCATTCAACAAATATATCAATGATATTTTGAAAGGCCCAGATATCCATTAGATTCTTTCATCATTAGCTAACAAGGGGCAAAAAATAAGTAAGCATAAGTTTGAGAGATTGCAATGATCTCCTTCCCTTTTTCAGCCACTATAGTACGTGCCCTTTTTGGGCCCTCAAAGAGCCTTTTTAGGCCCTCAAACACTTGTTTAGGCCAAAATGCTTTTTTCAAGGCCTTTTTCTTTCTTTTTAGGCCCCCAAAGTGACTTCTTAGGCCCTTAAGCATCTTCTTAGGCCCTCAAACACTTTTTTAGGCCTAGGCACCTTTTTCAAGGCCCAAACATCCTTCCTAGACCCCCAAGCACATTTTTCAAGGTCCCACTTGGCCTCTTTTGGCCATCAATGCCTCTCATGGACCCTAATGTCTTTGTACAAGCCTTGTGAGCATCTATCTCAGCACACACCTAGAGAAAAAATTTGACTTTGGTCTTAAGCTTGTCTATAAAGGCTATCAATATATAAAGTATTATGCCTTACAATTTCTAGTTTAGCACTTTTTACTTTTTCCACCTTAAACACCATGGCTCTTCAAATGTTACACAAATTTGTACTCATCTTCCATTGGGAGCCCACATATACATTTAGTTCCCATTTTTATGAAGATTGACCCCTTTTCCACATATTTGCAAAAATCACAAAAAACATTTAAATATTCACAAAAATTCCAAAAACATCCATATATTCCTCAAAATGCTAAAAAAATCCAAATGTGTTCCAAAAACATCAAAAACAAACATGAGAATGTTTATTTAACACATTAACATCAACACTAGTTGACCTTTTAATTGTCAAAAAAACAAACACAACTTTTATTTTATTATGATGACAACAACAACATTACATTCAAATAACATCCAGTGAATCATTTGTTCTGGCCTCCCTGGGGGAGGTGGCAAGATAGGGTGTCCAATTAGGGGCTTTTTTGCAAACCTAGTTCTAGAAGAAGAAGTCCCTAGCATTAATCCTCTTCATACCCACACCACATATATGGGAATAAAAAAATCTACCACTACATAATTGTGCATTCAACAATTATGTAAATTCCCTATCCACAAACTATGTCTCCCATCAAATCTCATTAGGGAACACCTAATGATAAAGTCCCATATAATAGGCAACTCCATGATTCACCTTTGGCATCCATTGCATATCCATTAACATGTTCTCCACTAGTTTATTTATTCTTGGTACAGTGATCACTTGTTGGGCCACATCCTACTAATGCTACATTTGATCAGTCATCATTTGCCAATGCTCCACATCTACCTTTGTCTTACATAACCAATGCTACAACTACCTCACCTTTGACTTGATCAATGCCAATTGATCCTATAGCTACAATGACAAGGTGTTTGATTTTGTAATTGCCTCCCTAAATGATGAGACTGTGACTACAGTAATACCAACTCATTTTGTGCACTCTCCATACCCACTTATGCCATCTTTAGGGATTCTTGCAACCTTTGAACTTGCGACCACTCTACTTGCATCATTTACCTTCTCTCGTTATTACTCTACCTATAGTTCCACTTCTAATGATTGCACCCACATCCGCTCTGTATTCACCACCACTTGTAGTCATCTCGCCTCCATTTGTGCTCCATCTTCTCATGCCTTCTCCATCAACCCCAACAAAAATGTGACTTCATATTCAACATTTTCTTTTTGGAGTCTCTCAATGGCCAACATTCTTCATAATTCTTCCACATCACTTGATGATCAATCCTCACCCCTTGCCTCTAGTTGTAACTCCTCTGTACTCACACTGCGATGGTCTTCTTTCATTGACCCTTGTCCTAGAATCTTAAGACTAATCAACCAACATGCTCCACTCATCACCTCGCCCACACTAATGTCTTCTACCTCTCTTAGAGCTTTTCCCATAGACTTTTTGAGAGAGTTCATCTCCCCCACCTCCATTTCCACTCTTAAGACACCCTTAGACACCCCATGCAAACTAGTCTCTGCCTACATCATCAGTTCATCATCCAATACCACCTATAACACCTATTGTTTTGCAATCCCTAACAATATTATTAATGCTGACAAGTGTGTTTCTTCCACCCTGACCCTCGCATCCTTATGTTGTGCTAGCACCCATCCCGCATGACTTGATTCACGCTACTCATGAACTAATGAACAAAGTTTAGACTAATACACTAGTTCCCTAGAGGTCCACTAACTTTTTTTTACCCTCTATCCTTGCCTCACCCATCCTACTTGGCTAACATCACCCTTCTATTATGACTAGTTTGGTGAGCCTAACATGCCTTCACTTACACACTTCCTCAAAGTTCTCAATAAACTCAACAACAGTGTTCTACTGTTTATTGTGCTTCATTTTATCTACATATTGTCCACCTATTTATGATTGTCACTCGCCATGCCTTACACTTCCCTACCCTTTCCATGTGTCCACTCTCTACATCCTGTTGTACCAGTACAAGGTACACTTACCAATTGGCTTTGTCACTTTAACACCCTAATTCACGTCAACACATATTGCTAGCCAAATTTTTCTACTAAATTGCCACTGACACATCCCATCTTTTGTTACCAGACTCCTACAACAATTGCATCCATAAATAATTGGACAAACTTGACACTATTACACACAACTATTTGTACTACTAGTCTGCAAATAATGATTTTTCCACTGTTATGAACTTCTAGTACTTCAATGATGTACTTGACTAGAGCTACTGTGATGAAGTCATGATATATTATTTGCCTTTGGTTTTTCATTGTTTTTCTCCAATGATCATTTGTTTTTTTGCATCATTGGTGTCTACTTGTAAGTGCCTCCTCTCATTTGGAAGGCCATGTGTACCTCAACCATTTTTGTACAATATCTTAGGTGAGGTTCTTTATCTGACATATGACTATTTGCATGCCCATTTTCATTTACTATGGCTATAGTTTCTATTTTTAATGATTGTCCTATCTTTCATGTGCATTATTTTTTGTTGTAATTCTTGGTGTGATATAGTATTCATATCACCATAGTTGAGCTATTGGTGGTTGTACTAGGTCACTTTTTATTAAATGCTCTATGATGACAGTTAATTTACATCTCTTTACAAAAAGTGATAGTTAGTTGCGTTCATCTAGTTTTCATTTCATCTTGGGTACATTAAAAACTAATGATTGGCACATAAATTAGGATTACACATGATCATTCAATAAATTGACAACATGATTCAAGACTAGCTATCAAATAATAGGACACACAACAACATGCTCATGCGTGATTAACACTCAACTATTGTGGAAATTTTCTCATCACAACACTACCACCTTGCATCACATTTCATTCTCATATATCATATATTCCACCTATTGGATTATGTGACCCTAAAATCTCAAACAATTATGGTCACTAATTTCTCCTATTTCACCTCATACTTCTTTATACCATGTCATCTATTACATTGTGTGACCTTCAAATCTCAAACAATTTTGGTCACTATTCATTACACCATTCATCATATTTTATGCATTCACTATTTCACATATTCTTACTTGGATCTCAAGTTTCAATTGTGACTTTTGAATCTCAAATATTAAGTCCCATCCCTTCATGTATTTTCATCTCCAACACAATCATTTGCTTCCATACATTTCTTTCCATCTATCATCTCATTTACCATTTCATTTCACATTTCATTCACTTCATTTATCATTTTCTTTCATTTTATTCCATTTATCATTATCCTTTCATTTTATCATATTTCATTTATTTCATTTTGCTTTGTTCCATTATTTTCATTACCCTTAAAACATATTTCACTTCTCACATCAGATATATAAAGTCCATGATATAACAAGAGCACAAGTCCAAACATCAAAAATCTTGAATATCTCATAAATCAAAAGAATCAAATCATCAACATCAAAAGGTCATCAAAAACAACACCAAATGGTCCTCAACATCAACATAAAAGGGTCCTCATCTTAACTGACATACATGATAAGCCAATAATATGCAATACAAAAGCTCTACAAATCAACTTTGTGTCACACCGCATACATCATCTATCTATGTCTGATCTGAAGGTCCTTGCTCACTGGGGGCACTCATCCCATCTTGAACAATTGAACACCAAACAACGACATCAATTTTTCATCACAAGTGATCATCCTACATCAATCCAATCTCAACATCTAGCTATTCAGCTAATGGTTCTATCTTGAACTTGTCATTTTTTACACTCTGTATCTTGAGATGGACATATTAGTTTTCCCTACTCTACATCCTGAGGGGGAGAATGTTTTCTATCTATCTAACATCACCAGATTGATTTTACACATCACTTTGTTGAAACACATTGTTGAACCTATTAATTATCCTACTCTATTTCTAGATATGTGTTAGGATTAAACCTCAAATAGAAATAACAATTACATGCAAATATAAACCATATCAAAAAATAATAGATCACATAGAAAAGAACACAAGACACAAAGACTTAACATGGTTCACCCAAACCTTAGGCTACATCCACGAAATAGCAAGTCCAATATTTTATAATCTAGTGATTACAACCTGATTAAAATCTATAATCTCTTATAGCTCAATACTGCCACAAGAACCAATTTTCCCTTACAGCTCAATACCATTGTAAGAATCAATTTTTGCATCACCTTATGAAACAATCCCTAACCCTAAGCCCTTTTATAAAAGTATTTTTAACACTTTAGGGTTATAATTAATAATTGCATGTTGATCCAAAATCCCCAAAGAATTTATGATGTACAGTACTTCCCTAATCAATCACCACAAACAAACAATCTTCCACATGGGGACTAATCAAACTCCACACTAGACAACAATCTCCCACTTGGAGATTGATCTTATAGCAATACCACTACCTAATGGGGCTCCCACTGGATCAAACCACCATGGACAATGTTGTTCATTAATTGTTGTTCAGTCTAGAAGACCAACTAAAGTTGAAGAGGAATGCAACTTCTCTCTTGTCACTACCTTTGTAAAAATATTCGCTAGATTTTCATCTATATGTATCTTGTGTATCTTTAATTGATCGAATGATATGGTATCACAATTGTATGTGTTTTTTCTTTGAATGCAAAACCGAATTCTTTGCAAGATGAATGGCACTCTGACTATCTGTAAACAAATAATTATCTTTTTGAGGATGTCCCAATTCTTCCAAGAAGAACTGAAGCCATATCATCTCCTTAGCTAACTCTATAGCAGCAACATACTCTACCTCTGTAGTGGATAAAGTGTTTACCTTCTGTAACCTAGAAACCCAACTCACTGCTACCCCACCAATGGTAAATACATAACCTATAGTACTTCATCTAGTATCAATATCCCCTACCAAATCTGAGTCAACATATCCCTATAAATTAGTAGTAGATCCCTCAAAGTGTAAACACTTAGTGGATGTACCTCTCAAATATTTGAGAATCAATTTAACAACATTCTAATACTCAATTCCTAGAGGACTCATATACCTACTAACGACTCCCACTACATGTGCAATATCTAGCCTTGTACATACCATAGCATACATCAAGATTCCTACAGCTAAAGCATAGGGTACCTTGGACATCTTATCCTCCTCTTCTTGTGTCTTTGCACACAACTCCTTACTCAACTTCAAATGACCAGGTAAAGGTGTGCTGACAACTTTAGCATTCTCCACAGAGAAATGATGCAACACCTTCTCAACATAATCAACCTAAGATAGCATCAATTTTTTGTTCTTCCTATCTCTGTAAATCTTCATACCAAGGATTTTTTTTCTTGCCCCCAAATCCTTCATAGAAAATGTATGTGTTAACTAGCATTTTAGTCGTTTAATGTGATCCATGTTAGACTTAGCTACAAGCATATCATCAACATGTAAACATAAAATAATGTAGCTATCATTATCCAACCTCTTAAAATAAACACAATGATCTAAATGAAACCTACTATATCTATGCTCATGCATAAACCTCTCAAATTTAAAATACCATTGTTGAGGTACTTGTTTCAAGAAATATAAACTTTTCTTCAATCTACACAATAAGTTCTCCATACCTTTGACCTCAAATCCTTGTGGCTAAGCCATATATATCTCTTTATCCAAATCACCATGAAGGAAGGTTGTTTTAACATCAAGATGCTCCAAATGCAAATTTTTCAGTAGCCACAATACTTAAAATTGTATGGATAGCAATCATTTTAACAACAAGAGAAAATATCTCATCAAAATCAATGCCCTTTTTCTATGCAAATCCTTTTACAACTAACTTGGCTTTAAATCTTTTATTACCTCCTTCCTCTTCTTTCAACCTATAAACCCACTTATTCTGTAAATCCTTTTTACCTATAGGCAACTTGCATAAATCCTAAGTCTTATTTTTCAAAAAAGAGTCTATTTCGTCTTTCATTACAAACTCCCACTAAATCTTAGTATCCACCTACATAGCTTCATCATAACATTTAGGTTCACCAGCATCAGTAAGTAAAATAGAATAAAAAGAGGGAGAAAATCTTTGTGGAGGTCTACTCATCCTTGTTGACTATCTAACATTCACTTGTGTGTGTGGTATTTTTGGGTGTGGTTGTTGCACATCATGAGGTATGGCTGGAACATCATCTTTTGGAGTATCATCTAGCACTACATAATCATCTTCTTTCTTCTCATGTTTTTGCAATAGATCTTTGTACAACACTTTCTCATTGAATATGACATCCCTACTTCTTACAATTTTACAATTTTCAAAATCTCAAAGCCTATAACCAAATGTATTAATGCCATATCCAACAAACACACATTTCTTTGACTTAGCTTTCAGCTTGGTTCTATTTTCAGAATCTATATGAGAAAATGCTTCACAATTGAAGGTTTGGAGAAAAAAATAACTCACCTTCTTACTAGTCCATGATTCCTCTAGAATACCACAACCTAAAGGAGTAGAGGGATCTCTATTAATCAAATATACAATAGTATTGACAGCCTCCACCCAAACATGCAACCTCATGCTCTTTGCATGCTCCATTATAGTCTTGTTCATGCATTCAGACACTCCATTTTCCTATGGAGTCCTTGGAACAATTTTCTATCTACAAATACCATTAGTGGAGTAATAATCTTCAAATTCATGACTACAATACTCACCACCATTATTAGATCTAAGACATTTTAATTTCTTACTAGTCTCATTTTTAACCAAGCATTTTCATTTCTTAAAAGTTTGAAATACATCAAATTTTTGTCTAAGGAAATAAATCCACACTTTTCTAGTTGCATCATCATTAAATGTAATAGAATAATGAGAGCCATCAAGGGGAGATACTTGAGCCGGTCCCCATACATTAGTGTGCAAAAGCTCTAATTTCTCCTTTTTATTTTCCTTCCCAGTATTCACAAAACTCACTTTCTTTTGTTGTCCATACACACAATTTTCATAGAAATCTATATTAACACATTTTAGACCTGGTAAAATTTTCTTTAAATGAAGTACTTGCATACCTTTCTCACTCATGTGCCCAAGTCTCTTGTGCCACAATGTTGTATCAAAATTTACAGTAGATATTTGTTCTCCCTACTCAACTACAACAATTGTTTCTGGACATTCATTTTTCTCTAAGACAATTAAAGTAGAAGGAATAATATGACCTATACAAAGATATAAGGTGCCTACTTTCGCACCTTTTGCTATTATAAGGGAACCTTTTGAAACTTTCCAATTTTTATCATTAAAAGTAACTACACAACCCTCATCACCGAGTTGCCCTATTGAAATTAAATTCCTAGTCAGCCTTGGAACATGTCTAACCTCATGTAGTAGCCAATGATTCCCATTCTACAACTTAATCTGAACTTTTCCCTTTCCAAAAATTTGACAGGGTTCATTATCCCCCAAATAAACAAGTCCAAAATCCCCTTGGACATAATCAATGAAATAACCTCTATGAGGTGTAGCATGACATGAAGCATCAGAATCTAAAACCCATGAATCATCAACACTTTCTAAAGACAAAAGCAAAGCATCCTCTTCAAATTTTTTACTTACCATATTTTCCTCCTTATCTCCATCTAGTTTATCTCCTTCATTTTTCTTTTGAGTCCATCACTGTTTCTTTTTATGCCCTATCTTACCACAATGCCAACAGTCATTTGGTCCTCTCGATTGAGACCTCCTCCCCTTTGAATTTCCTCATGTAGATTCACTTAAGGTTTTTCTACGAGTTTCCTCACTCAAAATAACACGAATCGCAATATCATATTTTAGGGTATTAGATCCAGAAATAGAATTACTCACAGCCATTCTAGCTTTTAGGTAAAAAATACAAAATCAAGAGAGCCCTAATTTATTCATCAAAATTAATACCCATAGAAGATAATTGACTAGTAACAGTATTATACTTATTTAAATTATTCGCAACAGATCCACCTTTTTTCATTTTCATATTAAATAAATGTTTCATGAGAAATACCTTGTTTGAAGCAAAGGGCTTTTCATACAATTTTTTTAGGGTTTCCATCAACTCTTATGTTGTCTTCACTTTTGTAATATTAAATGCCACCAATGGTGCTAGGCATAATCAAATGCTTCTAAGTGCCTTTCTGTCTAAAAGATCCTATTCTTTATTTGACATAGATCCTTGATTCTTGATGTTTCCTTCGAATGGCTTCCATAAATCCTTCTAATAAAGATAGTCCTCCATTTGCATTTTCCATAACTAAAAGTTCTGTCTATTAAACTTGTCAACCCTCAACTTACCCTTGTCTTCCATCGCTTCCTCTCAATCATGAGACTCCCATTCAACCGTGAGACTTTCTTGTAGAGGATAACTAAAAAAACAACCTTGCTTTAATACCACTGGTTAGGATTAAACCTCAAACAAAAATAGGAATTACATGCAAATATAAACCATATTAGAAAATAATAGATCACAGAGAAAAGAACACAAGACACCAAGATTTAACGTGGTTTACCCAAACCCTGGGCTATGTCCACCAAGTAGCAAGTCCAATATTTTATGATCCAGTGATTACAACCTAATTACAATCTGTAATCCCTTACAACTCAATACCACTGCAAGAACTAATTTTTGCATCACCTTATGAAACAATCCCAAACCCTAAGCCTTTTTATAAAAGTATTTGTATTGCTTTAGGGTTATAATTAATAATTACATGTCGACCCAAAATCTTGATAAAATAAGGCCCAATTTTTTTTATGAATTTATGAAGTATGTACAATACTTCCCTAATCACTCACCACAAACTAAGAAGATGGACATGTTAGTTTTCCCTACTTCGTATCCTAAGGGGGGACACTTTTTCAATCTACCCAATATCGTATGATTGATTCTCATCAATATTTTCAAAAAAAAAAATAGAATATCCATATTTTTATTTTTGAACATCCATTTTTTCTAATTACATTTCTAAGGGGACTGATTATCCATATCAAACTAGGGCATCAAAAAATTTCAAATATAAAAAAAGATCTACCCCAGTCAACATTTTAACATCCAATCAAAGTAGGGCATCCAATCAAGTTATCATAAAGGAAGGATTTTAAAACATCAAATTGTTAGCAATCAAACATCAAATTATCAATGATCAGACATTAAGTCATCAACAATCAAACATCATATCAACCTCAAAACATTATCGATCAAACATTCAATCATCAAAATTTGACCTAAAATCATAGAATCAAGATAGTCTTTGAACTAATATGCTTCACATATTAGCTCAAAGAGGGGTATTTGTAGAAACCCAAAATTTGGCAAAGACCTAAACAACACAAATTTGATCAAATGACATGAATTAAGAATTAAACCAGAGCAACACATTAGACTTTCAAATCAATTGTTACATCAAGTCATTAATCAATCAATCAAATATCAAATCAAAAGGACCTAAATCACTTTAAGAAGAGGAAAAACAATTCATAAATCATAAATGAAATTGAAAAGGAAAAAGGAAAAGAAAAAAGTTGAAAATAAATGGAATATCTATTAAATCAATATATCTATTTGTCCTCACAAAAGTGAAAATCCTCCTTTTGCATTTAAAAGAATTGGAAAAATCCTCTTTTATCCTTACAAATTAAGTCTGTTGGACTCTTCTTCTTGGTCCCTTATGAGATATTTTTAGTTTCACCTCCATCCTCCAGTCAAAGGTAAAATCTTTATTCATACCCCAACCCCTTCTAAAATCCTATAAATAGGAGGGAGATTCAAGAGAAGAAGCACCCAAGTTTTAGGCATTTGTACTATAGGCACATTCTAAGTTATCATATTTTTAGCATTGTCATTATAGCAAGTTCATATTGTTTTGATAGCATTTTAGCTTTCCTTTTATATCATTTAGTGTCACTTTAGCACATGTTTAGCTCATTGCATATTCATTTAATAGAATTCTAGAGTTGTTACACCATATAATCTACATTTAGTCAATAGATCTTGAATATATTCTTATAGATCTTCATTTTAAGCATAGATCTTGCATACATTCTTATAGATCTACATTTTAAGCATACTTCCATTTTAGAACTATCACTAAGACATTGGTCTGAGAGCATTCTTATCAGTTGTAGATAGGGAAACATTGGACATTCATAGAGTTTGCATTTTGACAATGATTTCTTGGGTTTAGTTTAGTTCATTGTCATTTTATCTACACTCTATATTAAAGTCACCATGAATACGTGAATATACCATGTACAATATTAAGGAACCTAAAGTTAGAGAAAACATATCTAAACCCGTAGCTAAGGGTATAGAAAGAGGTAAGCACAAGGTAACCAGCATTTACATAAATTAACCTACAACAACTTCAAATTTTGTTCCCATTATGTCTAAAATTGACACAGAATTGGAAAATGTCAAAACGGAGCAGGAATATCTAGCTAAGGAATTGGAAAAAGGAAAGACTAAGATTGTTTCTATAGAGATGAGGAGAAAGATTCAATTTCTCAATTCTTTGACACACATTAGTATTGGATCTACTTCTTCTACACAAGGTATGTCTTCTCATTGCACTTGTGTCCTACAATTAGTAACATGGGTAATTTCTAGGATTTTCCTATGGTATCTTCTACTAGAACTGGCCATGTTGCATTTGGGAAGCAAATGAATATAATTAAGTGTAATATAGCTACAAATACTAGCCCTAGTGGTAGTTGTTGTTGCACAAAGTTATTGGTTGACTTCCTATGAGCTTGCCTAATCAATGATGGGAAACTAAACCCAATTTTAGTCAACAAAGAATGTTGAATCTTTGTTTTTTCAACCTCCATACTTTAGACTTTACAAGACCTAGGTGGTTGTACCTTTGGTTTAATAAAGTAAATAATGGATCAAGTGCATACTTAACAATACTCTTGAGTTGGAAAAAGTTCTCAAGGAGAAATTGATTGTAGTAGTAAATATTTGTAAAGGATAAAGGGCTAATTTTAAATGAATTGAGTGAATTTCTAATGTAGGGCATGAAAGTGAGAGCATAATAATTGTTGACCTTCCACAAATTCATCCTCTATTTTGAAATTTGCAAATATGACCAGTGCCTTCCAAATTGGAGAAGAGAGTCAACTTTGATAATTACTAAATAAATCTTATATTTTGGAGACATGTGCACCACCATCAACTAATAAGAAGATAATTTGAAAATAATCCATAGATCCTAGATAATTGAATTTAACTTCATAATGAAGACCAATTATTCAACACACACATTAGAATATGAGTTTTGTTCTTAGAGACTCTCCTCAATTATGCCTAAAAATAGTATTAATCCAATTAAGACACAAATTCAGCAAAATCAACAACCAATTCCCTATCTTTTGGACAAGAACATAGTATATTTTATTAATTTAGAAAAAGTAGTACAATTGGGGTGTAACAAGTTGTAGTTTCTATAGCACTATACATGCCTATATCTACAAAATTTTCTCTTCCAAGTGTAGATATGTGTATGTCTTTTTATTATATGTATCCTCTATAAGGCTTTGGTACCCTTCCTTATAGAACATGAAAGGGTGAAAAAAAGTTTCAAGTCTTTTCATCCTAACTAACTTAAAACTAATTGCAACTTTTTACAAATTAATTAAATCAAAAGAAAGCACAACATAATCATAATTATCGCATCATGTCAAGAATTTCTTCTAGCTGCACAACAACTTCTTTGTCTAGAACTCCCGCTAGCATGTTCAAGGCTTCTCCTATTTCTTCCTACATAAAACTTTGTGGAAATCTCTCTGGTAGTAGGCATATATTATATGTAAATCTCATGTGGTTGTGTACATGATGTTAATGATATCAAATTGTTCCTCCTCAACTAGTGTTAATCTAGGTTGTAATACTAGGCACAATACTTCATTTTCATCACATGATTGCACTACTAGCCCCATAGCTTCTATCCTATTAAAAAATACACATAAAAACGGCGTGAGAATGTTTTTTGTAGAAGAATAAACCCACCAAATTTCCTTATAATCATGAGTGAAATAAGGTGCATTAAATTACCATATTTTCCTTAAATCTTTAACATGAGTCATTTGTAAATCAAATGTCAAATTGAAAGAAGTTGAGAGAATAGAAAAAAATCCTTGACATAACTTTTTATGTCAATCAATTAATGAATTAATGCCTCTTTATGATTTTTAGAACTATGGACTTTCAAAGAATCATCAATGTCAAAATCACAACACAAATCTAAACTTAGTCCTAATTTCATAAAATCAAAAGCTATCACTATTCAATGTTTTGTAATCATGAAATTAGAATACAACCAAGTTCCATGCTCTGAAATTGAAAAATTTAATATGAGCACTTAAATTCTGAGGTTCCATTAATGACTCTTTTTGGGGACACATATTCCTCTTGGATATTGTAAGAATCCAACTATCTCTAGGACAAAAAGCACAAAAAGGAAAATATAAAACATAAAACATTAGTCATATTTAATAAACAATAGATGCATACTCATTTAAGAGAAAAAGGGCTTAATTTATTGCCCATGAATGGGAAATTCTAACAAGTGTCCATTTGTATCTTGAAGAAGGAATTTTCTCTAGCTTTCTTGGATATAATATAAGGCCCTAACCATAAAGGATCAAATTTACCATGCTTCCATTTGTCTTGGTTCTTAACATTCCATTTTAAAACCCAATCTCCCACATTAAAGGTTATTTATGTGGCCTTCTTGTCATGTAAGTATTTCACACCCTTTTAACTTTCAATGTTGAGTTCCAATACTTATCTCCTCTTCTCATCTAATTCTACAAGAGTGGTGATTCTTTCATCCATTAAATCAATATCCTCAAGTTGCTTAGTTATGATGAATCTATATACTAGAAGTAAATTATTTTTCAAGGATTCTTGCTTCTTTCCCATATACAAGTTCAAAAGGTGAGAATCTAGTTGACTTTTTCCTTGTTATCCTATATTCCCATAAAGCCAATTATAATTTTGAATCCCAAACTCTCTTATTATTGTCTAACATCATTTTTATGATTTTCATAATGCTTTTATTACTTGACTTAGCTTGACCATTTCCCTATTGATGGTAAGGGGATGAATATGATACTGTTATCCCATATGTGTGAAAGTTTGTGAATTCCTCTAATCTAAAACACATCCCATTGTTAGCAATAATTTTTGTGGGAGCACCAAATCTAGTCAATATGGTATTCATCAAAAAATCTATAACAACAGTACTAGTGGATCGCCTAGTTGGGATAGCTTCAACCCATTTGGTGAAAGAATCTACAACAACTAGAATCCAACTAAATCCACTACTTGACCTACTAGTAATATCACCTATGAAATCTATTCCTCACATCTAAAATGACTCATGTCCTTGTAGTTTTCTAAGGGGAAAAGATCCATCATACTTCAATTTACCTAAGAAATTTTGACATGCTTCATATTTTCTCATATAATTACAATTGTCTTTGAAGAGATAAGGCCAATAATATATTGCCCTTAGAATTTTTTTGCAGTAGTTCAGGCATAGAAATGTTCTCCACAACTCCTTTATGTAACTATTTTAGAATGGTAGCTACTTGGTAAGTCTCGAGGCAAAAATGTAGTATGTCATCTCTATTTCCAATACAAGTCCCCTTCAATAAGAACATATTTTGCAACATGTAATTTAACTATCCTTTTCTTATTTTCACTCCAGTTTTCATAGCTTTTCATGGTTCTCAAATAGTAGACAACATCTATGTACTAAAGGAAATTCTCTATACTTGCTATGGTATGATCTACTTCCATCTAATTATTTTGTGATGCCTCCAAATTAGCCTTTGCCATAAGTTTTTTTCAATCCTTGACCTCATAATAATTTGGTTATCTAAATGTCAATGTTGAATTCTTGGATCTAGTTAATCCATCTGCATCTTCTCCCTGTAGTGTCAGTTTGTCTGAATATATCCTTGATTGCTACATTGGAAACATAATCTTCAACATTAGCACCTACCAAATATGGCCAAAAGGACTTCACCATCTTAACCAAAATACAAGCTTGTTCCTCATTTATATCATAATTCAACTCAAAATTTTGTAATCTTTTTCTAAAGAAAGTAATAGGTTGTTCATGTGCCTCTTCATTCCTCTAAAGCATAATAATAGAAATTGCATGATAAGGTGCAAAGGAAAAAAAGCCCAAAAAGGTTTACTGAAATTGGGGCTTTAAGTAGATGTGCTTCTTTTATAACTTTTTTATGTTTGCAAAATATTGCAAAGCCTCATCATCTCATATTAGGTCAACTCCTTTTTTAATCATTTTTGACATAGGCTTGATGATTGCAAAAAAATTAGATACAAATCTTCTAACAAAATTAATCTGACCAAAAAATAATTGAATTGCTTTGACTATCTTCAACAAAATTATATTGGCAATAGCCTTTACTCTATCAGGGTCTATTATAACTCCTTCCTTAGAAACTATGTAACCCAATAATTTTTCCTCTATTACTCCAAATTGATATTTCTTTGGATTGAGAGATGTCCCATATTCAAGAGCTCTTTTATAGATTTTCTCTATGTGATTATAATGGTTTTTTGCTTTCTTTGAATAAGCTATCAAACCATCTTGATGAATAGCCAAAATGTGAACAATAAAACTATCAAATGCAACATCCATGCATCCCTAAAAGGTTGCTCCTACATTAGTTAGGCAAAAGGGTATCCTTGCATATACATATGTTCCCCATGGAGTGGTAAATGTTGTTTTGTATTGCTCAATCTCTTTAACTTTTACCTAATTATAACTAGAAAAACCATCCATCATAGATAGCATTTCATTTTCTCTAACATTTTGTAATAAGCCTTCCATATTTGGGAATGCATAATTTTCCTTTAATGAAGATATAGTTAAGTTCCTAAAATCAACACATAATCTTATATCACCATTCTTTTTTGTAACTGGAACCAAGCTTGAGACCCATGTAGAATATCTAATCAGTTTTATTATGCCAACATCCCTCATTTTAATTAATTAGTCTTTTACTTTAGGTGCTAACAACAGATTGATTGGAAGTTGCTTTTGCCTGAATGGTTCTACATCTAGTTTTAAAAGGATTTCATGTTGAAAGAGATCCTCTATGTATGCTCTAAGATCATCATATGACCATACAAAAAGATGTCTCTATTTCCTTGGTAAAGAAATAAAATCTTAGGTAAACTTTTACCAATAAATGCTTCTCTTGGTGAACATTCATTCCCAAAGATAATCTTCTTAACTCATTTCTCTATTATGGTAGGGGTATGTGTCTTGAGATTTTCATGTTTATTGAACACTCTTTCTAATGTGACCAAACCTTTAGGTATTTTTTTGAACTTAAGTTGAACTACCAAAATGGTATCTTTTCCTTCATTACTTTTGACCAACCCATTCCAATCAATCTCATCATCTTGATAATTCTCCTAACATGCTAAAAAATTGAACAAGTCCTTATTGTCTTCAAAAAATTTCTAGTTCTAAATATTGTTTAGTATAGATGACCTATTATTTATTTTCACCTAAACTATATGTAAGAATTTTCCTAAGGAAAAAATTCACCCAGGAACTAAGAACTCAAATACAAGCACACAGTAGACCAAAAAGAGAGAGAGTATGATCAGAATGACAATGTCATAATTAATGCAATGCAAAAGTACACTAGGAGTGCTTGTATATAAAGGCCTCTAAGATACATCTAGAATGTCTTGTAATCAACACCATGATGTGTCATACAACCAAGCACATGTCCACTAGATATGGGTTATCCTCCATTAAGCACGAAAGTAAGTGCGATGATGAGAGGATAAGCCTACAAGGGTGTGACACGCAAAGCAATGTTGTAGACACCATGTGCTAAAATAGAGTTGCATACTCCTATGTTGTCTACATGACAACTCAAAAAGGTGCGCAAACTCCTAAGTGTCTCACAAATAAAAATAATAAGATAATGTAAAATAATAAACTAATGCATTAACCTAAGTAAACTTAAGTAAGTGTAATAAGTAAATACTTATTTACACCAACACCCTCCCTTAAGTGCAACTTAGGGGAATGCCCTTAAGCTTACGAACTAGGATGAAGATGCAAAATGGGTCCTGACTACTAGGCCATATTAGGTACCCATGTACATAATGAAGATGCAATCTCTCATAAAGCAAGGAAAGACGGAAAACCTCATGGGAAAAACCCTCCCCCAAAAAGAGAGATAAATAAGGATGCATCGATGGATCAAGTAATCAAGACCCCCCCATTATGACATACATCCAATATATACATAAGAGAATAAGAGAAAGAAGAGAGATAGAATAGGCTCCCCAACGCCCCCCCCAACCCCAAAAGAAGAATGCCAACAAGTGAAAGCCGCTCCAATGAAGAAGCTGGTCCATGAATGCAGAATGGTTTTCCTCCCCTTAGGAAGAAAAAATGCCAAAGGTACAGTCCTGAAGATGTGTGCTGGCCCTGAAACCTAGTCAAATATCCCAGTACTGATGCTGAGGTTCACCCCTTCCAACTGTGCTGAAAAGAATGAATACAGATCTGGCAAGGATGTCTGTTGAACTTGTTCCACTGAACCATCTGTCTCCTCAAGTGACAAAGAGACCTCCACTAATTATTGTTCATAAGGATCCACAATCACACCAACCTATAAAGATTGATCATGTAGAGAATGGACATGAGGGTCAGAGTGAGCCCTTGCAACAACTGTAGAAGAATCATCATCAATGAGAAGATGTAAGTCCTCAAGTCTGTCTCCCAAGTCAAGTGAAGCTAGAGCTAGAAGATGAGATGTACCATGCTGTGATGGACCTTTCACTATGGCAATATAAGCATGTGGACTGGATTGATGTGACCTCTCACTACAACTGTCGATAGAACCCCATGTGTTTGAACCTTTTGAAGCACTATCATTGGTGTCACTATCAGTTTCCACTATGTATGATGTGTGGAGAGGAGTAGAGGATAAGCTGGATGAAATTTCCTCAAAGTGAACATCCTTCTCCACAAAAATCTCATGAGTCTCTGGATCCATAAGTCTGTAAGCCTTCACAATGTCTTCATAGCCGATGAAGGTACAAGGCCTAGGTGTCGGTGCCTTGCAACTCCTAGAGGATAGGTTTGCCCATGCTGGACAATCGAAGACTCTAAGGTGATTCACAACTGGTTTTCTGCCGCACCATGCCTCAAAAGGAGACTTGCCATCTAAGGCTAGATGAGGAAACCTGTTAAGTATGTGAGTAGCACTGCTAATGGCTTCAACTTCAAGTGTAGGATCGAGAGACTTGGCCTTAATCATGCAACTTTCCATGGTCTTGAGAGTCCTAATCCTCATAGCTGTAACATCTATCTTGTGCAGACTAAGTGCTGGTGAATTTTGAAGATCAATCCCCTCAATTCTAAAAAAGTTCTTAAGTCTTTTGTGTACATATTTGTTCTCATTGTCCACTCTAAGTACTTTGATGGCTTTCCTTGACTTGTTTTCAACATGAGTCTTAAAGTCTTGAAGCTTATGAACCACTTCATTCTTGTGATGAAGGAAGAAGACCCAAGTGAATCTCGAAAAGTCATCAACAAATGTGAGTATGTAGCGGCCTTGGCTGACTGAAGTCATGACAAAGGGACCTGCTAATACCATGTGAACTAGCTGAAGAAAAAATGGAGCTTGAGAAGACTTCCCTTTATCATACTTCTCCTTGAGATTCATATCCACTGAACAAGATGAATATTCGCCCTTAGAAAAGTTGATATTGGGTAAACCTTTGACCATGTGTCTTGAGCAAAGTTGTTGAAGAGAGCGGAAGTCAAGGTGACCAAATCGCTCATGCCATAAGTTGATATTTGAAGTAGAGTGAGTTAACAAGGCTTGGGAAGGACTCTTAGGCACAAAGTGGGAGAAGGAATAAAGTCTCTTGATATCATTGACTTTCCCCACTGCAACCACTGAATCATCTTTGAGACTTCGCACCATCACTGAATCTGGAAGGAACTCAATCTTATGACCATCTCCAAGGTGAGTGATTTGGTAAACTGATAGGAGATTGGAGCTTAGATTTGGAACATAGGGAACATCTTTGAATTCTCCATCTTCCATTTCCACATGTCCTTTCCCTTCAACTTCCATTTTAGCATCATCTCCCACGAAGATGTGTGATAGCTTTGATAGCTTCAATGAAGAAAAGTCTTCCTTTGAAGAACCCATGTGGTAAGAGGCACCTGAGTCAAGTATCCATTCTGACGAACTTGTGTTTTCCATAAGTGCTTGACCTTTACCCTTCGAAGAGGTTGGAGTTGAATCCTTGGAAGTACTTGGCACTTGAATCTTGTTCTTCTTGAGTAGATTTTCTAACTCATCGATTCTTTTTGTCTTGCAATGATGCTCGTCATGATTTGGATTTTTGCAATATGCACAAAAAAGTTTGTCCTTCTTTTCATTACTTCCCTTTTTGTTTGAAGAAGAACTACCTTGTTGAGAGGAGGATTGTTGTGTCTCAGATTGTGTTTTTTGCTTCCATTGCTTCTTCTTTTTGTTGCTTTTTCCCCCTTGACTTGATTTGTGATCATCACTAGCCACCAAGGCTTTGGTCTTTGATGACTTGAGAAGTCCAAAATCCACCAAGTGAGATTGTTCAACAATCAACATGTTTGCAAATCCATCAAAGGAAGGCTTCTGGTAAGCAGATCCCATGGTTAACTTGTGAGTATTAAAACTCAAAACAAAGTTGGTGTACTCAGAAGGTAGCTTCTTCATGATGTGATGAATCAACCTTTCATCCTTCATGGGATTTCCACAATCTTTAAGAAGTGCCCTATACTCATTGACTTTAATGATATAATCCTAAATTGTGTCATAATTCTTAGGATCTAAGAGAAGTAGATCATCTTCAATCTGAAATCCCTTTTCTTCATCCACTTTACCATACAACTGTTCAAGTTTATCCCAAGCTTCCTTAGATTATGAACAATTTTTAATGTGAAAGAGAAGATCCCCATGTACACAAATCCTAATTACACCTAAAGCTTGTCGGTCTTGATTTTGTCAATCAATGAGTTCTTTAGCATCAGTAGGTTTGGTAATTGTACCATCAACATAAAGACTATATCCTTTTTCCATTAATCTACTCCATGCAATGTCTTTCCATATAGAATAGTTGAGTGAAGTTAAAGGAGGACATTTAAAACCCATGATGCATAAATGAAAAGAGCACAAGATAGAGAGACACTAGAAACACAATACACACCCCCCCTTTTTCACTCAATCAAAAGACCCCCAAAAAAAATGCTTTGGCACTTTATAAGTAGTGCATTTACAATGGGCCACTTGTCAAATTGAACAAAGTGGACTTTCTAATTTTGCTTTTACAACTATCTTATGAGGCTTAAATCTGTCACTTAAGCACTGTAGCTTAGTTTTACAACAATTTTGAAAAAGAACCAAAGCTTACAATGCCAAAGAAGGCCTAATTCTGAAAGTGAGAAATTGGTCCACACAACCCTAGAATTTGACTTGAGATCTGGAAAGTAGACAAAAAAACACACACTTTCAAAAAAAATGGAACCTGAAAAAGTGACAAAATGTGCCCGTACGGAGCTTCTGAAGTTGCAAAACGCAAGATTATGTAGGTACAATCACCAAAAAATGCAATTTTTGCAAAATCTATGCACCAAAACTAGAGAAAAACACCACCATTGGAAAATTTTACCTAATTTCAAAAAAAATTGCACTTGAATCGGAGTCTGGATGTCCAAGTTATGAGCTCACAAACTTAAGCTGCCAAACTGAAAAGCAATCTGGAGAGGGGTCTGGAGGAGAAACTATGAGTCTAAATTTGATAGTCAAATGATCGTCACTGCAGTTATAAAATGCTTGGTTTTGTTGATCAGACGACCATCAATTTTAACCAAGTGAAAATGTGACGTCAGCAAAAAATTCACTCCTGCTGACGTGTCAGATGATGAGATGCTGACTGGATGTACATATTGTACAGATTATGTTGACTATACATTGGTGAAGTGGCAAAAGAAGCCAGATTCCATGTGGCATGTGGCAGTTTCGGGTGCTAATGTGGACCTTGTTGAGGTGTCAAGGAGCCTGCGTGGCAAAAGCTAGTGTGGAGGGTGGTTGTCTTGCGTGGTGGAATGTAGTCGCAGTAGAGTAAGTGCCAAAAGGTCGGGCCAATACCGCTATCGATAAACAGAATCACGTCCCTAGTATTGAGAGCAAAGCTACTGTGAAAAGAATCTTGTTGCCAGAGAAAGTACGCCATTCTATAGAATCTTCCACAACGTGTGCTGAAAACCTTTGAGACTGCGTCGGGAACTCTACTCATGCCAAAAAATCTTGATGCGTGGCTAGATTTAATTCTGCCAGTTTGGGAATTCAGAAAATGATGCTGAAATCTTCAAGTGCTACCGGAGTTTGCGGACAACGATGACAAAAAATAGGATACCATGCCCGAAAAAACTACACGTTGTCAGCAAAAGGGGGTGTTGCAGGGTAAAATGACGCTAGGATTATATAATCCCACATTTAGTGTGGGAAAGTGCTTTGCACTTAATAAATGAAAAGGGTCATACACTATTAGGTGAAATGGAATGCTTGTCGGTGGAAATGTGTAGTGGGAAAAGCTAGGTTGTGGTTGTATTTGTTGCAGGTATATATGGCCCGCAGATGTAATTGCAGACTTGTCTGCAAAATTAATAAAATAAAACCCTGCGATTAAATAAATTGACCATCAAAATAATACAGCCGAGCCAAGGTGTCACTGCCTGGTTCAGCCAAATTTTTTTCTCTGACTAGGCAACTAAATTTCGAAAAAATAATTTCGAAAATACCTAAAATAGTAGATTTGAAATGAATCTGCAAAATATGATCATACCCATACTGCAAATTGGGGCCTCCAAGTTTCGATTTGCAAAATTTTTTTTGCCTCACAGTCAACTTTGGGCCAAAGTAGCCGAGTTTATAGTCGATTTTCACTGATTCAGCGTTTCAGACACAATGGCAAGGTCAAAGCTACCTCTGGACACTCCCAATTTCTGTAGCACTCTAGATTCAGGCTGAGGTGATGAAGCAAGCATGGTCTCGAATGGCTATGTGATGAGAAAATCTCCAAGTTGCTCTGCTACCATGTAAGAATTTTCCTAAGGACAAAATTCACCCAGGAACTAAGAACTCAAACACAAGCACACAATAGACCAAAAAGAGAGAGAGTATGACCAAAATGACAATGTCATAATTAATGCAATGCAAAAGTACACTAGGAGTGCCTGTATATAAAGGCCTCTGAGATACATCTAGAATGTCTCGTAATTAGCACCATGATGTGTCATACAACCAAGCACATGTCCACCAGATGTGGGTTATCCTCCATTAAGCACGGAAGTAAGTGCGGTGATGAGAGGATAAGCCTACAAGGGTGTGACACGCAAAGCAGTGTTGTAGACACCATGTGCTAAAATAGAGTTACGTACTCTTGTGTTGTCTACATGACAACTCAAAAAGGTGCGCAAACTCCTAATTGTCTCACAAATAAAAAATAATAAAATAATTCAAAATAATAAACTAATGCATTAACCTAAGTAAACTTAAGTAAGTGTAATAAGTAAATACTTATTTACACCAACACTATGTCTTGTAATGGTGTGTCATTTTGTTTCACAGCTATGTTAGCCATTAGACCAATGAGAGAATTATCATTCCTACCTATTAAAGTGATTGAAAAGGAATAAAATTATTTAATCAAATCCAATACATAATTCCTACATTTTAAAGTCTAGAGAATTTGGTAACAAACTCATTTCTAATTTGACACGTAATAAGTTCAAAATCACCAAATACTGATACCAACCTAATTTTATGATGTTTTGAAATATCAATCCATAGAATTAAAGCTTCATATGAAAAAACATTATTGGTACATTAAAAATTAATAAAGAATGCATACCTAAAAGTTTTACCTAGAGGGGATGTCAAAATGATTTTAGCACCATTTCCCTCCTTACTACATGCTCCATCAAAATGGAGACTCCATATTCCTTCACTCTCTTCCTGCATAAGAATAGTATAATTCCCTACACTCTAGATATGTTTGCTAACATTTATTTGAAAATTGTTTATATCCATTTGGAAAAAATAAATTTTTATGTTAGGGTGAAAATTTTCAATGGTATACTCAAACCTAGGGTCTTTATTAATTCTTATATTTTTACCATTCATAGGAATTATTGCATAAGATAAAGCTAATTTTATATGTTCTCTAACTAGATTTGACCATTGTCTTCAGACTAGCATATCATAAGAGGCTGGGACATCAACCACAGTTGTATGTATCTTATATGAAATATTAGGACAAGAGGGGAACCTAAAGTCAACATTTTTAGCATCCCCAGTGCTAGGGACATACCTATTATCCATTGTGTAACACTTCCCATAAGTTACATCTACTTTTAATCCTAATTCAATCATAAACTGAATAGGCATAATATTCATAGAAACTCTTGAATCTATCATACAATTCCTAACTAATTGATTATTTATAAGAAGGGTCAAATAAAAGGGGTCAACTTGATGAGAAGTTTCATTGACATTAGTCCCTAGATGAATGAGAGGTTCGATTCCTTCAATATGATTCTTTTCATGACCTTCATTAGTCTCTACTCTAATAATCAAAACTTCTTTACCATATTCAAGAATTTTCACAACTTCTAAAAATGGAATAGAAACTTTTAATTGATATAAAGCATTTGAAATGAAAGAATTACTTACCTCTTGCTTACCTAATGCATGTTGATCCATGTTTAATCCTTCTTGGGAGATGTTTTGAGGAGGTTTATCTATTGTAATCCCTTTGCATAGAGAAGGCTTGTCATCTCTCTTAGGATCAAGATTAATATTCATATTCCTCAATTTGTAATTTATCATAGCTTTTTTAACTACAACAATTGTGAGAGCTTTTCTTTCTTCAATTTTTGTAATTCTTCTGATTGGTTCTTCTACATCTGATAGAACCTACTGATCTAGGTGTCATGTTCTTCTTGTATTGACATCAGACATATATTCATCTTCTAAGGACTCTTCACCCCAAAAGGGTTCTATGAATAATGCATTTTTTAATGATTCATATCCAGAATGAGGGTCACTATCAAAAATATTCTTAGCAACAAAGTATTGTTCCAGAGAATGTGGCACTCTTCATGCTTCACACCATGGGCAATTCTCAACATAATGATTAACTCTATTGAGAGGGTTAGGTATAATATTATTCTTGATAGGTTCACCATCTTTCCATGATGTAATGTAAGGAATATCCTACATTCTATATATTTCTAGCTTGTTATAAGATTTGTTATTTTTCATTCATTTGTTCTTACCCTAAACACAAGCAAATCCTTAATCATTCCTAATATCTTGTCTATCTTATCTTCCTCCTTATATTTCTTAGGGGCCTTAATATCAAACAACTGAGGATTATCTCTTTTTCCAATCCTACTAGTAACTCTTCTATCATTTTTAATTTTCATGGATGCTTTAAAGGCTTCTTGTGGTGTGGTAGGCCTATGTGACCTTATCTCATAGTGTCTCTTGCTTTCAAAGGCACTTAAATAAAAATTTATGAGAAAAGAATCAACAGGCCTAAATTAGAAGATAGTCTCATTAGAGTTCTTTTATATACTAGTTAATTCATGAGAAGAAAAAGATGTGTAAGTATGATTCCCAAACTGTTTAAGAAACATTTCTACACAATCCTGCCAACTTGTTATATAATTCTCAAGCAAACCACTATACCATTCTAAAACATTACTGGTTAGAGACTAAAAAAATGATTTCATGAATGCATCCTCATTATTCTCTTCTAACTCCTCAATGGTACTTTTAAGGTTAACGATATGCATTTTCACAGACCCAAAGAACTTTGGTATAGTGATTCTCAAATCATTAGATATAGGTTTAGGGTATCCTACTATCCCTATGAAATATAATTCCTTATATCATTCTATATTCTTAGGGGCTCTCACCTATTGATTTTTATGATTAAAATTGAATCTCCTAGCATTTCTTGGGTTATTATTCTGATTATTAATCGTGTTATTCCACCAATTATTTCCATCTCTATTTGTATAATCCTTATTTTGGTTACCAAAATCATTTCTTTATTCATTTCTATATAATAGATTTAAACTTAACCATTCAACCAAAGTAAATAATAACCATAAAAAGATGCACATGCATAATTACACCAGATTTGTTAACTAGGGAAACACTTGATTAGGGGGAAAACCACGATGGGAATGATGCCCATAAAGATGTGTGTGTGTGTGTGTGTGTGTGTGTGTGTGTGTGTGTGTGTGTAGTTAGAGGATGGACCCTGTTAGGAGTTGTGTCAACCCTATTAGGAGTTGTAGAAGATAGAAGGAACCACTGTCCAAACAGCTTCTGGGGCAAGACCATTAAACTCACTGTACAACTAATCTCTCAACTATTCCTTGCAAAATAATTGTTTGTATCATGCTTTAACATCTTTCCTCTATCCTATCAACTGAACCAATTACTGTTAGACCTTGTAGATTAGGTCATGAACCTCATATCCAAGTATCAAAATTCATATCACTAAATAAAACTTCGGCAATGCATTTCTCTCCAACTTCACTCTACTCTACTTATCTTCACATATCAACTATTTCTCTTTTATTTTTCTCTTTGTGCTTCTTGCAATTGATATACATACAAATAATATACAATCAAAGGAAAATTTCCTTCCTTTATACTGAATCCATAAAATAATTACCTAAGTTAGTTATTACACCTTCTCAATTAATTATTATAGGACCTCATTAAGAACACATTACACTTAGTGATAACATTAATAAGCCATCTTGTAACTTGAATAACTTTATGTACATGTAATATTATGATAAGCGAGCTTAGCCACATCATAACCAACATGTCTTCTACATGTCTTTAACCTTGCTTTTTAGAATAACAATTCTGCTATGAGATATAACAAATTTACCAGAACATGCTTCTGTAAACTCTATCTCAGAACACTCTTCACCACAACTTGCATAACTTCTTCTACGCTTAATATCTTCTTCTAAGTTAGCTGCATATACTAGACACTTAGTAGTATCTTCCTTTAACCTTGCTAGTAAAAATATTTAGTGATCTATCCATACCAACTTCATCTTTTCATTGTTCTTCTATTAGATACCACAAAAAAATGCTATGTTAACATCAATGACAAACACAGACAAGAATGTAACATACCATCATGATAATGATCTAATAATATTTCTAAAATACTCCCCCATAGAAGTATCATCAACATTCATGCTTCCAACAATCTCCCACTTTGGCATTAATGGCAACATAGATGAAAAACATCTAGTTTCAAAAATACCAACTATAAAAGACTATTATCCTTTCTTTTCAAATCCTCTTAATCAATCATTCTCCCCCATTGATATACATCAATGTACTTTATATCAAATTTTTCTTCATACTGTAATCTCTCCCTTCAATGTACTCTATATCAAATTTTTTTACATGTTGTAATCTCTCCCCCATTGACATTAATGTCAAAAAGGTTTCAACAACCTTATATCTTTGTAAAAACTATCTCTAACTTGCTCAAGTGTCCATAGACACCATTCAAAATAGCATCCATCAAGAGTCCTAAATGACTATGTCCATCATAGATACTCCCTCATATGGGAAGCATCAACATTCAATCCAAACAAACAATAGTGCTCTGTAACACTAGACTAATGCACTCTTGCATCATTTACTCTGATGTAGGTAGGGGCATAACCCCTAGCATACCTCACAAATACTCCAATCTAATTTCCTTTTCTGCAACCTTCTCTCTCAACATGTGATATTTCATAGAAATATGCTTAGTCTTAGAATGAAATACTAGATTCTTTGACATATTCATTTTACTTGTGTTATCACAATGTATGATAGTAGGGGATCAACTTGAAACCTTGCAAAAATTCCAACTACATTTTTTATATCTAGCCTTGTGTGAGTTAGATATTGCAATCCTCCAATCATAGATCTGTACTTCTTCTGCTCAATAGTAGGTGTCTCATCCTTTGTAGATAACTTGTTTCCAGTTACTATAGGTGTTCCAATTGGTTTACATGTTTCCAAACCAAACCTTTTCAATAGATCCTTCAAATACTTAGTCTAAGAAATAAAGATTCCTTCTTTATCATGCACAATCTATAATCCTAGGAAGTATTTCATCTCAACTATCATACTCATTTCAAATTCCTTCTTGATCTTCTACAAACTTTTCACTTTCATCATCATCTCCTCCAAATATGATATCATCAACAAATATAACCAAAATCATCAATCCATCATCTATTTCTTTCCAATATAGATTATTGTCTACCATACCTTTGCTAAATCCAAGTTATGTCAAATACTTGTCCAACATTGCATACCAGGTTTTGGGTGCTTTCTTTAAGCCATACAATGCTTTCTTCAATTTGCATACCATTTCCTTGTCATATGTTAAAGAAAAACTTTCAAGTTGTTCTATGTATATCTCTTCTTTAAGTTCTCCATTCAAAAATTTTGACTTGACATCCATCTGATATACCTTGAATTTCTGATGTGTTACATAGGCTAAGAATAACCTTACTACTTCAATTCTTTCCATAGGAGCATAGGTTTTTTTCATAGTCTATTCCTTCTTATTATGAGTAACCTTTACATACCAATCTTGCTTTGTTCCTTACAACTTCACCTTGTTCATTCATCTTGTTCTTGAATACCCATTTTGTTCCAATTACATTCTTGTTTATTGGTCTAGGGACTAATTCCCATGTCTCATTCTTCACTATCTAATCCAATTCTTCTTTCATAGCTTGCTTCCACTAGTCATCTTTTGATGCTTCATCTACATTCTTCGGTTCTACTTGAGATATCAGACATAGTTCTTCATTGATTGTACTTCTTGTTATCACACCTTTATCTTTGTTTCCAATGATTTGTTTTGGTAGATGATTCTTTGTCATATTCTCACCAGAAGTAGTAGTTGTTATCTAAACTCCTATCTTTATTCTTGGTTCCAAAAATTATTCTTGCCTTAACCCTCCTTCATTCTACAAATCATTGTTAGTCTCAAAGAATACTTCATCATTCCTTGGTTTAGTAACAACATTCTCATCATTAGAATTGTAGTCAACTACTCTTTCTTGTATCCTAAATTTCTCATCAACTCTTACATTTGGACTCTCAACAATAGTCTTAGTTCTTAGATTATAATATCCATAATCTTTGCTTTTCAATGAGTAACCAACAAATATACCTTCATCACTTATAGCATCAAATTTACCAACATCATCATCTCTTTTGATATAACATTTATTGTCAAAATTTTTGAAATATGTAATTGTAGGTGAGTGACCAAACCATAGTTCATAAGGGGTCTTGTTTGTGTCTTTCTTGACTTGCACTCTATTCATAGTGTAAACTATTGTGTTCACAACTTCTTTCCAAAACATCTTGGATACATCATTCTTAGCTAACACAGTTCTTGTTGCTTTTGTTACTAACTTGTTTCTTCTTTCTGCAATGCCATTTTGTTCAGGGGTTCTAGGAGATGAAAATTGTCTTTTGATTCATTAGCTTCACAAAAGATATTAAACTCATTTCAAGTAAACTCTCCTCCTCTATCTGATCTTAAGCATTTAATCTTCATACCTAATTCATTCTCAATTCTATTCTTGAATATCTTGAACTTGTCAAATGACTCAAGTTTTTCTTTAAGAAATGCAACCCACATCAATCTAGAAAACTCATCAACAATAATCATGAAATACCTTTCACCATAGAATCCTTTAGTCTTTGTAGGACCACTAAGATTTATGTGTACAATCTCCAACTTTGTTGTAGTAGTAAACTTCTTGCTAGGAAAAGAAGCTTTGTTATGTTTTTCCAACACACACTCCTTGCAAATTATGTTAGTAAGCTTTACAATCATAGGAAAATCTCTAACTACAAACATATTACTAATTTTTACAACATTGTCAAAGTTTATATGACAAAATCTATTATGCCATAACCAACTATCACCTACCTTTGCAACCAAACATGTCATTTCAGTGGGATTCAACATAAATGCATTAACTCTAGATTTAGTTCCTATTCCAATTACCTTTCCATCTTTGTCTTCGATCATGCATGTCTTCTTTGTGAATTATAATTGATAACTTTTATCCACTAGTTGTTCAACACTCAAAAGATTGTGTTTCAAACCATCCATAAGGTATACATCCTCAGTGTTAATCTTGATATCAAGACTTTTAGATCTAATACCTTTAACATGGCAAGCTGCATTGTTTCCAACGTTGACAATGCCTCCATCATAATTTTTGAAGTCAATAAACTTGTTCATATCACCAATCATATGATGTGAATAACCACTATCAATTATCCAATCATATTTCTTTTCAACCTGTAATACCAAATCCATTTTCTCTAAGAATTTATTCTTTAATAGCTACAAATCCTATTTCATCATCACTAGCTTTTGTTGCTTGATCATCAAAATCATCTTCTTCATTGGCATTCAAAAAATCTCTATCTATTCTAGGTTTTAACTTTCCTTTATACTTTTTCTCTCTTTTAGGACACTTAGATGCATAATGACCAAATTCATTGCAAGTGCAACATTTAAAGATTTTCTTACCATCTTTTTCTCTTTTTACAAGAAGGGCTACTCCTTCTTCTATCATTTTGTCCTCATTAGATGTGCTACTACTAGACAAATCTCCTCTAGCATGTGTTCTTCTTGATAGATTAGGTTTAATGTTCAAGGTACTAAAAGTTTTCTCTATTCTAGACAATTCTCTAAATTGTCTAAGCTCATTCTCAATTGCTTCAAGCCTCTCAAGTAGTGCTTCCTTGGTAAAATCTTTGGTACAAGAGATCAACAACTGTATCATTTGGAATGCCTACTTAAATGGTGGCATTAAACTCTTCAATATCTTCCAAATCACCTCATCATCTTCCTTGGTTCCTCCTTGAGATCTGATACCTATAGTAATTTTTGGTATTCTGCCTAGATATGTTCTTATAGATTTATCTTTCATCATTTTAGCATCTTGAAATGCACAAATCCAATGTGTAGCCTTAATTTCTTAGAATATTCATCACCTTCAAAACTATTTTCCACAGCTTTCCAAATCTTATGAGAAGTATCAAGTGTTTTTACTTGGCTATACTTGATTTCAAGAAGTGCATACAATAGTGCTTCTCTAGCTCTCATGTTGCACATGAAAAGTTCTCTCTCATCCTTTGTACAAGATTCTAGTGCACTTTTAGCAATAATTGTCTTATCTAATTTTGTCAAGATCTAATATTCTGGACCCATACATAGTAGACGTGTCTTCATCTTTTCCTTCTAGTTGTCATAATTTGTTCCATCAAAATTTGGACTATCCTTTTTGAATATTTTCACCATGGATCTTCCAAAGTTGTTAAAATTTATCTTCAAGGACCTAAAGCTCTGATACTAATTGTTAGAAATAATAGTCCACCAAGATAACTAAGAGGTGGGGTGAATCAGTTATCCAATTAAAACATTTATCAACCTTAATTAATCTTAACCATTAAACCAAAGTAAACAATAACCATAACAAGATGCACATACACAATTACACTAGATTTGTTAATTAGAGAAACCCTTGATTAGAGGAAAAACCCTCATGGGAATGATGCCCACAAAGATATACTTATATATATATATATTCCTTGTTAGAGGATGGACCCTATTAAGAGTCTATAAACACATTCAGTACATAAGAGCCCCTGGTAGGAGACTTTGAATCTTTCTTAGGAGATTCCAACCTTGTTAAGAGTTGTGCCAACCTTGTTAGGAGTTGTAGAAGATAGAAGGACCTATTGCCCCAACAACTTCTGGGGAAAGACCATTGAACTCACTGTCCAACTAATCTCTTTACTATTCCTTGTAGAGTAATTGTTTGTACTATGCTTCAACCTCTTTCCTCTATCTTGTCAACTAGACCAATCATTGTCAAACCTTGTAGACTAGGTCATGAATGTTGGATCCAAGTATCAAACTTTGAATCACTAAATAAAACCTTGGCAACAAAGTTCTCTCCAACTTCACTCTACTCTACTTATCTTCGCACACCAACTATTTCTCTTTTATTCTACTCTTTGTGCTTCTTGCAATTATCCATAAAAATCATATGCAATCAAAGGAAAATGTCCTTCCTTTATATTGAATCCATAAAACAATTCCCTAAGTTGGCTATTACACCTTCTAAATTAATTATTATAGGACCTCATTAAGAACATGTTACACTTAGTGATAATATTAATTAGTCACCTTGTAACTTGAATAACTTTCTATACATATAATATTATGATGAGCGAGCTTAGCCACATCATCACCAACATGTATTCTACATGCCTTTAACCTTACTTCTCAGAATAACAATTTTTTTAAGAGATATAACAAGTTTACTAGAACATACCAAAACTTGCATAACATGTTCTAGACTTAATATCTCCTTCTTTTGAGGTTAGCTACATATATTAAACACTTAGTAGTATCTCCCTTTAACCTCGCTAGTGAAAATACTCAACGATCTATCTGTACCAACTTGCTCTTTATGTTGTTCTTTTGTTAGATACCATAGAAAACTGTTATGTTGATATCAATGACAAACATAGTCATGAATGTAACATACCATCATGATAATGATCTAATCATGTTTCTACAATACTCCCCCATAGAAGTATCGTTAGCATTCATGCTTCCAATAGTCTTATCTTCAACATGTTTTGGTGTAGTAATACTATCCTTGCACAAGCCAAATTTTTACAATATTTCATCAGGAACTCCTCTTAATGCCTTGGTTTTCCTTCATGAGGATTGTAACATTTATAATGCTTCTATAAGATTTTGAAAGTCATCATTTTCTTCTTCATCATCCTCTTCCTCACCATACTCATTAATAAATTGAGTAGCTTCAAAGTGTCCAGCTACATTTAAATCAAAGAATGGATTCCTTTCACGATGAGCATCCATCTAGTCTTCATCACACAAATCATTTTCTTTGTCTACAAATTTTCTATACCCTATTAATGACATCTCCACTAATTTCCTCTTATTTCTACTTCTCTTTTCTGGAGTGTATTTCAAATGTTTTCCCAAATGTACAGACCTCCTTCCCCACATAAACTTCAAGGATAAATGTCTATCACTTTTCTAATTCTCATATATGAATAACTTATCATTCATAAACACATAAGTAGTAGAGTCATCATATTTTCTTCAAGAAAAATTCTAGGTTTTTCTCTTCAACAAAGTCTAGACATAGTTTGTAGAATATCAAGACACTTTCCACAAATCAATTGTAACAAATGTCCCCAACAAAGTCACCAATCTGTTGATGCACAAAATTATTAGTTGACTTCCTATGAATATTTTCATCAACAAGTTTTTTTTATCCTAATGAGGAAATAGATGACAAAGATTGAAATATGGTATCCAATGTAGACCACATAAATATGAGAAAACTATCAAAAGAATAAATTGATAGAATAATAGAAAATATGGTAGTACATGTGCACAATATTTATAACTTGATAAATAGGGTTATAAATGGTGACTCTAGTAAAACATCTTGGATTTTCATAATGATATCACTCATGAGATCCCTGAAGTAAACAAAGAAAACAATCCATTGATTTTGAAAGTAAAGGTTGTATAGGAAAAGAAATGGGAGCCTAAGAATATCATTGTAACCCAAAATATTGAAAACAAAAATGAGGTTTCTATAGTAAAGGCACTTGAATTGAATAATAAAAAACTAGTGGATAATGCTACAATTCAATGAAAGGAGGATTAAAAATACCAAGGTATTATTATTGATCATCCTCTTTATACTCTAGTTGATATGCTAACTATGCTCTCATAAATTACTATTAAGTTTTCTTTATCTTAAAATTTTAGGATAAAGAAACATAGCTCTAGAGCCTTGGCATGGTTAGGGGTTGTTGGAAAGGGTACCATGAGTGAAGATAGAAAGCCTATATGATAGAAATTAGAAACATCTTTAAAAATGAAATAGGATGAGGGAATAGTGTCTCAAAAATTCCCCCTATGTATCTTGATAGTTTTGTTGTATCCTATATTGAAAATATCGATCCTTTTTTCGTGAACCTAATTATCAATGGAAAGATAGTAAAATATTGCATGATTGATTTAGGGGTCTCAAATATTTTATGCCATTCAAAATAATTGAATCCCTTGGTTTGAAAATGGATACAAAATAAGGGAGATTTTTTGTTTTAGACTCCAAAGAAGTTCATGTTATAGCTGGAACCATTAGCACACTCCTTTAGAAATTAGTTGTATATCCAAAAAGTGATCCAACCATAAGTGTATTGGTAGTAGATCTATCCCCCCTCATTATGGCATATTTCTATCAAGAAAATGGAGTTCTGCTATGGGAGGAAGTCTATAATGTCATTTGTCATTTGCTACTTTTTATATAAGTGACCAAGATGTAAAAGTGGATAGAGAACAAAGAGTTACACATATGATTGAGAAAAGCATAGACAATGACAAAAAATACTTTTTGGATATCAATATTAATTCTTTAAGAGTAGAATTTGTTATTTTAGAGAAAGAAAAAATACTAGAACCAATAGTACAAAAGTTAAAAATTACTCTGAGAAATAAAACTTATGGACCATGTCTTTTGATGGTGCTAGTGGAGGATTAGTGTTAATTTCACCTAAAAAAGGACCATTATATTTTCCATCACTCTTGATTTTACTTGTACTAATAACATTTTAGAGTATTATGCTTTGCTACTTAGTTTAAGACTGGTTGTATAGTGTAAAGTGTTTACATGTGGTGAGAGATTCAAAGTTGGTTGTGTCACAAGTCAAATCCTCATATTCTTTAGAAAATAAAAGACTCGGACAAAATAGGAATGTTGTATGGGATGAAATAGAAGAATTTGATACTTTTGGAATTATTTGGATGGATATGAGAAACAACAATATGGAAGACCAACTTGCCAATGTGACCATTAAACCTAATGATATAACTTTTGAAGGAGTATCAAAAGTAGAGGCACAAACAAGACCATCTATATGAGACAATATTGAAAGTTAGCAAGTGTTTGAAGATGACTCATATGTGTTGAGATTTCTTAGTTGTGAAGGTAAATAGTAGAGTCAAGAAATGGACTATAGTGCATTTTTGGAGATTGTAGATGGAAAAAAAACTATCTTTGGAAATGAAGTCATATAACTCAAAACTAACAAAGTTTCCAAGGGCTTGGTAGTAAACCTAAAGAGATGGAAGTGTTGGAACAATTAATTAATTGTGTATTGTCTTTGATGTTACAAAAAAAGTCATATCATCACCAATCAATGTATGCCAACCTTACTTGGGCATTGAAGACAATTTTATATGTCTACCGAGCATTCTAGAGTTTGCCTAGTTCAGAAGATCATATCTACCAAGTTCACTCAGGCATCAAAGAAAAGGCTTGTGGAAGTTGAGCGTTAACCGATCTCACTCGGTTAATGAAGGAAATGTTGGATGGAACCAATATTAATTAAGCTCACTTAGTTACCAAAGGAACATTGCAAATATGTAGTGTTAATCTAGTTGACTTGGTTAACATAGGAAAATCATTTCTAAGTTAGTGTCTATTGAGTAGGGTCGGCTGACAAAGGATTTTTTTGTTTTGGTATATCAAGTTCAATTAAATTGTTTGTTGGTCCTAGTTGACTGAGGAGATGGATATTAATTATTCTAAGTTATATTCTAGCTGACTTGATAATATGAAAGATATAAATATATGGTCAAGTTGAGAATTAAAAAGTGTGAGAATACATGGAAGATAATTAAAGATTTAATGATGCTAAGAGGAAGCAAATAAGAAGGATAAGCATAATATCCTTGTCAAGCTAAAAAGATAGATTTAGTCAAGAAGGATCAAGTATACAAGCTAGAATTGAGACTTGTAATCAACAATTCAACTACATCCAAAATCAGGTCATCTCATTGTTACTCTGTAGCCATTGTGGCAGTGATCAAAATCTCTTAATAGAGTTGGCTTAGCAACTATTTGTAAATCCTCTAACAAAGTGGCATTTCTATTGAATTATCCAAAGACCTCTAACAAGGCCACTCCTAACAGGGTGATTAAATCCTCTAATAGGGTCACACCTAACAGTGTGTTATGTAACCTTTAACAGGATTTGCCCTTAACAAGGCTCACTTCAGAAGAGTGAAAATCAGTAAGTAGTTGCAATTGGTGGTTTTTCTCAAATTAGGATTCCACATTAAATCTTGGTGTTAAATGTGTTCATTCTATTTCTCTTATATGTTTGCACCTAAGTTAAAATAATAGTAACCATAGATAATATCTTAAGATTTGCATGTTAAGTATTTGCCGAGCATTTTCAGTGTTTATTGAGTTACAACATTTTCCATGTGTTTGCCAAGTATCAACATAGTTCAATTTTTTGAGGTTATTTTGTGCTGACATCTAAGCGATTTGGGATTTATTTTTGTGGTAACTAATTCATCCCTCCCCTCTTAGTTACTCCTCTTGTATTTCCAACAATTGGCATCAGAGCTTTTGGTGCTTGTAGAGAAGGTTTCAAGGACCTAAGCTAAAGTTTAGGATGTCTTTTAGAAGAGAGATTCCCAAGTTAAATCGAGACAATTTCGCAGCATGGCAAGGACTTATGAGGTTACATCTAGCAACTATCAATGATTTAGGCTGTAAGTATCTTGATACTGAATACAAGACTCCTATTGGAACATTATCAGTTGAAGATATTGCTGAAAAGAAAAATCATAACATCATGATGATTGACATTGCATCTACTCTTAATTATGTTGAATTTGATGAAGTCAAAGACTATACCATAGCTTATGATATGTGGATTAAATCGAAAGACATCTATGGAGGAGATGATAATGTAAGAAGAGCTAAAGTAGAAAGTCTTAGAGGACAATTTGATCAAATGAAAATGAGAGAAGATGAAAACATTGCAAAATATGTAGAAATAATCAAAGTAAGTGTGAGCAAAATCAAAGCATTTGAAGGAGACATTGAGGACAAAATAGTTGTGAGCAAGGTACTCAGAATCCTTCTTCCTATCTATGCAATTAGAGTGTCTAATATTCAAGAGATGAGATGTGATCCAAATAGAAAAATATCTTTGGATGCTCTAGTTGGAAGATTGACAGCTTTTGAGTTGGATAACTATGATAACTATGTTCCTAGTTCTAAAGGTATTGAATCTGCATTTGAAGCCAAACTCTCACTCAATAAAATGAGTAAGAAATCAAAGGTCAATCAATCAAAAAGTGAAGATGAAGAAGAAAGTTTAGACAATGATCTTGAAGTTGTTGAATCCCTACTTGCAATGAAATATTCAAAAGGCAAAGGAAAGTACAAAGGTAAGATTCCTTTGATTTGCTTTTCTTGTGAAGAAATTGGTCACATTATTGCAAGGTGCCCACATAGACAAAACAAGGATGAAAAGAAAAGAAATAAGTACAAAGGTAAGAAGAATTCAAAAACTACAAGTACTACAAGGACAAAGGTAAGAAATCTTGTCTTATGGCTAAAGATTCTAATAACAATGAGGATGAAATGGTATATATTGTTGTAAAAGATGAATCTAATGATTAAGGAGGTAAGATGACAATTATCTCTCATGTTAGCAAAAATGATACATGGATTATTGATAGTGGTTGCTCACATCATATGATTGGAGGCAAAAAAAAGTTTGAGCACATAGAATATTATGATGGTGGTAGTGTGAGATTTGGAAACAATGAACCTTGTTGCATAAAAGGAAAAGGATTTATCTCATTGACTAATGAACTTATATGTCATAATTCTTATTGGGTTGAAGGACTAAAGCATAATCTACTGAGTGTGGCACAGTTGAATAACATTGGATTCAAGGTAGAATTTATGAATTGGAAGGCCAAACTACTGGATGTAAAAGAAAATATGGTTGAATCTAGCAAACAAACAAAATGTAACCTATTCTATCTAGATCTCAGTGAAAGTTCATGTTTTATTGCTCAAGTAGAAAAAAGTTGGTAATGGAGAATGTTACCTTTCTAAGAAAGGAATTTCTTGCTATTAATTTATGAAGATATACTTCTTATTTACTAGCCTAAGTTATTTTTAGAGTGTGGATCATTAGAGCTTATCTTTGGTCATTTTTCACAGAAAGGTTGCAAATTAGGGAAATTAGTTTTTGGTGTGACAACATCAATTCTACTATTTTTATTGGGGGGCCTCACAAACATTATGAGTTTATTAATTGTGAAGCTTTGAAAAAGAACATGGAACTAAGTTTTTTGTGGATTCTAGCTTGGCCCCATTTTTCTATGACTATGCAACGATGTAAAAACATCCTCAAATCTAACTTCACCAATTCCTAGTCTATGGGAAGGATTACAGTATATCTTCACCAATTCCTAGTCTATGAGAAGCAGAATCTTTAGGATCCTGGGGATGAGAATATTAACTAGGGGACCATTTCTTAGATATTATGGAGAGTTTTGACCATCTAGAAAAATAATCAATGATAAGTATTCAAGCATAGAAAACCAGTAACCTCTCTCATTTGCATCATTGATGAAATTCTGGATAGAGTGAAATCCAAGACAAAGAAGCACCTTAAGGTAGTTAAAAAGAGAGGAGCAAAAGATAGAAACCCTCATAAGGGTAAATTGGACACCTATTACTATGGTAGTCAACAAGCTAAAAAGGGGTACAAGAAACCTTATAGAGGTTATTTTAATTCTAAATAATTATCATGGGCAATCTCTTTTTGGGTATGATTGTACGCTTCTAGATGGAGCATTTAATCATTTTTAAATCTTATAATATGTCTATTATCTTAGTGTTAGTAGACAATATTTCTATACATACTTTTAATATGCTAGCTAGTTTAGCACTAGTTGATGCTAGTAGTGTGGATTCTTATTTTGTTGTTATTGGTTAATTATTTAGTTAGTTGATATTCTTGTTTTGCTAGTCTTTTGTCTTGGTTAAATCTTCAAGGTCCTTACCTTAAGTTTTTGTTATTCTCGGTAGTTGTACTTTTAATGCTATTTTCTTCTATGTACCTTTTCCCCACTATCGTAATAAAAATCATTAGCATAATATTTAGAAGCTTAGAGAATGTAGACATTTGAAACACATCCATGTAATTCTTATGATTACAATTTTAGAAAGAGTAATAATCATTATACAATATTAATGGATTCAATTTCTTAACTAATTATCTATAGAATAAAAAAATAACAATATTGAAATTTGTGTAGACCTAATAACTTGCATTATAAAACTTATGATCAAACACATCGAAAGAACATTTTAATTTATCAATTTTTAATTTTATTTTTTAAATTAGAAAATTTATAAATCTTTATACATAAAACACACAATAATCAATTTCTGGATATATAAAAACTATAATTCTCCAACAAATCCAAATTTATTTGCTAATCCCAATACTTTTCTAATTACCATAAATTTTAACTAACTAAAATTAAATAACTTAAAAAAATTGTGTTACAAAATGACCATCAAGAACAATAATAATGCGACAAATTCAATTTGAAAATTGAAAAGGAAAAACATTATGTATTGTCTAGGAAACATCATTATTTCTGAATTTTTGCTCACCGTTTGTGGTTTGTCCTACTTGAACTTTCTCCAACTTTTGCTTAGTCAAAATTTGAAATTTCCAAATAAAATAAAATTAAAAAGAAGACAAAAATATAGGACTTTCAACCTCAACTACAATAGTTGATAATAATAATTAATTAATAAAAAGGCTTTGAATTCAAAATTTGAAATCATCTGTCCGTTTCAAGCCTCGAAAAAGAGCATAAGAATTCATTAACGCCCGACAGTCCGCTCCACACGCGCCGATGTACGCACTATTGAGTACCGTTCGATCATTGCATCTGACGGCTCAGATTATCGGAACGTTGAGAAGTCCAACATATTTTATAAAACAAATGATCTTTTCAAATCCGCTAGGTTATTCCCTCTTCTTTCTTGAGTTTGATTTCTTTTATTCCATATACAGAAGCTATGCTTAAATGCAGATAGCTTGAGAAGAATTTAAATGTCTGTGTACAGTAATGAGTATCGAGGATTTTTCTCTGCAACAATGCTCCATCTTTAAATGTACATTAATGTGGGAAGCCGAAGGTCCCATGCGATCTTGAATCTTCCAATGCATTGTTTGCCCAGTTTATTTTCGGCGCAATGGTTGAAATGCAGAGACTGGAACAAGGTTTTCTCTTCGAAAGGCGATATTTGAGATGATATTCCGCATCGGTTTTGTGAGGGAGGGTTATTTTGCATGAGGAGAGGATTTTTTCTATGAAGGACATGGAGGGAGAAGGGAGAAAGCAACGTCGTTCTGTAAATAGTGAGAATGCCCGCGGCAGTTCAAAATCTGCTGCCAAGAGGCCTGCGATTGAAAATGGTGGTAAAGCACCCCCTGTTTCTGCTTTACAGCAAGCTAAGAAACGCGCTGCCCTTGTAAATTTGACGAATCAGGGAAATGCCGCCGCAAATTCCAAGGCTTCACAAAGCTCTCTTAAAACAGAGGTATGGATTTCAATTATGAAAGTGAATGATCCTAGAGAATTTGTCAAATATGATTCATCTCTTTTCTAAAAGTCTTTTGCCGGTAACTATGGCGTTTGCAAGCTTTTAAACTCTTGTTTTAGATTCCAAGTTTACATTAGATTAATTTAATGTTTTCTTACTGTTATATCATAGTACCTCTATTAGACAATATGGATTTCAAATACCTACCAATTATTTGAAGAGTGTAGAAGCAATGCCTTGTAATTTTGTGTTAAATATGCTGAAAGTGTAGAAGCCCTATATTTCCAAATAAAGAGCTTAAAGGTTATCAGAAAGAACAAAATCAGGGAAAGCATGAAATTTTGAGATTTGAATATCGAAAATTCTGATATGGCTCTTCTGTGCTTTTTATATGTACGAGTTAGGTTGCATTTACCATTTACTAGAACAAAACTATTTCATGTTTATTAAATATTGGATAGTGCCTATGGAAGAATTATGCATGTGCAGAGTGCATACCCTTGTTTTTAAATCCAGGATTTCCACATTTTATCATAACTGCGGCCATACTCTATAGACTCGTCACCTTCCAAGGAAGTAACCTTATTTGCATAAAGAAGAAGTTATGGCGGCGATACCTTTAAATCTTTGAATCCAATAATAATATCCTATGTTGTGTAGGGAATACATTAGAGTGACGCTTCAACATTCTTTTTGAAGAAGGAAGGGTTCTTGCCAAAAAACCTTATCTCAAGTTTTAATTCTTTACTCTCATATAGGATTTGCATTTTGTCACGTTTCTTGTGAAATTTTTGTACCTTGTGTAAATCTGAATCAGTTTCTTTATTGTTATTGAAACCAGTGTGTTAATATACTGTACATCTTAATGTAGGCACAATCATATTGCAAATAGTTTGTATCTCCCAAGTAAACAATCATACAGACTTCCAGTAAGAGAAAATTGAAATACATTTTTCAACAAAATTTTGTTTAGAATTGATGGATAAGGAGTTGCTATTGGCTAAAGATCTATTTGTGATATTGCTATCAGAATTTAACTGGGTAGTTTTTGAGTCAAACTCATTGACTCATTTATCATGAGTGGTGATTCACACATGAATCCATCTCTCATGAGAATAAATAGAACATTTAGCACTCATTGGATCTAGGTGATGCTCATAAGGCACAATACTTGGTGAAGGTTTCTTAAACGGTGCTTTACTTCTGTGAGCATCACCTGGATCCAATGAGTGCTAAGTGTTCCATTTGTTCTCGTGAGAGATGGATTCATGTGTGAATCACTACTCATGATATATGGGTCAATGAGTTTGACTCAAAAACTACACAGTTAAATCTTGATAGCAATATCACAATTTAATTTGCTGTGGAAAATATCTCCTACTTATTAAGATCTATTTTATTATTTGTTATGTAAAAGTTCTTGGGACATATTTGAATGTATGGTCATGTTTGGCAATAGGTTTGATTAGGTTGCAATGGAATGGTAGAGTATGCAACTCTTAGGATTAGGTCCAAAAGGGGCTCGTTTTGGTGAATTTAACTATAATTTCAGTGTGAAGTGGCTTTAATTGTGTAGTTTTTGAGTCAAATTCATTGACCCATTTATCATGAGTGGTGTTTCACACATGAATCCATCCCTCATGAGAATAAATAGAACACTTAGCACTCATTGGATCTAGGTGATGCTCATAAGGCACAATACTTGGTGAAGGTTTCTTAAACAGTGCTTCACTTCTGTGAGCATCACCTAGATCCAATGAGTGCTAAGTGTTCCATTTATTCTCATAAGAGATGGATTCATGTGTGAATCACTACTCATGATATATGGGTCAATGAGTTTGACTCAAAAACTACACAGTCAAATCTTGATAGCAATATCACAATTTAACTTGTTGTGGAAAATATCTCCTACTTATTAAGATCTATTTTATTATTTGTTATGTAAAAGTTCTTGGAACATATCTGAATGTATAGTTATGTTTGGCAATAGGTTTGATTAGGTTGCAATGCAATGGTAGAGTATGCAACTCTCAGGGTTAGGTCCAAAAAGGGCTTGTTATGGTGGCTGTAACTATAATTTCAGTGTGAAGTGCAATATGGCTGAGTAGATTTTTTAACTTATTTTGCTTACTGCTGCTTAAAAGCATAGCAGCTCAGAAAATAGCAGTAGTGTCTTCGGTAGAATATAAGGATATCTTAATGATTGTAGAAATAGACTTGGCAAATGTCAAAAATAATTCCAGGCTAATTCACAGTAACTAATAACTAATCACATAAAGGAGATGGAAGATGTTAGAAATAACTAATCACAGTAACATCTTTCGATCCTAAAGTAATCAATCAGAAGCCCTTATGCTCAGCAAAAATTTGTGTGGGATGGGTGTTTACTTCCATGAGTCCTTCATAACGTGTTGATTAGATGAGTTACTAATGAATGCGACTGAATTTTGAGGTAATTGATTTTTCCTGAGGTTTAATCAGCCGCAAGGATTTGGATTTTACCATGTTGCATGTAACTTGTGTGTGCATTCATTATGTAAAGTGTTTGTTTATAAAGGGTATTAGATTTGTTAATAAATATTGTGAAATACTCTTACTAAATAAGTGTTACTTTGCCTTGAGTTGTGGTTTTTATTTATAACTAAACAAGGGTTATTTTGGGGACTTTTTCATATTGAAAAAAATGGAAAATTGGAAAAGATAGATTTCTCATAACTAAATCAAAGTTGGACATCTAAAACATCAAGTGATATCAATCCTACTGTTTCCTAGGTCTAACAACAAGAACTCATGCATTATAGTGTAAAATCCTCTCCTTAGCACGAAACACTATAATAGACATTTCAGTCTCCCAAAAGGTTCCTTACAATATTCAAACTAAATGAAACTTAATTTCATAGGTTTCCTCGACACACTTCACAATTTAGTGTGAATGCCCATAATCTAAAGAAGGAATAGTAAGAATGCTAGTCACCTTCTCCCTATCCCCTATCCTTAAAAAAGTATTGCTTATCCACTCTAACTTATCATTGGTGAATAGAAACTCCTCAACGCAATGAAATTCCTTGTTGTGCAGTCTATTGCTTAGGAATTTCTTGGCCTTATCATTGTGGAGTTGCTCTATCCTCCCCACTCTCATTTGTGAAAACATATCCACATAATGTAATTAAGTATGGTGGAGCACCCAATTTGAATTTATTTCTCAAGAATCCTAATCTTCAACTTTATCAAGAAACCCTTCAAAATAGAAGCTACTTCTCTCATTGGTTAATAAAAATGTGACATTGTACCAAAAAAATAGAGCACCCAATTCCAAATTTCTTAGCTAGAATTTAAACTTCCAATTATTTCTAGAATTCCTCCAAAATAGAAGCCCTCAACTAGAAATGTAGTATACAACACATAAATTGAGAGATTTCATATCATCACAATTAAAGTTGATAACTTGAAACAATGATTTGCCAGATCAACATTATTCCCTTCTAATGAACATCCCTAGTCTTGCTTGAAACTTTGCAATGCACCATACATAATCACAAACCAAAATGGCACCCACAACCAAACAATTATAAGGAAAGAAGAGAGAAAATTTTGGAAGAAGGCAATTGTTGAAAGAGAAAGACAAGAGTCCTCTTAAAGAAAAGGTAGCCTCAAAAGTTTGCATTTAAATGTGTATGACATTTCTAGCATGCTATTATCAATGAGATTTCTCTAGGGGTGAGCAATGCTAATCTTGGGTGGCTTGAGAACAATTACAAATAGGCCATAGTTCCAATTTTTTATACAAATAAATTACAAAAGAGCATTTAGAAATAACCTAGGTACACTGTAATCATGAACAATTATGTTGCCCATGCCAAACATTACAAAGAAGAGACTTCTAGGGCCCATTACAACTTCACCAAGAAAGTTTAGTAGTGTAAAGAGCCTCCAAATCTTTCCAAGTAATCTTGCCTTTTTGCTAACCAGAGCTGAAAATGAAGAATGCTCCACCCCCTTTAAGTTAAAAGGTCTGCCACCTTGTTACACTCATGGAATCAATTAAAAAAAGATCATCAAATATCTTGCATAAAGAGAAGGCTTCCATCAGCAGACTTATAGTTCAGAGTTAGACCATGCCAAGAATAATAAAAAAGAAATCACCTTTCATCGTGAACTATTACTTACATCCCAAGGAAGAGGGCAAAAATAAGCCTTGAATTCTTATTCTACTTTGTAATTAGATTGAGAATCCAAAAAGAAAGAACATCTTTGAAGAAAGAATTTGATGAGTCATGGATGAAAAGTAAAACCAGACTTGATAACTTGTGGTTACTCCCAAAAGCACAATCAAAGTTTAACTTACAGAACACTGGTGGGGGTTTCATCCAACAACTGTTCTTTTGTGACAACTGTTTATTTATTACCCTCTTGATGGGGCTAGTATGTTTGTAATTGTAGTTTACATGCCGCAAATCTCCTATATAAGTGACCATAAAAACTTGAGGAGGGATAAATTACAGTGAAACATAGTGTCATTTTAAGTAAATGGCCAGGCATTCTGTTTCTCATTAGAATTTTGTGTCCTAATGCAGATGCGGATTTCCAAAAGGCATGTGATTTGTTGTTTAGAAACTCTTACTTGTGTAATGAATGATAGGTAGATCAGGATAGATAGATTTTTGAAAAATAAGACCTGATTTGCTAAGTGTATATGTAATTTCAGTCTGAAGGTACCTATTGGCTCAGATGAGATCGGAATCTTGACAAGCATGATTCTTCTGCACTTCACAGCTATTTTACAAGCTTGAGTTGATAAAAATTTAAATCCCTTCTGCTCAGATAAAAGGTAGCGCTTTAGGAAGAAATGCAGACCATTCGAAGATTTTTAGATATTTTCTACAGTGGTAACAACTTCAAAGTTTTCCAGGACGATCAAATGAGTGCATTATTTTGTTTTCAGGCTTATATGCCTATTCACGGTAGGGATGAGAACCACATCTTTGCCCCTAACCTCCTGACTTCTATTGACAATCCTTATATATAATACAGCTGTACTTTTATTTATTTAATGCATATACTAATTCAAATGTCCCTGCTCCAACTTCTGGATTCAGAAAGATATGTGGTTGGCAGCCTGACAGTGAATGTTGTCCTGAATCAAGCTGTGTCCCTTTTCCCTTACTGATATGGGTAACTCCCGCGCGTCTAGGTAATGCATTTATGCAAAGCTCATAGTCAGAAGGATCTGGACGATGATGTAGTAAAAATATCTTTTGACAATTTTTTTATTCATTCATGAATCACGATTGTTCTTTATTGTTTCTCACACTTTAGGTGAATAGGTTTTAAAAAATGGATATAAAATTTGGTTGTTTAAAAAATAGAATAGGAATAGGCTATTTTTATCCATCTTTTAAGTAGGAATTCTGCTACATTTTGGTCTAAAATTAGAATTAATAAATTTCAAGGCTACTTTTGGTGTTTACAATCAAATGCTGAATTTCCGAATTCTTGCAGTCAGATTTTCCTATTCCCATCGAATTCTGATTACCAAACAGGCCCTTAGTGATACAGGTAATCCCTGTGTGTCTACGTAATGCATTTATGGAAAGCTAACTCTTAGAAAGATGTGGACATGATTGATGTAATACAAACTTTTATTCATTTATGGATCATGATTTTTCTTTATTGTTTGTCATACTCAAGGTGGATAGTTTGCATGAATAGGTCGATGATATAAAGTTAAACTACTTTGAAGGTCGTTTACTTGTGTGGGTTATGAATAAGATAACAAAAGTCAGCAGTACAAACTGCTATAAGGGTGTTTTTTCACAAAGATTTATTGATTTACACAAGCTATATTAAAAATAGTTGAATATTTTAAAACTTACAAGTTTTGAGTGAAAGATCCTGTATATGTTTTGCAGTCTGCAATTGCTGCATTATATTTGCCTCATTATTTAGATGATAATAACATTCTATGATTGGGTTGATTACAACATTTACATGGTTATAATTTTGTTGAACTTCTGATTGCTCTTTAGATGGTTTGTCAAACTGTCGGTAACATGTTTTAATGGAATATTTTTATAATTTAGAATAGAAACTGTTCAAGGTGGTTTCTTTGATTGGGCTCTGGAAATAGATTTGAAAATTTGCTCTTAATGCAATTTCTAGTTATGAATATGCTATGTAGATCAATTTAGTTACAATAGTGTTGTATATCGACAACGTACAACTGCGCACTATACAATTTTTGGTTGAAGGATCTGTTAGTGATTCACTTTTTGTTTCATATATTTTACAATATTTGTATGGTTACAATGTCGTCTGATGGGAATAATGGCCTCATCAGAATAAGACAACTAGTTGATTTAATCATACTGATTCCAATGACTACCTAGTTTGTCAGCACTCAAACATTTTTTGTTTTCCTTGTCACAAATGGCTTACAGTTTTCAGTCTTACAGTTTACAGAGTCATTGTGCCAATTGTAGAGACAACTGTGTTTCTAGTGAATCATTGCTAGTAAAAGAATTATGCTAGCTTAGCAACCAATTAAAATTAAATTCTAAAAATCTCTAAATGTATGTGTGTGTGTGTGTTAAGGAACCGACTGAAGTGGCATCTTCTAAGGCAAAGACAACTTCTATCAACTTGAGAAATGCCAGCAGTCAGCGGCTCAACCCTGGGATAGCTTCTGTTCCCAAGCAACCTGGACTACCTCAACACCCAAACAAGCAGAACTTGTTGAGAAACAGTGAAGTCTGCAGTAGACAGGTAATCTTACAAGATATTAGGTCACCAAGTGGGTCAGATGGGGGATCAGAATCGATGGATGAAAGTATGTCAACAAGTGAGTCTTCAGGTCCAGAGGTTGAGTACTCAAATAATAACAATGCTGCAGCTGTTGCTTCTTTGGAGAGGAGAACCTCACAGAATTTGCACATTACGGAGCATTCAAGCTTGAAGCCAAGACAAGGTGGGGTTTGGAATTTAATTTTTTGGTCCTAATCTCTATGCTATCTTTGTTGAAATTTAAATTTTTGGTCCTAATCTCTAAGCTATCTTTGGAATCATGGCTGATTAGTTTACATGCTTTTTCTTTACTCTGTTATATTCTGCCTATTTACACAGGTTGTTATCTGTACAGGTCATCTGTTTCAAGAATTTTCTTCAGTACCTACAAAATGTAATGAATTGCAGTTTATTGATGTTGACACTGAGCACATGGACCCTCAGATGTGCACTACATATGCTTGTGATATAGATCAGCACCTCCGCAATGCTGAGGTAATCTTCTTTTCAGGATTTGTACAAGACTATGCAAAGTGATTGCATCACATGCTAACATTATGCAAGACTTGAAACTTTAAAGATTTACACCCGTTTAAAACCACAGGTTCTCATGCCATCACCTAGATTAGTTTCACTGATAAAAAATACTCTTCGGAATCTAGTCACAGGTAAGTCATGCAATCCAGATGTTTATTTGCTCAGAGAAATGTGCCTGTGGGGTTTACCTAACAATAAGTAGTGATTGTATCACGAACTCCGCTGGATTCCATTTGTTCATTTGGCTAAATATTTTAATGAATTCTACTTCCTGCATAACTAGTTCTTTTATCGTAAGGGCATGCTGGCATATCATCATTTGGAGAAGTTGGCAATGATTGATGAAAATAATTTTCTAAAGGTATTTGACTTCTGGTGGATTACAATTCACATTTCAAGAGAAAACCTTAATTTCCTATTAATGGAATGTTCTTGCAGTATTGAGAAGGAGCTACTTATTTTAAGTTGAATGAGAATGGAATCGATAAAGACTGATCCATTAGTTAGTTTTGTACTTGATGCATATGCAGATTAAATTTCGATTATGGATATAAGAGTTAGTTTTGTACTTGATGCACGTGCTGATTAAATATCGATTATGGATTAAAGAGGTGTGATCTGGAATTGATATATTAGTTTTTGCTGTTCAACTTTCCTAGACTTGGATACTGTTTTGCATGATTAATTCCTTACATTTTCACTGTAAAGTTGCCTGAGACTCTGGTAATGAAACTCAAATAATTTAATAAAAGAATAAAAAACAAAAATATCAATTTTTAAATTTAAAGTGGCATTTTCCTACTTATCTAAATGATTTGGCCAAATGTCATATATGCATATGATGCTTATACCTCTGCTTTCTTTTTTGACATTTCTGATATGTTTTCATTGACGTGCTAACTAATCAGAACACTCATGATTGTATGTATTTGTAAATTATTGTTGCATGTCCTACCTCTAAATTATTAGTTACAACAAGTTTCTAGTAAGTCATCTTTCCCTTCGCTATGTATGACCCTGACTTCGACACATTTTGCTGACAGACAAAGAAGAGGCCAGCAGCTAACTATATGGAAGAAGTTCAGGAGGACATAAATGCTAGTATGAGAGGAATCCTGATTGACTGGCTTGTGGAGGTAAGCATTATATCTTTCGGTACTTTGCCCATATAATCTCATGTGCTTCAAATTTGTAACTTCTGTTGTTGATGATTATAGGTTGCAGAGGAATACAAACTTGTCCCAGATACACTTTATTTGACAGTCACCTACATTGATAGGTACCTTTCCAAGAATGTAGTGAACAGGCAAAAGTTGCAGTTGCTCGGTGTCACTTGCATGCTTGTTGCATCGTAAGTGGTCCTATCCCTAATTGCAGTTGTGCTTTAATGGCTTAATGACCCAACCTGAATTTTTTCTCTCTACTTTTTGGCTCTGGATTCAGGAAATATGAGGAAATTTGCGCTCCTCAAGTTGAGGAATTCTGCTATATAACTGACAACACCTATTTCCGTGATGAGGTACTATATCTTTGTACTATGACATGATTTGTCCGCTCATGTGGTATCCAACAACTTTTGTGTGGTTTTTTCATTGTTACCTTACCTATGCAGGTACTGCTAATGGAATCGAAAGTTCTTCAGCATCTTAATTTTGAGCTTTCTTCCCCAACCATAAAATGTTTTCTCAGGTGAGGATTTTTGTTAAATGTGTTCATGATTGGATGGGATGCCAATGAAACCTCAAACTCACATATAAATAATAGTTCATAATTAATGCTTTTGTTACATCTTAATGCTTCGGTTACATCTGAGTCCATGCTAAACTTGTTCCGTCACTCTTAAAGGCGTTTCGTTCGAGCAGCCCAAGCTTCTCTCGAGGTATGCATTATATTCATGATATCTAATTTGATAAGGGCAGCAATTAAATAAAACATTGTTCCACACACCCTAATATTTTTATCAGATTGCACAGGCACAGTTATTGCATCTGGAGTTTCTGGCAAATTTTCTGGCAGAGTTGACCCTTCCAGATTACAGTTTTCTTGAATATCTGCCTTCTTTGCTTGCTGCATCTGCTGTTTTCCTTGCAAAATTTACCCTTGATCCAACCAAAACGCCATGGGTATGTATTGTTAAATGCTCCTCACCAATTTAAATTTCTCTCATGGGCGATTTTTTAAGTTTAATTGACCATGCTTTTCTCCAGACTCCCACTCTCAAACACTATACTCGATATCAGCCAAAGGAGCTGAAGGTTTGTGTGAAAGCGCTGCATGAACTTCAGTGTAACAAAGAGGGTTGTGGTCTACCTGCAATACGTGAAAAATACCGCCAACATAAGGTGATTTCATTGTTTAGATTGCAAAAAGAAGGAATTTTCGATTGAAAATTGTAGGTTCAGCTCTTCTAATAGCATTTTCTGTTTACTGTAGTTCAAGTGTGTGTCGACCATGGTACCTCCAGCAACGATACCGGCAGAGTTTTTCAACGATATTTAGTAGCTTTTTAATATTATATTAATTGCATGTATACCACTAGTAGACTGAAGAGGTCGGGCAATTTTCGCCAGTTTCTCTAAGTATATACCATCTAGTATATACAGATCAGTCTGGCATATTTCGTGCCATTGTGTTTATTCTGTAATATTGAGCAACGAGGGCTAATAATGCCAACCTGTTCTAGTGTTCACCATGCTACTATCTGTACCTTCTGTAATTTGACACAACTGTACTCACTCGTATTTAAGAAATTTTGATCTCTTGGTCAAATCTTTTTATTTTCTTAATAAAAAAGATTTAAATTGCCTACTTAAGTGGTTTGAAAGGTGTGCAATAATCCGACAAAAGAAAATCTGAATTACGTAGTGAAAAAAGTTGTCGAAATGGCAGTAATTGTCTAAGAATCAAAATAATAGTTTTATGCCGAAGGCATTCCTTATATGAGATTGATGAGATTGACGAGCTAATGAGGTTCATCTAAGGGTTGCGAGTGTGTTTAAAAACCCTTGACAACCATTTATTACATCTTGGTTGTTCATTATGTAGTTGCTTCTTTACTCGTCAACACAAAAAATCACTAACAAGTGGATAATATTTGTCAAAACTTTCACAAGATTTGACGGAGTGGAGATCCATGGTGCATATGGGTACCTTATAGACCACTTCAGCAAGGACGAATGAAACAACTGATTGGGCGGTGCATTGAAAACCAATTGGTGGTTCCTTGTCCAAGTTGTATAAGGCGTGATGGATTTGGCTTGCTTTGTTCCTTCCTCACACTCGAAGGGACGTGGCTATCTTCCCTACAAAGTGTACAATTGACTAATTTTCAAAAAATAAAAAATATCATGAATTTTTTTGAAAATTTCAGCATTTGAAAACAACAAATTTGGAAAAAAATCACTATGTTTTTGTGAATTTGAAAAAAGAAAAGTTTTGACTTTGTTTTGTCTTTAGTGCATTTTCTCTAGAGATTAGCCTCTCCCCACTTGAAGTTGCACTATCCACAACAATGATGTGCCATTGCTTTTCTTGTAATATTCCTCACTAATGCCTCAAAACTTCTCTTGATATGTCGACTCTAATACTTTTGCTAAGTTTGGCGGTGAATAGTGTAAGTTATTTAAGAATGTAAATGAAATATTCAAAACAAGAAGACACATAAACACAAATGTTAATTGTGGCTATGTCCACACTAAGAGGAGATGCATTATATTGATGAAATAGAATAAGTTTACAAATAGATGTCATCAACATTTATAGATCACAAATGATCAGTTGAAGAGACACAATACAATTGGAGGGAAAACACTCATGATTGTTGACCTTCAAATACTCAACAATCTCCCACGTGAAGACAACGGATGCATCAGCTGATCACCCATTCCCTTGCTCTACATGTTGACCTACTTTTTAACAAGGCCAAAAGAAGTCTTGGCACATTTGAACTTCTCCTTGGCAACAACATTTGTCAACATGTTTGTCGGATTAATCTTTGTATCAATTTTGGCAACCTTTAGTTTTCCTTCTTCTACCACATAGTGAACATAGTGAGCATGCTTGTAAATATGTTCGGAGTGTCGTTGAGGAATGATTGTGAGCCATAAAAATTGCATTCTGACTATTAGAAAATAAAACATAATCATCTTGTTGCCAATGTAGATCACTGAATAAGTGTTGCAACCAAATCATCTCTCTAGCACCTTCGGAAAGAGCCAAGTATTTGACTTCACTAGAAGAAAGTCCAACACAATGTTGCAGCCTTGAGGCCCAACTAATGGCAGTGTCGACAAATATGAAAGCATAATTAGTAGTAGACTTGCATTTTTCTTGATCTTTGGCAAAATTTGAATAGCCGAATCCTTTCAACTGAGCATAATTTCTACCAAAACATAATGCATAATCAAAAGTGCCCTTGAGACATTGTAATATTCACTTGGCTGCTCCTCAATGAGGCTTCTCGGGATTGCTCATGAATCTATTAACTACTCCCATTGCATCAACAATGTCGAGACGTATAGAAACCATAGCATACATTATGCTACCAAGTGTTGATTTATAAGGAATATTATGCATAAAGTCCTTCTCTTCTTGTGTTTTGGTATACAAATCAAAAGTTAGGTGCAAGTGAGGAGCACAAGGTTTAGCTTCAGCCATACCAAACCGCTCTACAACTTTGTCTATGTATGATTTTTTGTGACAAAGTAAGCATCTTTTTTTGTCTATCTTTAGTGATAGTCATTCCAAGAATCTTTTTGGCAGTTCCTAAGTCTTTCATGGCAAACTGAGAAGCTAACCCTTTCTTTAACTTGCTGACTATTTGAGGAGAAGAACGAACAACAAACATGTCATCAACATAGAGTAGAAGAATAACAAACTCATTACTAGCAAGCCCTTTTATAGGAGACACACGAATTTGATTCACATCGGGTGAAGTTATGTTCAGCCATAAACCGATCAAATTTAATGTACCACTGCCTTGGAGCTTGCTTAAGCCCATACAAATTTTGTTTCAGCTGGCAATAGAGATGTTCTTTCCCCTTTTGAACAAAGCCTTCAGGCTGTTTCATGTACAATTCTTCATTGATGTCACCAAGTAGAAAAGTCGTTTTGAAATCAAGCTGTTCTAGTGCAAGATCCCAAATGGCTACCAATCCCAAAACTGTCCAGATTGTAGTCATTCGCACAACTGGTGAGAAAATCTCTGCAAAGTGTAGCCCCTTTTTCTGAACATACCCTTTGACAACTAGCTGAGCATGGTACCTCTTTGTGCCGCCATCTTCCTCTTTCACTTTATATACGCAACGGTTTTTAAGAGCTTTACGGTTGGGTGGAAGTGGAACTAAAATCCGAGTTTTATGATTTTAAGAATATTCATCTTTTCTTCCATCGCAATTATTCACTGATTTTTATCAGCACTTCTACAAACATCTTTGAAATTACCCGGTTCCTCTTGATCAGATATTAAAATCTCAGGCTCTGCCTCCTCAGAGCAAAGCAATTCATAATCTGAATATCTTGCACGGATTCTTCTTTGGCTAGTAGATCGCCTTAAGTCTAGAATGTGTTCTTCATTCTGAGAATTGCTTCTTAGCAATTCATAATCACTGCCTTTTGGAGATGTGAATGTCCTCTGTTTAATTCGATGACCAGAGGTATCCATCGAATTACCCAAATTGTTTTGTACGCCGTGTGCTGCTGCAAAATCATGAAGTCCAGAAAAACTTAAATTGGAGTCCCTGACCCTTTTGGCAACCCTCATACTATGTTCTGCACAATTCTTATCATGTGCTGGAGGAGCTGTGGCTAATGTTTCACCATGTATACCATCGAGACCGATATCCAATGTGCTGGATACCCTGCGTGAAGGAAATGGACCACTGTCTGATATGACAATTCCTTGTTCTTGATCTGCAGAATTAAAATCTTGTCCCATCTGCCGTGAAAACATGTTTGTCAGGGATGTGGGTGAAAAACCCCAAAATTGTTGTCGTGACCAATATTTCCTTTGTTACCCGTCAAGACACGGGTTGCTGATTGTTATTGTCCACCGCTTGGGCCAAGGGAAGTAATGAATGTTTTCTGTCTTGTTGTGGTAGCAGCAGAACCGAAATCCAGTCCCAACCGCCGTGAAGAGTTCCCAATATCTTTCATCATCTCATGTCTTTCTTCAGGGTCCTGGAGTCTAACGTGAGCAAGAGGACTGCCGATATGGTGAGCGGCCCACCTATCATGATTCCTACAGTCATCATCGTGGCTAGAGGACTGAGGACGTCCATTCCCAAACACATCAACACCTCCATAACTGTCATGCTGCACGTTACAGTCCAAGCCGTGAGCAGGGCTCTTATATCGCTCATCACCGTGGCCTGCTGACTGGCATATGCCGTGAGCAACATATATCTGCTGCCATGATTTATCTCCAACCACGCACCTTGATAATGGCAAATAACTATGTCGATGCTCTGTTGGGAAGCCAAATATGGATGAAGTCTTTGTTTGAGATAAAGGTAAAGAATTGAAAGGAACTTGTTCATTCTCGGTTCTTCTACAACACATTTTGTAAAGGAATTTGACAGTCCTGACCAAAATTTAAAGGTTCCGAGTTATCTTGAAATGAATCACTTTCTAATGACGAGGCAGGGTTTGGTGCCAAAACAGGGGTAGGAGTAGAAGCCATAGGCTGACACTGTGGATTTAATGAAGAATTATTCTCATTAAACAAAGACATAGGAATAAATTCTTCATTAGGTACTTCTCGAGATGCTGATTGAAAAGTTGGAAATTATGTCTAATTAAAGACCATCTCTACTTCGTACAATCTTCTTTGAAACAGGTTCCCATAATTGAAATCCAAACTGATCTTCACTATAGCCCATGAAGATACACTCCTATGATTTTGAATCCAGCTTGCTCTTTTTTTCTTTCGAAAAATGAACGTATGTTTGACACCCAAACACTCAGAGATGTGAGTAGGAAATGCTTCTACCCAACCATTCCTCTTCCAAAATTTCAAAGTCCAAACAAGATGAAGGACTTAGATTAATCTGATACACTGTTGTATTGTAGGCTTGTGCCCTGAATTCTTTGCCTAAACCAACATTAGATAGCATGCATCAAACTTTCTCAAGTATAGTTTGGTTTAGTCTTTTCCTTGCACCATTTTCTCGAGGGGCGAATGACACAACTTTCACTTGTCAAATACCTTGATTTGCACAAAAGGTATTAAACTCCAACGAACATAATTCAACTCGATCATCTGATTTTGAACATTTGATTTTGTGCCCGCTTTGATTTTCAACAAGAGCTTTTAAAACTTTATATTTTGAGAAATCTTCAAACTTTCTAGACATCATATAGTCCCAAATCTTTCTTGTACAATCATCAAGAAAGGAAACAAAGTAATTTGCGCCTCCATGAGAGATTACCTCTATCGGACCAAAGATATCCGAGTACACTAACTCTAATGGTGTTGTCTTCTTATCATGACCATTCTTCAAAAAGCTGACATGTTTTTGTTTTCCATGAAGACAATGCTCACATAATTCTAAATCTACTGATTGAAGACTTGGCAATTGATCTCGATTAAGCATAACCTCTAGCCCTTTTTTGCTCATGTGGCCTAAATTTTGATGCCAAAGTGCGGCATCGCTCTCTGCAATAGTCGTCGCAGCTCCCACCTCATCATTAGTTTCTACAACATATAGGTTTCCAACTTTATCCCCTTTGGCGATAACCATGGAACCCTTGGTAATTTTCCATGTGTCCATAAGGAGTGTAAGAAAACCTTGAGCATATAATTGATTGATGGAAATCAAATTTCTTTTCAATTTGGGAACATGCCTAACATCTTGAAGAAATAATTGAGCACCTCCTTCTATTGATAACAAAATATCACCCTTTCCTACAATTTCACAAGCTTTTTTATCACCCAAATAGACATTGCCAAATTTACCTTCCTTCTAGTTTGTGAAGGCTTTGTTGCAAGAAGATGCATGAAATGAAGTCCTGGAGTTAATTACCCATGAATTTGAAGTTGTTTCACTTGTCGCAAGAACCAAAACACCATCGCCTTGATTATGAATGATGTTTGCTCCATTGTCCAAAACCTTTTCTTGAGCCCTTTTATATTTTGTACTGTTCTTTTTAACATGACCAACCTTTCTACAAAGCCAACAATTGCTTTGTCTACCCTGGGATTGCGATCTTCTAACTGATTGTGACCTTTGGTTGTTATTATTTTTGCCTCTATGTTGAGTTCTCCTTTATTTTTAATACTAACTGGCATTAGTGCATTGTTGAATGAAGACTCTTTATTGGTTCTCCTCATGTCTTCACTAAGAAAAGTAGAGACCACCTCATCGTAAACCAACTTATTTTTTCCAGTAACAAAAGTGTTGATCGATGTTACCACACCATCCCAATTGTTCGGTAAGGAACATAAGATGACTATCTTATTTTCGTCATCTTGATGTATACCAATGGAGTCTGCCTAACATAAAAGAGTATTAAACTTATGTGACTTGACATCATTGTTTTGTCCTTTATCTTCAACTTGTAAAACTTCTTCATGATAAAATTTTTGTTTGCAGCAGACGACATTTTGTACATACTTTGAAGCTTGTCACATACCTCTTTTGTTGTCATTTCTTTTTCACATTGAATAAGAAGTTTTGAGACAGTGAGAGAAAAATCTCTGCCATTGCCTTTCCATCAATTTTATTCCAAGTCTCATCTATCATGGAGGTTGGCTGCTTCGCTTTACCTCTGATTGCTATTGCAAGATCATGCTTGACCAGTAATGATTGCATTTGTACCTTGCATAAACTGAAATTCTTCCCCAAGAATTTTTGCACTCTTGATTCTTCCATGACTTTAGAATTTGATCACCAAAATTGATCGCAGGCTCTGATATCAATTGTAAATTAATTAAGAATGCAAATGAAATATATAGAACAACAAGACACATAAACATAGTGTTTATTGTGATTCACCACAAATTGTGGCTAGGTCCACACTGAGAGTAGAGAAGTTATTTGATGAAATAGAATGAGTTTACAAATAGATGCCATCAACATTTATAGATCACAAATGATTAGTTGAAGAGACACAATACAATTGGAGGGAAAACACCCATAACCCTTGGCCTTCAAATACTCAACAAATAGCGGATTGTATATTGTGAAAGGTAGAGGAGAACAATTGATTGGGTCTAATTACACACATGCAAAAAAGAGTCGCCCAAACACATAGTTGTAAACCTGTACAAAGAAAAATTCATGGGTAGATTTAAAGAATAGTTAAAAAGCACAAAATTTACTTCATGCTTACCATAAGCATGAATCAATCCGTGGCTCCAAAATTTCCACAACATAACAATGATCTAAAATGCTTTCATTTCGCTTTGTAATTAAGGTCCATAATCATATTTTTAATCTATAAAAGAAAAATTCATGGGTAGATTTAAAGAATAGTTAAAAAGCACAAAACTTACTTCATGCTTACTAGAAGCATGAATCAATCCGTGGCTCCAAAATTTCCACAACATATCAATCCGAGGTAAAATACTTTCATTTTGCTTTGTAATTAATTTCCATAATCATAAATTTAATCTATAAAAATGACATAACATAACGAATTGGATGGTCGCTCATGCTTATAGAGAAACACACACCCTTGATTGAACCAATAGGAAAGGTTTCCCGAAATGGGAGTTGGAAGAAAAGAAAGGAAAAGGGCTTTTATAGTCCATGACATTAGCCATAGTTTTTTGGGTTGACATATGGTGACATTGATATGGGACTACCTCATACTCCTTTTCGGGAGGTACCTAACTGCACTAGAAACGAGGCATACATACCCTACCCCTAGTAGGATTTGAACTTGTGACCACTCTTTCAAGAGTACAAGTTCTCCACCACTAGGCCAACTCAGGCTGCTGAAACAACCAAATCTATAATTATTGAAGTTTTAATTTAGTCCAAAAATAGGAGAAACGATCGATGAATCGTTTAAGCTAAAATTGGTTACCTATAGTTTCTAATTTGTATGTTGAAATTTGATGATTTTCTTGATGAATTTATGTAGGTGAATGAAGAGCTTAAAGCTAACCTTTTAGCTTTCCCACATTTGGGGAGCTCTTTGTAGAACTCATAGAATGAGAGGTGGTCTAGAAGTGTCATTATAAGAAGTTTGACCAATCAATCGACAATCAAGAAAACTTAAAAATAAGAAAAAATAAACCGCAATTGGTGATCATGGTGATTTATTTTGGCATATTTGTGTGCAGGTATTGGGTTTTTTTGGGGGCGTAATTGGGGGGAAAAATAATGGTTAACATGGTGGCATTGGTACATGGGCGACAACCTGCTTTTTTCCCCTATTTCAAGTCTCGATGTTGCCCTTCTCTAAAACAATTTTTTTAATTATGTATACCTACTTTTGATAATTGATCCTTTCAGTAAGCTAACCTCTTTTAAAATTGTTTGTTCATTATAAGTTCCCTAAATACATATTTAGACAAACGAACTTAATGAATAAGAATTTTGACACTGAAATTTTTACCATGATATACTTTATAAATCTCTCTCTTGAAAAACAACTAAATTGTATACAATTATACTTTCAACAAATTAAATACATAGATATTATTAATTGTCATTAGAGTTTTAAAAAAAAAATTAAAAGAAGTGGATGAGTTATTATGACGAAAATATCCACTTTTACAAATCTATAAAAATATATAATGATAAGAAATAAAAAACTATATATATATATATATATATATATATATATATATATATATATATATATATATATATATATATATATATATATATATATATAGTCATTATTTTTCATTCTTGTATTTCCATCCTAAGCGTTAATATTGGTTCTTTATCATTTATCAGTTTATTCGTCCATTTTAAATGTAAACATTAATTAACTTCATTTATATTTAGAAAATCAATACTAAATTAGTAGTAATGAAGTTTGTTATTAATATTTTCATTGGATCATTAGTATCTCATAAATAAATAATAAGAACTTTATACATAGATATATAAATATATAGAGACATATATAGACAAATATATTAATTTAAGTAAATATAGAGAGGAGTGTAATGAAGATGGAGTGGACGAGAGAGGAGGAAGGAAATGACATAAATATATAGAGATGGATAAAAAGCCATTACAAAAGATAACGATAGAAAGATGCAGCTACAGATGGAGGGAAAATAAGAGGTAGACAAGGTAAATAGTTATAGAGAGGTAGATAGATTTATATAAGTAGTTAGAAAGAGAGATCTAGAGTTATTCATAATGAGTAATGTCATTTTCTTCCATCTATCCCTCTTTTCTTTGTATTTTTTTTTTGTAATTAATCTTCAACATAGGTTTGCAGAAGGGAAAGAATTATTAGTTCCTCCTACTAATGGAATCATGTAATTCCAATTTTTTGATTTGACTAAATTGATCAACAAATCATATTTAAGTATTAAATTATAATGTACAAAAACTATAACTTTATAGTTGGTTATTAATATTTATTTTCAATAATTAAAAAATATAAATTATCTTATTTTTCATTGGTTAAAGCAATGAGAAAAAAAATTATTTTTTAAAGAAAAATTAAAAAAATCTAACTATTGAATAACTTTATTTAACATTACAGAAATGCAATAGCTTTAGAATTCTAGAAATCTCTAGATCTTTGGTTCTTTCGAGAAGTTCACTAGTGTTTTCTAAACGGTATAATCATTGATAAGTTCCTTGCATAGAGATCATGGTTGTTTTCCTCTGTTTGTCACTACCGCCATTACAAGTAAGAAAAAGCACGAACATACCAGAGAGCAAGCTCTAAGAGGGTGTGATTTGGGATCAAATTGTACTTGATTTATGGGTGGTCAATCGCAACCCTAGGAATAAGAAGAGGCAGACACTTTATTACCTAACTACAAGGGCGTCGTCCATGGAGACAAAGGGCAAATCATTTGAAGCAGGAAGATCATTGTAAGAAAATCAGACATCCATGTGTCAAATAGGTGGAAAGACAAGTGAAGAGGATGCAGGCAAAGGCTGTAGAATTTGGCTTTACAACCGCCCCTACCATTTGCTTGAAAGTTTCTAAACCTTTTAATTTTTTCACTAGATTTATTTTGTGCATATCTACTATAGAATATGAATACATGAAAAATTAGAAAGGGGTCCATTACAATCTCATGAAATTCAAAACTCAAAAGGGATTTTCTAAGAAAACTATAGAGTCAACTACTCAACCTTCGCCAACATCCCTAACACCCTGTGATTTGAAGCTCTACAAGAGGACATAATAAACCTTCATTAAAGAAAACAAACTAACTTGGAAATGGATATTTATCATTTACTTGCTTGAAAGATGTAGCAGAAGGGGAGTCCATATGTATTAAGTTGGAGACCTGGCAATGACAATGTCAGAACTAGACTCACACATTCCCCACCCATTTATTGATTACGAGGTAAAAACATATGTTTTGTAGCCATCAATCCACTTTCGACCATACCTCCACCTTGTAATTCCATTTAAAGATTGAGCATGTATGATAAAATATGGAAGAACCACATATTCTGGACACTTTATTTTTATTTTTTTATAATGGTGCTCAATTCTTGCATGCCCTTAAATATTAAGAATTAAACCCCAGTATCCAGTTGTTATCTTTTCCAATAGGTTTTAGTAAATTAAGCAGAGAAATCAAGAATCAAGCTGTCAAACCTCCACTTTTTATTTTTAATGCCAATCCTAATTACTCTATTTTTGTTTGCATATATTCAGATTCTCAACAACCAGCTTTTTTTGTCAATTAATTCAAGAACATAGTAAGACTTCCAATGATAGGCATATGTCAATAGAACTTCTAATATTAAACATGCATGAAAAGATTTACAAGAACAAATGTAGAAATTGATACCCAATAATAATTCTTAAATTATTAAATGATATGATCGAATGTTGTTAAATAAAATTGTCATAAAAATATGATGTTAAAAAATTGTCATATGGTCAATGCAGGAGCCCAAAGAAGGCAATCAAGTAAATTATATGTGAATCAAAAACAATTCTAGAAACTAGATTTAATAAATCATAAATAGATCAGAGAGAAATATGGTGTAACAAGTTGATTATATGTTGATGATTGCATGAAAGTATTTAATGGGTAGAATACAAAGTGAATCAATTTTTTAGGTGGATAAATAAATAAGTTGAAGAACATGACTGAAGAGTGATCAATGAAATAGAGATCAATATTTAGAAAGACGAATTCTGGGTAAACAAAAAGCATTCTCTGACCCATGGATTTAACAATGATGAATGCAATAGATTAATTTATTGTTCCTGTTCTATATCCCTTTGCTCTATAGGCCACACCAACTTGGACATGACAAAGTTGGTGGTGAAGTTGGGGAAACGCGCGAGATGTCTCGCCCAAACATTTGTGATTTTGACCTACGTCAAAGTTGCATTTGGCAAATGATACACTAAGCATGTAATGAGTGCAAACCACATTGAGACGCTTGTAGTATTGTAGGTTTATGTGGCACTAGATGTTTAGGACAACTCACATTTTGTTAATGTAGATTCGGCCTCATCAGGTGGAATTCCACATTAAGTAATTTTACATTAATTTTAATTTCATTCCTTTGATTTTCTTTACCTGCTATTTCTATTGATGTATTTCTAGCATAAGAGTATGCCAATTTTCTTTTTGAGCAACTTTTTTATTCAATCCTGACCTCTGCAGTAGTCCCACTTGCTTTCTTAAAGAGTCATTTGTTTTGCACCTGTATTAATTTAGACACACAAAATAAAGAGCACATGCAAATAAGAGATCGTTAACGTTTACCTTTAGAATGAAATAGACCAAAAACAAAATTGGATATGGCTCTGATCCTAAAAACAAAACGGCAAAGCATACAAGATTTTCAAACAAATCGTAAGGCATATGAAAGCTCACATTACACAGTATATGATAGCTTATATATATATATATATATATATATATATATAATGTTGAGAGTAATTGTTCTTGAGGCGTCTATTTTCATTAAATCCAAGGATTTTTTTCTCAATTGAAATTTATTAAAATAGGCACTTCGAGAGCGATTACTCTCAGCATTATATATATATAAGCTAGTGGCAGTTGAGAAGGAATAGGAAAAACATTTACTTTTTATTTGTATTTTGAGAAGGTTATTATAAAATTGTTCATAATTTTTTTTTATTATAGATGTATAAAGTTACTATAAATATAATGCTTCAACATTTTTTAATTTAATATATAAAGTTAGGGTTACTGTTTGAGTTATGGTTAAGGTTAGGGTTATAGTTATGGTTAAGGTTCAGATTAGAGTTATGTTTATGGTTAAGGTTATGGTTAGAGTTATGGTCATGGTTAAGGTTAGGGTTAGAGTTATGGTTATGGCTAGGGTAATGGTTATAGTAGGGCTAGGGTTAGTGTTAGGGTAAGGGTTTGCATCAAGGTTAAGGTTAGAGCTAGGGTTATGGTTAGAGCCTAATTATGATAGAGTTAGATTTATGGGTAGAGTTAGGAGTATGGGTAGGGTTAAGGTTAGTGTTAGGATTAGAGTTAGGGTTAAGCTTAGGATTAGAGTTAGGGGTAGAGAAAGGGTTAGGGTAAGGTTTAGGGTTAAGGTCAAGGTTAGGGTCAGGGTCGGGGTTAGAGTTAGAGTTAGGGTTAGGGTTATAATTTGAGTTAGGGGTAGATAGAGCATTAGAATTAGGGTTAGAGTTAGGGTTAGGTTTAGGGTTAGAGTTACCAATAGAGTTAATGTTATAGTTAGGGTTAGGATTAGAGTTTTGAGTCAAGGTTAAAGTTAGAGTTAGGATTAGGGTTAGGGTTAAAATGGAAGTCTAATTATGGTAGAGTTAGATTTACAGTTAGAGTTAGGGGTAGGGGTAGGGTTATGGTTACGGTTAGGGTTAGAGTTAGAGAAAGGGGTAGAGAAAGGGTTAGATTTATATTTAGAGTTGGGGTTATATATAGAGTTACATCAAGGTTAAGGTTAGGGTAAGGGTTTGATTCAGGGTTAAGGTTAGAGTTAGGATTAGGGTTAAGGTTTTAGTCAGGATTAAAGTAAGGTTTAGGGTTAGAGTCTAATTATGGTAGAGTTAGATTTTCAATTAGAGTTAGAGTTAGGGGTAGGGTTAGAGTTAGGGTTAGGGTTAGAGTTAGTGTTAGGATTAGAGTAAGGGTTTAGGTTAGGATTAGAGTTAGGATTAGGGTTAGAGATAGGGGTAGAGAAAGGATTAAGGGTTAGGGTCAGTGTTAAGGTCTAAAGTTAGGGTTTCAATTAGGATTGAAGTAAGGGTTAGGGTTAGGGTTAGAGTCTAATTATGGTAGAGTTAGATTTATTGTTAGAGTTAGATTTAGATTTAGGCTTAGGCTTAGAGTTAGATTTAGGGTTAGAGTTAGGGGTAGGGTTAGGCTTAGGCTTAGATTTTGGATTAGAGTTAGGGTTAAGGTTAAGATTAGAGTTAGGGTTAGACATAGGGGTAAAGAAAGGTTTAGGGTTAGGGTTAGAGTTAGATTCCAATTATGGTAGTTAGATTCAGGGTAAAAATTAGAGGTAGGATAGGGTTACAGTTACGATTACAATAAGAGTTAGAGTTAGAGAAAGGGTTAGGCTTAGGGTTATGGTTATCGTTAGGTTTATATTTAGAGTTAGGTTTAAGTATAGATTGAGGTCTATATTTAGAGTCAAGGTTATATATAGAGTTAGCATCAAGGTTAAGTTTAACCTAAGGGTTTGAGTCAAGGTTAAGGTTAGGGTTAGAGTCTAATTATGGTAGAGTTAGATTTACATTTACAGTTAGACATATGTGTAGGGTTAAGGTTAGTGTTATGATTAGAGTAAGGTTTAATGTTAGGATTAGAGTTAGGGTTAGAGTTAGGGTTATAGATAAGGGTGGAGAAAGGAATAAGGTTAGGGTTAGGATCAGGCTTAGGGTTAGAGTACGAGTTAGGGTTAGAGTTAGAGTTAGGTTTAGGGTTATAGTTTGAGTTAGGGGTAGACAAAGCATTATAATTAGGGTTCTAGGGTTAGGGTTTGAGTTTGAGTTAGGGTTAGAGTTAGAGCTAGAGTTCGAGTTCGAGTTCAAGTTTGAATTAGAATCAGGGATAGGGTTAGGGTTAGAGTTATAAATAGATTTAATGTTATGGTTAGGGTTTGAGTTAGGTTTAATGTTAGAGTTAGGGTTAAGGTTAGAGTTTTGAGTCAAGGTTAAGGTTAGAGTTAGGGTTAGGGTTAGGGTACAAATTAAAATCCAATTATGGTAGAGTTAGATTTATGGTTAGAGTTAGTGGTAGGGGTAAGGTTATGCCCACGGTTAGAGTTGGAGTTAGAGAAAGAGGTAGAGAAAGGGTTAGATTTAGGGTTATGGTTAGGGTTAGGTTTATATTTATAGTTAGGGTTATATATAGAGTTACATCAGGGTTAAGGTTAGGGTAAGAGTTTGAGTCAAGTTTAAGGTTAGAGTTAGGGTTAGGGTTAGGGTTTTAGTTAGGATTAAAGTTAGGGTTAGGGTTAGGATTATAGTCTAATTATAGTAGATTTAGATTTATAGTTAGAGTTAGATTTAGGGTTAGAGTTAAGTGTAGGGATAGGGTTAGTGTTAGGATTAGAATTAGGTTAAGGTTAGGATTAGAGTTAGGGTTAGGGTTACGGTTAGAGAAAGGGGTAGAGAAAGGGTTAGGGTTAGAATATGAGTTAGAGTTAGAGTTAGAGTTACGATTAGGGTTATAGTTTGAGTTAAGGGTAGACTGAGCATTAGAATTATGGTTAGGATTAGGGTTATGTTTAGGGGTTAAGTTTGAGTCAAGGTTTGAGTTAGGGTTAAGGTTAGAGTTTTGAGTTAGGGTTATAGTTACAGTTAGAGTTAGATAAAGGGTTACATTTAATAATGGTTGGGATTTTAGATTATATTTATTATTATTAAAGATGCCTTGTATAATAATAAGTATATTCTCACGATCGTGGATAAGGTTAGGGAAAGAAGTAGGACAATGGTTAGAGTTACGATTAGTGTTACATTTATGAGAGCATCTTATTCTCATTACACATGCCTCTTAGCATAATAGATTAATATAAGGATTATAATGTTCCTTAAGTAGTTTTATGATTTTATAAGTTAAATTTATAAATAGACCATTGGTTAATGTTAATTATGCTTAGCATGAATAGTGTACAATGAAGGGCTAATAAATGTTATTGAGGTAATGATTACACTTAAAATAGGTATAAAATGAATATTATTCTTTAGAGTAGGTTAATAGTTAGAAATATCACATCAAATTTATACATAACACTAATAAATTTGCACTCAATTTCGATGAATTTTGATCAAAATTTTGACCCAGGTTGGTCACAATTTCTACCAATCAGTTTGTTGTTATTTTTCTCATTGAAATTTCAACCAATTTACAGGTTGGTCTAAATAGTTTTGACGCTACTGATGTTGATTTGTCATTGTTGGTCAAAATTTCAACCAACTATTGGTCAAAAAATTTCAAGTTTTGGTCAAAATTTCCACCAATTATTGGTAGAAATTAATTAATAATTGGTCTAAATTTCAACCAATTCTTGGTGGAAAATTTCCAAGCATTGGTTAAAATTTCCACCAACTGTTGGTAGAAAACATTCAATAATTGGTCAAAATTTCCACCAATTGTTGGTAGAAAAAAATCAATAATTGGTCAAAATTTCCACCAATTTTTCGTAGAAAACTATCAAGAATTGGTCAAAATGCTGACCAATTTTGGTCCATCCACTGACCAGGATGCCATGGTCATGACCAATGGATTGGTTGATAATTTGACCATTTATTAGTGGAAAACCATGAAGAGATGGTCACAATTTTGACCAAACTAAGTTCTTTAAAAAAAAATAGTGCGGGTGAATCCCCCAATGAATGCCTACTCGTGGACTCTCTCTTAGATCATCTTCTTGGACCAACACAATTTTGGAAGAGGCTTGGCAGCGGTTTCCATTCTATAGCGTGTCTATTCAAAAATTTTAAAGTTGATCTAATGGTGAGACCTCATCTAGCATTAGGTGGCTTCTTGGAGCTCTAGAATTTTTTTATGAACCTATCATGGCTAATGATAGATAGTAAAATGAAATCTCCTAGTGAACCTCCAATAAAATCAGTGCTAGTGTTCAAGAAAGACACATTTTCTAGATTTCAAATATTGGCATTAGCATCCTTTCTATTGGAGGGTTGTGAAACATCCCAATTTCTATGCAAGGGCTCCCCAAAGTTTTCTATATGCAACTTCATTGGTACAATCTACGGAATGGTTCGGCAATGGTTGTTGTTATGGTTTCTTGGAAAGAGATCTGAAGGGTGAGTCATCATGTAGTAGCTGTGTTGCTTATCACGAATGGCGGGGGAGCCATTTCCAAGAATGAGCAAAGGATGAATGTAGTACCAAATTCTAAATGAAATCAATGACATCAGATCTATAAGAGCGGAATGAAGCAACATCCCATTTGCTATGCACGACTCTGTAAAGATGTTTTTCTTTCTCACTTCATTGGCACAAATTTAGGAGTGTGGTTCGACAATGGTTGTTGTTCTAGTGTGTCATTGCAATGATCTGGAAAGTGATGCTAAGGGTGAAGCTTGCATCTAGCACTTGGGATGTTTGTGCAAGTGAGTAGGGGAGCTTCTATTGTGCAAGCTTGTTAGATGGAGTAGAGCTATTGGCACCATCACCAACCACAGATGAATCGTTAAGAGCAGATTCTGAATCCACAAACCATTAGGGGAATCAAGTTTGATATTCTCAAGGAGGCCCTTCAAAGAATAAAACACCATGAGGATGCACATGAAGATCTTTCATGACAGCAAGGCTTCAGTATAAATGGAATCACTGTTGTGACATATGGAATATAATGATTATGGAGATATGTTAAAGACATAGTAGTTTGGATAGTAGTTGTTGTTTACTAAGAATTGTAATCAGCCATTTAGATAATTTCCATTAAAATTGTTGTCAATGGGCAATTACTTGAAAACTTAAATATCTAAAGGGATACCTCTCTTCAACAAAGTCTTAGGATTTAAATTGATAGACTGTCAATTGTCATAGGGCATCAAAGACAAGAAGAGAAATTGGCAAAAAAGGAACCATAAGTAGTAGACACATATTTGGGACCAGGCTCTCACTAATCTAATTCAAGCTTGTTATAATCAACATTTAATCATCTGAATAACAACTCTTGTGAACAAAGAGGGTGTAAGGGGTGGAGGAATCTTTTCTTCATATCTTATGATAGGAGCCTACTTTATATATCAGAAGAAAGTAACAATCAACAAAACATGTCAACTACCTTTTACCTTAAAGGAAAATTATTATCTAAGGACTAGTTATGGTCAACTAATGCATTGTTAAGTTATTTAAGGAAGAGCCGTGATTAACTTAAAGAAAGCAATGATTGCATATAAGGCAATGATTAGCATACATTGACAATCTTTAATAAGAATTAATGAAGGAAAGGTGTGATTAAATGTGAAATATAAGATGTATACATATTAGGTGTTTTTCTTTAATGATACCTATCTCGAAGTGGCCACCATCTTCATGGGCTATGACATCACCGTTTGCTACCAAGATACCAAGATGTCACCAACATACTAAAAACACAATTTTTATTGTATATATTAAAAACATTGAATAAGTTACACATCGTTTATTGAAACTCGTATAAAGAAAAATTGTAACTAGCTCGACCTTCATTTGTTGCCTTTAGCTCCAACTTCTGGAATGGACTAAAATTTTACCAGTCAACATGTTAGCTCAGTATTTCTCAAAAGACAAATTATCAAATGTGACTAAACAGTAGCCAAGCAATGATTTAATCATAAAATGAAGCCATGAAAGAGTTACATACCTACTACTTGGATCATAGTAGAAAAAGTTCATGATGCCCAATATGACATACAAAGTTAACACCTTAAGTAGTTACATACCTCTTGTTTGGATCATAGTACCTACTGTTTGGATCATAGTACCTGTTGTTTGGATCAATAAGCCTTGAGAGAGATTGATAGGTGAGTGGATATGCACAATATATTAGAGACCATTTTGTTAAATTTTGATAGAATGTGTTGGAGATGAAATTTTAAAGATACTTTTGGGTATCATTTGGATCATACCTACCAAAGAGTTATGTACTAGTTTTTAAGTACCTGCAAGGATTATGTACCTTCTATTTGGAACATAGTACCTGCTCTTTGGATCAATCCTTGAGAGAGATTGACAGGTGAGTGGATATACACAAAATATTAGAGACCATTTTGTTAAATTTTGATAGAATGTGTTGAAGATGAAATTTTAAAGATACTTTTTAGTATCACTTAAGAGTTATGTACCTACTGTTTGGATCATAGTACTTGTTGTTTGGATCAACAACCCTTGAGAGAGATTGACATGTGAGTGGATACGCACAATATATTAGAGACCATTTTATTAAATTTTGATAGAAAGTGTTGAAGATGAAATTTTAAAGATACTTTTGGGTATCATTTTCTAGCTTTTGAAGGCTAGCGACTTTAGGAAATCCTATATATGCCTTACCATTCAAGAACTAAGTTTTGTATTTCTAAAACTGTATATTTTTCTCATTAGAATGTGCAATGCCATCAATACCACATACTGCATGTGATGCAGAGTCTCTACCAAAACCGTTCAATCTTTTAGGATCTTTTTGATCCAAGTTTCATTCATCACATTGACAATACATTAGAGGCATCTTCCATCAACAATAAATCCATTTCCTAATCATCTTTTCTTGGGATTCAATAATCAAACAACAATTAATCAACTTCTATCAAGGAAATGTCATATCTTTAACAATCTTCTTCCAACCTTACCATTCAGTGTCCATTTATTAGATCTTCAACCAACATCATTCAATAAATATGATCTACCTATATATAGACATATTATTAGCAACAATCAACCTTTTATCATCTTCTTTAGTATTTTCACATTGTCCTACACACAACACAAATATATTCGTATTATCCATACCCTAACCTTATCTTGTAATACAAATACACTTAGCAATCCTTTTTCTTTCAACATCCATCTTACATCACTCTTCCACCAAGCCTTGTATGTTGCTCACATCAAGGACTCATTTACTGCCCATATCAATATCTACAAACAATCATTGGTCCCATCTAAAAATATTGACCAAAATCATGAGAGTAGAGTTCTTAGATATTCTTCAATCATAAGACACATGCATAATAGAATCCTACAACAGTGATAGCCAAGAAGAAACCAATTCTGGTTATGATACTATAATTGATGAAGTCCTCAATCATTTCTATTATGTAAAGAACTTGTGTAATTTCTTATATGAGGAGTATTCATCTCCTTTTTTAAATATTGAATGTCTCAATAAATTATCATTTGAATAAAAACAATATAGCCATACTTTGGTTTTTCATATGTTTAAGTGAGGAGGGAGTTTCAAATTGTGTATTTAGGATTACGAACACTAAAATCTTTACTTCTTCTAAGCTATCTGATGTCTAGTGCATGAAGTTGGATGAGAGATCTTTAGTTGTATAAATTATAGATATACAACTCTATAATGCCATATTGTCTAAATATTTTATTGTTGTTTGAATATGATTGTCTTGCAGTAGGATCATTTTGTTCTCAATCTTGACCTAAATGCTTGTTGTTTTGATCTTTTTTGGATTGAATTGCTGGAAAACTTGTAGTCTTATTTATTTTCTTGTTCGACAAATATAGATGACCACATTACCTTGAGATAGTTTATTATTTCTAGAAATTTAAACTCTTTTACAAGCATGGAAAATCAAATTTCACTAAGCAATCAACTGTAACTCCTTGTCTCAATCCTTTTAATGAGTAAGAAGTCCATTTGCAATTTAATCTAAATTTATCATTTATAGATTAGCTTCATATTATGAATCCACTTTGTGATTTCTTTATTCTATATGGTAACTGTGTAGAATTCTTAATAAATAAAGATATTCCTAATTTTATGGTTTTGTCTTATATGGTTTACTTTTGGTTTCCAAAGTTTATCCCTCAAAGCCGTTATTGCAAGAGAATCATTATAATGTGCACGGTACAACTTTTATGGAGCATCAATATCTTCCTACCCATGGAGTCTCTCTTTTATCATATTCTTGGACTAGTGCAATTTTAGAAGAGGCTTGCCTGCGGTTGTCATTCTATAGCACACTTGTTTAGCGATTTTGAAGTTGACGTAATGGTGAGACCTCGTCTAATAGTATTTCATAGGAATAAGATGATGTTAACATAAACCCAATAGAATATAGTTATTATGCTTTGATAAAGATTTTTGGGATTCTATAATAATATCATAATGTGTCAAGTAGCAGTCTTGTTGATGACTTGACAATCATTAAGAAAGTATTAGTCATAACAAATAGTTGAAATAAACTAAGAATAGAAGAGTGGTGAGTCATTGATAAAAGAATTAAGACTTGTGATTAACATTGATAACAATAGTTAAATGCATATTAATAATAGATAGAAAATCTATCCTCTAAAGGGGCGGAAAAGGAATTTTATATTAATATGGCATTCTATGAAAGAATGAGATTCATATATTATCGGGTAGTTTAAGAGACTAAGGATAAAGATGAGATTATATCATGAGATAAGACATTATACAAGTGAAGTACAAGGACATAGATAGACCAATAAATATTTATTCAACATCTGGCAACAAGTCTGATAGCTAGAACATATTGGGTATAACTAGATATATATTAAGGGCTAAGGGCCAATGAATGGCCAAGGTCATATGTGATATACATCTCTCACCTTTATAGAGTCCATTATATATATATATATTATGTCAATAAAAATTAAATCAGAATGATCTATACATAATGTATATAGCTAAATGTTATATATCTTTGAATGATTTAATATTTATGTCCATGTTCAAATCCCTCACACTTAGTACCTAAAGTTGAAGAGACTAAAATGTTTCCAAAGAACAACACTCTAAATCTAGCCAATAGGATAATTTTCAAGATAGATTAGGGATCAATAGCCTTAAAGCTTTAGGGTATGGTCCTTGGAGAGGGTGAGGTCATGGATCTGTAAAATTTGAGGGAGCTTTTTTGTTTGGTCTCTAGGCACTTGTTTGCATTCCTATCTTCTCCCTTCTCAAACTGAAGTAGTAATAAGATTAGCATTGACATTAAGAATTATAAATAGAACAACAAGATTGCCTAACATGTTTTAGCTGATGAATGAACCATTTTTCTTATTTTGAACTATGGTGTAGCATACATTTGATTTAGTGTTATATAGTCCTTTAAAACAAGGTTTGGAGATATTGTATACCTTTCAATTTGATTGAAGACCAACAACACAGTTAGGGTTTCTTTATAATTATGTCATGGTTAAATTTCTTAAATTATAGAATAAAACATATATGAGCAATGTAGATCTAACCAATATATTTCTCAAATTAACTTTAAGGTGGTTCAAAACCATAGAAGTGACGAGGTAGGGTGACTTGATAAGGTTGCACCAGAAAACTCACATCCTAGGCCCAAGAGCAGATATACCTAGTATGCAGTCCAATCACTATTCTCTTTCATGTCACCAATAATAACTTGGCTACAAATGATTGAAGACTCAATTACCATGGTAGATACTCTAAGAAGCATTCACAACAAGATACCCCGAATTCTATCCTTCCTAAGCTCATAAGCAGTCCACTTTGTGGAAACATTGGCCTTGTGGGAACTCTCCAGTGACAAAATTGAGTTGGTGTGCTTAGAAACTTAGAAGGTGACCTCATCACCATTTCCAAACTGTAATTACCTCATTTTCCTTAACGTAGTTAATCAAAATAGTCAAAAACTATAAATATTAAAATACACATACTTCTATATCAATTCATTGAATATGCAACATACGAATTCTAAATCAGATATTTATAATATTCCTATTACTTTAGAGATATGTAGATGTATATAAATTGATGTATAAATATATAGAAGCAATCACATACAAATATCATGTTTCTGAAATGTATACATAATTCAATAGAGAGAAGTCATAAATATAATCATTATGCAATGTACATATAAGATACTCATACCAAGAAATACGGATCTAGATTTAAGTATTGCGTTATGACAGATAAACAAAAACAAAAACTATGCAAACACGTGTAGATCAGATAATCTTTGAAGTTGATCTAATGGTGAGACCTGAGACCTCCCAATATTGAACTATTCATTGAAAGCTTACTACAACACTTTTGTTTGTAGATAAAAATATATTGTACCCTTGTCATTGTAGATGGGAATGATTTTCAACAAGTGGTTGAGAATGCACCCAACTATACTGGCATTGAATTGACAACCATCAAAGCCAATGAAGCTAGAAAAAGTCTCAATTTCTGTAGGTACTCAACTTTATATTCCAATTCTTGCAATGCACCACAATCCTTTATTGTGGGGCAATGATGTGCATGAGTTAAATCTATAAAGGTTAAGCTAGGGAATTGTAAAAGCTGCTAAACATCCCATGGCATTCATGCCCTTTTCTTTAGGTCCACAAATTTTCATTGGTCAAAACTTTACATTGGTCAAAGAATTCCTTGTCATAGGGAAATGAGTAATATAAGGAATAGGTAACTAGGTTAGGGAAGGGTCCATAGCATGGAAATGCTAAGGGATAGCCTAAATAGCAAGTTAGAAGTGTTAACAATAGCAAGCAAGACAAATTGCAAAAAATTGCTATATTGCAATTTTTGCAAAAAATGTTGATTTTGCAAGAAAATGTTGTTTCTTATTTTAAAACATGAAGGAGGCAAACATAAGCCCTAAAATGAAGGGGAAGGACCTAGGAGGACATTTAAATACCTTCAAAACCCTAAAGTTGGCAGAAGTGAAGGTCATTTGTACAAACAACATGCTATAGCATGATTTTTGAGTGCAAAAAGACTACAAAACTAAGTTTTTGAAGGTTTTTGTAATTGTATCTATTTGTATTGTAAGATTGATGAAGATAGTGGAGTAGGGTTTAGGTTTGGGGGACCTTTGCTTGAAAAAAAGGTCCTATAAGTCCATGTGGTGATCTAGCAGGACACCTTAAGTCTTAGAGGCAGACAAGAAGCATGAACTAGTGATTGGTTCATCCCCTACTATCCCTATCACCTAGGACTTGTGCTAACCTTGTCACATTTGGCTCATTTAATCATCAAATTTGGATCAAAATTATATGATGATTCAACCTAATTAAACATTATGTGTGATCTCAACATTTCATCTAGGGCTTGATGATTTTTCCACACTTATGGTGCTATTATGTTTAACTGGTGTTTAAATATTGTTGAAATTCTCTTTATATTTCATTTAATATTTACATTTAATTATATATCACTAAAATATAATAACAAGCAAAGTAAAAACAAAAATAAGAGGGTCCCATACCATCTATCTGATCTCCACCAATGACAATGCTAGTTCCAGCCGTCATGACCATTGTCATTCCAATGATTACAACAAATAAGTATTCATATTTTCTATCAAATTCCCATTTTTGTAAAATAGCAAGGTGTAAAATCATATCAACTTATGATGAATTGATATAGTTTTTAGAAAATAGAAGATTTTGCAAAGAATAGAAATATATGAACATTTTTACCAAATGCTATTAAACTCTTCTAAATCTAGTTTGAAGAACAACATTAGTAAACATTTTGTCACCCAATTATGGGTTAATATGCTCATTTTTCAAATTAAAAGAAACTTAAAATGTTATCAAATGAAGGCTACCTTTAAACATCCCATACTCACACTGCTTTCTCTGCTGCCATCTTTGAATAGCAATACCAATTTTGAGCACCAAAAGAGAAAGAGGAGAAATCAATTTAATAAAGTTGGAATATGGAGATAATTTTACAAGTCTTTCCATGGTATAAAAAAAGAAGTAAATGGGTTACCTTGGTTTGGATGCAATAATGAAGGTTGCTCCAGTAGTCCTCATCGACTATGGTTTACAAATTTCTTATGGGGTCGAGGTTGTTCAGAGCAACTATCAAATGACTACTCGAAACTAGAACACTAAGGAGGGACATAATTACCTACTTACAAAATAGCTAAGACCAAAGACAAACATCTATTCAAAATAACAACTATTTGTATGGTGGCTTGTGGACTGCAACACCATCTATTTTCATATGGGAGTTATGGTAGGAGAGAAATAGACACATTTTTAAAAATAAAAGGATAGGATAGGAACAACTTGCCAACAAGATGGAGGCTGCCATTATCAAGATTGTGAATAATAGAATATTGAATATGCAAAAAGTGGTGGAAACGATGACTTATTGGGATGAGAAGATGAGAGGTAGATGGATTTGGGTTTTGTGATTCCTTGGTATGTTAGTTTGAGCTGCACTTGGTTTCGAGAATACTATAATATTCTCTACTTAACAAGGCCAACCACGTGAAGGTGGGAGCTCATCTGACCTCACCCCCTCCCCTTAACATCAATCTAAATTACCCATTATCATCTAATTATATACTTCATTCATTCATTCATCCATTTATGAACTATAACATTCAATCAATACAGTCACACAACATTCATTAATATGATATAAAATTCATTAATTCACAATACTAATCAAGACTTCATTAACATAAAATAAAAATCAATATTAATACCCAACACTCATAGATAATTACTTAAAACAACATCATTTCATTATCCAAAAAGGTTTATCAAAAAGCATTTTTAAAACATCATTTCTTCTTTTTGTTTTCCTTAGATCTATTAAGAAAAGGCTGATTGGAGCATTGATATCTTCCTCATTGTCCTCCTCTTGTGGCACATGTAATGTCAAATTATGATGGCTCCTCCTATTTAGAGGAGCATGAGGCTGCTGCACTAAAGGGGCCTCTATTGCAAGAACAAGTAAATGGGTTAAATTGGCATACTCTTTTTCTTTTTTTAACTGTTACAAGTATATAATTTAGTACTAGTACAACATAACATGCATTTTTTCCTACCTGACAATGCCAACATCATGTACATTAATATTTTGATCTACCACCACGTCAACATGCTTGGAACATGCTCTAGTTCTTCACCATGATGTTTAACATGCTCTAAAATATTTTAAAAAAGAATACATGTCAAATTGCAATTGAAGATTTTAAATTATATTAATAATTGCATAATTAATTTTCAATAGAAAATTAATACCTCCACCACTATAATTCACATCATGGTCTTCATCATGAGTAGGTTCTATGATTGGATATGAAGGCTGCAATGAAATGTTATGCATATTGTTATGCTGTCAATTTATGTTCAAAACTAACACCAACAAAGAATTTTCTCAACTATTCAATTTCATTTACTTTTCATATGACCAATTTACCTGTGTCTCATTTGGTACACCAGATTCTTGGGCAAGGCTTTCAGATTCTTGGTGTAGGCATGTAGCCACAACTTTATAGCCTTCCTTCAAGGAAAATTTTCTATCTTCATCTGTGAGCTCCACATTAAATTTTGTGCCCTATATTTATTTCTTAATATCATCTATTTTCCATGTATTTTTTCATTAAACAAAATTGTTTGTAACATTATATAAAAACATATATATGAAATTTCATTGCTGCTACTTACAAGTTGAGACTAAAGATTCATATAGCCACCAAAGCCAAGTTTGTGTTGGCTAACCTTTTATAGTCTTGCTTTTGTAGCCACAGATGTGTCTTGCAATCTATGAATAGTTTCAAACATGTTAGATTATATATTTACAAAGATCACTAATTAGTGCATGATTACATTGCACTTAATACTATCATGACATACCTTCTTTTGCCCTGTGTTGGTTCATTTACTCTATTTTTACGTAACCTTTTCTCCTTTGCATCTTCTATTATTTCATTCCATTCCATTAGTAGAACCATAGGAGGATGATCATACTTTGGGTTCTCCTTAAGACATGTTGTACTTAAGAAAAATTTGTTGTAACTAATGTGCATATTTATAAAAAAATTAAACATGTTGTACTTAATGTTTATATCTACACATATGGTTTTGAAATAAAAATTTGGTGTCATCAAGAGTTGAATTGTTCTCATTAAAGTCCTAGTTTATTCATACTTGTCCAAAAATTGTAAACTTTCTATTCATATATTTTGATGGATTGGTGCTCACATTCAAATTCAACCCTTTCCCTCTACATGAATTAGTTTGTAACATAGATCTTTTTGGCTGAAGTTTATTCTTGGACTAAGAGCTTTTATCCATCCATAAATAGCACCATCAACCTCCTCTATGTTATACTTGTTGTTTACCCTAGGTCTGGATTGAGGGTTTAGAGCTAAATTTTTGTTTTCTTTCATTCTCACAACCCAAAATTCTTGGTACCATGATGGATAGTTGTATTGGAAGGTGGATATAATATGTAGGGTGAGGATATTGGGAGTTTTAATTAGATGGAGATGCAACACTAAATTTCATGAGTCATGATTGTGACTGTAAGTTTAATGTGTTGATTGCTAAGAATCACAACACAAAAGGTGTTCTAGGACTGGTGAAGGAAAAAGCTTTGGTGGAAAGAATGGAAATACCATGGCAATGATGTTTTTGGAAGAATTTACTTCATGGGTTTTGTGGGAGTGAGCCTATAAGGCCAAACAACATTTTTAAGCCCAAAAGGCCTAGGAACTAGGCTCGGTAGAAAATAGCTGAAAAATTATGATCTTAAACCAATATTAGAGATTTAGATATTGTTTTACACCTACTAAGAGATTCTATACATAGTTTTGGTGGTTGTGTAGAATCTTGTGAAGTTTAGAGTACATTTGGAGAACACAGGGCTACTAGGAATGAGCCCCTTTTAGGCCTTCTAGTGAAAGTTTTGAATTTGGAATATTGGGAAGGGATAGACCTATCAGTTGGCCAATAAACCTTGTAGATGGTTGGATAATGATATGTTAATGTGTATGGAGAGAGGAGAGGAGTTAGTGTCCAAAGTCATGATTATATTACCATCGATGAAAAAACATCCAACAGTGCATACATTCAATAATGCGTAACTTGAAAATATTTGAAGTGAGTGGATACTGATATGATAGAGGCTTCATACATTATACTTAGTTGGATTTTGTGCAATTATTATGCAATTATTAACAACAAAACCAATTATAAATGGAAAAATATCATTTTGATGAAACCCTTACCAAATACATGCTTTGAAAAAATTACTTATTGATTTAATGAAACCCTTGGCAAATACATTATGTGATAAGAAAAGTTGTAGATTTCTACCACTTAGTGATGGAAACTCAAAACCTTTCAATCATCTGCAATGTCAACTTGAAACTTGTCAAACATCTGCAATGGAAACTAAAACTTGTCAAACATTTGCAATGGCAACTTGATCAACTTGCAAACCATACGAGAAATGCAAACATAGATAGAAAAGGCACCTAAGGAAAGTCAAAATACAATAAACAACAAAGGAATGAAAGGAAACTCAATGGAAAATGGTTACTTCTTACCTAAAATTGCACTCATGCTCAATGCAATCATGCCTTGTCAAACGTTACTTCACTGATTGATATCTCCTAATGATCAACTAATTATTAGCTTCAAGAAAAAAAAGGAATCACTAAGTAAGAGCCCTTCCAAAACAATGCAATGTTTAAAAGAAAATGCATAGGATAGCTTGGAAAATATGATTCAAAAGTAATAAAGGGGTCTATTGTCTTGCATATTACTATAAAAAACCTAATGAAAGAACATCCAACAATAACCGATCATTTAATCAATGACTAGAATATCATGGTTGTCTTAATTTAAATGTAAAGATTGAAATCAAAGGCAAGTTGGCACAAATTGCCTAAGATTATTTCAAGGTCTTTAATCATATTCATTATATTGAGCTTTGCAATAGAACATGGTTGCTTGTCCAAGTTAAATTTGTATGCTGGAAAAGAAATTGTTATTGAATGTTCATAGTTGCTTTACTCCAGCTATCAAAGTTTCAAAAAAGCTCCCCTTTTTTGAAATTCATAACATTATAGATACATGAAGATATGAAATTGCAAAAAACTAGAGTAGGAAATAATTATTGAAAAACTTGTGTAGGAATACATATAAATGCACAAAAGGAAATAAGAAAGCATGCATATAAGGTCATGTTCAATCTCCATAGACTATTTGTTAAAAATGGAATGATTTATAAGTTAGCTTGTAAAATTATGCATTGAAAACTTATCTATCTGATATCATAGTTTTTCATAACATAAATTTTTTTTTATAGATTGGCCATATTTATATTCACCTGACTAACTCAAAAGACAATGACCATTCATGTATCCAAAACCATACTATTTGTTGAAAAATGGATGATTTATAAATAAGCTTTTGAAATTATGTGCTGAAAACTCCTTCATTAGATATCATAGTTTGGCCTAACATGGTTAAGTTTTCAGGTTGGCCATATGCAGATCACTTGATTAATTCAAAACCTAGTGACCAAGTATGTATCTTTAAGTGTTTGTATCCAAATTCCACACACAATACCTATAAATGAACTTCTAATGAGTGATTTAATAATGGGAAACTAGAATATTTAGAGACAATATTTGCAAAAGGATAGCAGCTTAGTTGTAGGGCATCCACCATTGATGTGATGGGTTTTAGGATGGTGTCATAGCTAGACCATGCAAATTATAAGGATTGAAACATCTATATAAGCCTTAATCCAAGATCTCAAGCATCACACTCTCTTATAGAGGCAATGAGGATGGATTTTTACCCCTTGCCAAGGAGTTACTATATGCTATTGTACTTATAGCTAAAGGAAAATACCTTGCATTACTATGTAGATTGCAATTGCAAAAGCCCCCCTCAACTTACTAAACATATTTGAAGTTTTGAAGATTTTAAGTATATGTGAAACTTCTCTAATAAACTCCATTCACTACTCTTAACATTCAATTTCTTACAAGAATTACCCCATACACTCTTATTTCAATATTTTCCGTATCCCCTTAATCTTTTGCAAGAATTCAAGTTGTAGTTTAATATACCTTAGGAATATGCCATTGCTTCTTCCTTACATCAAAGAAAGTTTATAGCAACTTCTCCAACATTTTTATAACCCACCTAAGAGTGAAAAAGCCAATGAATAGTAGTCCCTTTATTGAAGAATTTCATCACAATCACACTTAACTAGCTAATTGGAAATTAATGCAAAGCTGTACTTTTTACAACTTTAGGCATTATTAATTGACATGGATATTATTAGCTATGTGAAATGAAAAATGGATACCCAAGTAAATGAATTTTACCTAGGTCTATAAGTTTTCATTTTTTTGAAGGTATAGGTAGAGACAACTAGAATGGAAACAAGTGTGTATCCTTGCATATAGAAGAAATGATGTTATATCTCACTAGGATGACCAAAGCTTTCCATTCAAGATCTATATAATTAAAGCTATTCATGCCTTTAAGTTATTGTTCCCCTTTCCCCTTTTTTTACTGATCACCTTCAGAAGTGTGTTAGCAATAAAAAACAATTGGTAATCTAATATAAATTTGATAGCCACGTAATCACCATATCCTCGTCAATGATTAAATCAATTGAATTATTTTATTGGGCATGCATAATTTTTCTAACTTAATCTACTCTTTTGACCTTTCAACCAAGCCTTTTCTTCACTAAACAATTGACAATTTTTGAGGCATGACTTGAGCATGGATCTGAATGAAAAAAATACTTAAGCATCTTTGTATTGTTCTTATGATAAATTGCAGTTTTCTCACTTTATAATTGCTATTTAACTACAGGTGAAAACAAAGAAATCTCTAGAGTTCATGAACATGTCATATTTCACCATATGCACTTTTGGTTATACATGTAAGTAATTAGCTATAAAGATAAAGTTTTTGTATATTGACTGCTATAAACTTGATATTCTGGACTATGTCATTTGTAAATTCCAAGTTTGGATAGTTTGATAGATTATCTTATGCCATTAAGTGCCTTAGGGTATAGTTGATGATTATTAAAGCCACATTAAAATTTTTGTAACAATATCAATGAAAGCAAATAAAAATGAAAAAAATAAAGGATGGTGATTCAAAATATAAAGATTCCAAATCACACACATTAGCACAAGCCATAACAGAAATGCACAAACTCAATCAAGAACACACAGAAATCCACCTTATTATTTTCTTCCCTATTCTAATGTAGAGACACAACCTTAGAAACCCTACGAGGATGGTTCACTCAACTGGGTTTGCTTCAAGGCTCTCACACATCACAACTATAATTAAAAAATGAGCTCTTTAATCAAATCTACATTATTTCAAATATCATTTCAAAATATCTAATAAGACCCTCTAGCTTCTTCTATATTGTTTTCCCTATTCCAAGAAATTAAAATTTTATAGAATAATTTCCTTATCCGAATCTGCATATTCGCACCTCAAACTCATTCATAACTATAGGGAAAAAATAGATGCTACATATGAAAACACGTTGCCATAAACTATACATTAACCAATAGAATTATTAGTCCATTTTATTTTCTCCATGAAGAACCGATACCATTATTCCAAAAAAAAAAATTATATTCACCAAATTCAATTTTGAACCTAATCCTCCTTTCTCCATATACTAATTCCTTCTAAAAAAATTATTAACAAAAAATGGATTTTTAATCCTACTTTTGAACTTTAAGCTCATCTCTTCATTTCTGATGCAAAGGAAAGGGTGGTGGTCTTCAAAACACAATAACAGTTTGCAATTTCAAAGGTTTAGGCACTCTATCCTATCGACAACCTCTAATGTTTAAAGAACCTGACACACAATGAAGGATTTGGTTTCCTAGACCTCAAACCACTTAGACTAGAGGGATTCTAAGACTTTGTTTTGATTCACATGCTTCCAATACACAAAGTTCTTTCAAACTATTCCAAAGGCCTAATAGGTTGTCCAATAACCCTACAATAGACTTAGGATGGTAATAACTTTGTCTTCCCACAAAAAACTTCACAAGATGATAGCATTTCTAGACACCATTTTTAGAGTTCTATGACATATCAAAAAATTTCATATGCTTGTTTTGGACCAATACACCTAACCATGATCGACTGTAGTGCTTGCCCCTAGTTTGCATTTTGTTATGATTGCCAAACTCTTTTAGGCCTATTTTATGCTTGATGATTAGTAGCATTAGTTTTGATATTATCTGATATTGTTTCATATTCAGTTGATTTATGATGAGATTACTTGGTACTCTATACTTCTTGTATGCATGATGATTATGATATTATTTTCAATTATTGATGATGATTGGTTAGATGGATTTTCATGTCATGCCAACACTTTACCAGGCCAAACATGCCAACATTTTATAAGGCCAAACATCACAATTTTTTTTATTTTTTTTAAACAATGAAGGTTCCAAAGTGGTGACGAGAAGATGTTGTATAAATTTTCTTTTAAATTCTATTTTCTATTAATATTGGGTCTCTTTCAATTAATTTATTTATGTAAAATTTTTATTTATTTATTTGTTTATTTGTTTAGTTTTTATTTAATTATCTAAAAGATGAATATTCCTTAATTTCTAAAATGATTCCAAATAACTACAATTCAAAGCAATTAATTTAAAGTCCTTGAAACCTAAAATTTTCCCCTTAATTTCTTAATCCATTAACTTAGACCCCATTTCTAATTCACATTTAAGATAACTAAACAAGGCCCAAATTTCATCCTTATATATATTATATTCATTATGTCCAAAATTCAAATAAAACATTATTTACAAACTTCAAATAAAATAATTCCTACTAACCTCTTCATTGTACATTGGATAATTCTAAAGTTTATATGATAAATCCCTTGCTGCCACGTGCTTATTATGTATTCCTAGGCGTGAGTGGAAGGAGGGTTTAGCCCATCATAATTATCCCATGCCTAAGACCAGGTGCTTAGGGCCCGTTTGGTTGCAAGCGTAGGAATTGAGAATTAGAATAGAAAATTTGAATGAGAATGAAGAATGAAGAATAGGAATGGAAAAATGCAATCCAATCTTGTTTATCCCTTGTTTGGTTATGCAAGCTTAAATTGGAATAGGGTTAACTTGCAATCGACGCCATTTGAAAATATTTCTGAAAATGCAATCAGCGCCATTGGAAAATTGCTGAAATATTTGAAAATATTGAAAACAAAGTTCCAGGGCTCACCCTAGGTCAAAGCGGATTTGAAAATTTAATCAAATTTGAGAAAACTAAAATGAATGCAAGAATAGCAATTCCAATTACAGGTATTTTTTGGAATGGACAAAAGCTCATTTTGGGGCTAAAATGAGAATACGTATTCCTATTCCCTATTCCTATTCCACGCACCAAACAACGAATACAAATCATATTCTAATTTCTTATTCCTATTTCGGTTGTATTCTAGCAACCAAACGGGCCCTTAGGAAGGAGAATGACATGTTTTGGAATAAAGGGAGTAGGTTGAGTTTCTTGTCTTGTTTAAACATTTAACTTTTCATCCAACCTCTTGCATGGTTGCCCCATCTTTTTTGCTGCCCACGTGTTTGAGCATTGAATTGGTATTATGTAGAGGAAAAGAGAACTTGACTAGACATCCCACTAACCACCATTAATGGGATTTGCTAGATGGAAGGCACCTGGGGTAGGATGGAGTCTTTACTAAGGCTTGGAGAAAATTGGATTTAGTTGACTTGTGCAGCATATCCTATGTATTCTTACACCATTCAACCTAGGGAAGTGAGTGGGGATGTGACCATCCCCACTTGGATTTTACTATTGGTTTTTTTTTATTAGCATTACTCTAAGTTTAGATAAGGTAAACACATAAACAATGTATATTTTTTTTTCCACATTTATTGTGCCCAATCATGGGGATGTAGATTATGATTAATATTTTTATCATTTTATTTATATTAAGTATAGAGTCACATCTAGTAAAGGCTAAGTTTGAATTTTATTAGATTAGAGTTTTTTTTGAAATGGTTTACTTTTACTTGGAAAACCAAATATTATTATTTTATGGAAGGTCTATTATTTTATTAATCTATAATAGAATGAGTTTGTTTGTTTTATCTACCCATACATTTTCCAGAATGCAATTTATGCAACTCCAGGTCTCTTTTAGCTTACTTATTGTCTAATTCTTTTAAGACATTCTCCATGTTTATTAAGGTTGAATTTATAATGGTCTAGTATTACATTTCACATCATCAACATCTATTTTTAACTAACAATTTAACATAAAACATCTAATATACTGTTATAAAAAAAACAATCTTATTTGCAATAAGAACTCAAGATTTCTTAAAACTAATTTTCAGAGCATCAAGTATACATTAAGGAAACTTCCTTATCATCTAGTCTCAAAAAATATACTATCTACCATTCCTTCACTATCCAATGCATGTCTCACAATAAATTTTACTTCCAATATTGAACATCTACAACTAATCTTATTCCCATGCAATTTTGAGAAACTAAAGGTATCAACTAATAATGCTCAGTTCATTCTTGTCATGCCCAAAAGTAAGGGGCAAAAACACACAAATTTTTTTTGGAACTATTTAAGATGATAGGGTCGACAAATGTTCATAGGATTAACTAAGATTAAATAAGATAACATGGTTGAAAAAGTTTTAAGGGTTTAACTCTAATAGAACTAATCATGAACAATTGTTACAACCTTAAGGATGGTTTAATTAACTAGGCCCTCACTACTAAATGCACAACTTGAACGTCGTTACAACTTCAATCAATTTCTCTAGGCTTAGTGTTATTAATTAACTTCTACCATCTTCATTCTAATTACGTTTAAAAACTTTAATTCCAAATCTGAGTTAACCTTAAAATTTTCCCAAACATACTTATAACCATCTAATTAATTAATTAAATTATTTGCTATTAAAATTTATGACTAGTACAATTTCAATTAATCTATAAGTTACTAAACCTTGTTCAAACTTTATTAAAATTTAAGGTCCAATATTGAAATGTCAATCATTACAATTAACTAACTCATAAATAGTATCGAACTAGTTATAAACGTTAAGCCTATTTTAATTCAAAAGTCCTAATATCAACTTAAACTTTTAAATTCGATCTTATAATAACCTATATTTAAATTTCTATTTTATACTAACATCCTTATAACATTATGGTTAATGCTCGACTATCAACCTAAGCATATATGCATAACACAAAAGATCTTAAATTAACCAAGCTCAATATATAACAAGAGACAATTTAAATGCTTCCAAATCTCATAAAGTAATTATAATCTAATTAATATATTAGCGAGATTCTAATCTAAGTTAACGGTAGAATCCGTCCACGAATTAATGATACCAACTACAAATCATATTTTACATTTAAGGTGTAACTTTCAAACAATTATCGAATGACTAACGTTAATTTCTACTAACTCAATTTAAACAATTCTAATACTAATTAAATTATAACTAAATCTAAACTATCTTAACTTAAATCAATTAAATACTACCTAAAACAACTAACTTAAAATTAAATCTAATCTTTATTTGTAACTATATTAAAACTAGATAACTTAAACTATCTTAATTTAAAACAAAACTACTTAGAGCATTAACTAGCTAACCCATGTCCATTACAACTAAATTTAATTCAATTAAATTAACACTAATCTAACTAACTTCAAATTAAAAATAATATCTTAAGCTAACTTAAGGTCTAAACCACTTAATCTCATCTTAGATAATATATATATATATATATATATATATATATATATATATATATATATATATATATATATATATATATATATATATATATATATATATATATATATATATATATATATATATATATATATATATATATATATATATATATATATATAAACATATTTTAAAATATAAAAAAAAATTACATCACAACAACTAAATTACTAACCCAACCCCCCCTAGACTGTAACCTACCCCAAGCCCCATCCTATAGGGCCTGCCCACACATTGCCCAAGGCTTGCGCGTGGCAGGTCCATCCCCTGTCCTTGCGTGGGGGACACTTCACGTAGGACGACTTGCGAATACGTGGCGGTAGGGAAAGGGGGACGAAAGCTTCCCCATGTTTCCTTTCTCCAACTCGCGTACCTTCGACAGGTCAGCGCATGATGTGGGGGGGTAAGTTGGTGAGTACCCATTTCCCCCCTCCCTCTCTTAAATACTTTGCTAAAAGACATCAACTCTCCTGCCCTCTTGCATGATGTGACCCTTGTACTTGCTGGCAGGAGGTGGGGTTTCTTTTTTTTTTTTAATTAAGAAAATCTTTTATGCAATCCGACTTGTATGACAAGTCTTCTGGAAATTAAATGCCAAAAGTTTTATTGGTGAAAAGGATGTCAACAACATTTTTCTATAGCATATTTTAAATTTCAAAAGTATATGATATATATTCTTTTAAGGATTTAATAATGGTGTTTATTTGAGATCCAAGAGAATAATACAGAGAATATTCTCTGTGACTAGAAAAATTAAAATTACTTCCATACATTTTCCAGAGAGCCTTTTTGGGCCTGGAGGTGCACTTTTTTTTTTTTGAAAGCCAATTTTGGCTAAGAGTTGGCATTTTTTTTTTTGATATATATATATATATATATATATATATATATATATATATATATATATATATATATATATATATATATATATATATATATATACATCTTTATCTCAATAATGCATTTCAATCTAATGACAACATGAATTGTTACACCCAATATCAAATTCCAAGGTTATGCAAGGGTATATTTGTGTCTTACATCTCATAAATTATGATTTATTTGTTCACTACATCACAATGGTGAATCTTCCTTCTATTTGAATTTAAGGAATACATGATCTTTAGATCAATTGTTTATATTCAACATGAAACTTGGCAATGAAGGAGTTAACTTTGTGAATCTTATCAAGGAATCATGAACCGAAATTCAGAAATAAAAAGAAAGGTGATGAATAATTCTTATCAAATTCAATTGTATCATTATTGTAACTTAACAATAAAAATGCTAGCTTGGTGATCACAATATAGGATTGATATTATAACATGGTAATGTTCAACATTGAATTGAAACCTCAACACATCCAATTGCCTTTTACTATTATAATTGAAACTCATATTTCCCATTTCTAGACATTTACTATCATTCTAATTTTCTCACAACATATGCAAAAATTGAAATCACATGAGATCAATACGAGGAGGTATTCATGATCATATTCTTTCTCTATTATTCATCTTGGTTCAAGGCTCCATCGGAAAAGAACCAATAAGAAAACTCGATGTCTTTGCCACTACCTCATAAATCAATTGCAACTTACAAAATATTACAATTCAATGAGATTTCTTCAAGGATTTCACAATAGAACTTTTATCAATGGTCTACCTTGCATCAAGGGGAAACATGGAAGAGACAAGAAACAACATGGAGATAACAACACAAGGAGACAAGCAAAAGAACATACATTCCCACCCGGTTGCACAATAGGTCCAACAATGAACCAACATAGGGGAAAGGTGGATTTTCTCAATAGGAGAAGTCAATCACCATACCTTCACTTAGCCCTTTCGGGGCTTAAAACTTCAAGAATTTCCATTCTTTCTCAAGGCCCTTTCGGGGCTATATCCACTAGGATTTTCATTCTTTTCCACATTCAAGAATTCTCAATAACAACAAGGTATGGGATGACAAGTAGGGGCCCATACACCCTACCCTTTTTCCCTCCTCTCTCCATGAGAGGAGACTCTACACTATTGAGGTCCAACTAATGCCCTTTCCCCAAGCATGGCCACTTCTTCCCTATCCAAGGGTGAGTGTTGCCAAATACATCCCCATGAAAATCTCTCAAAAACAATCAACACACCAAGAAGGCATATGAATATCATCAAGGAAAAACAAGATAAAATCCCTCCCAGTCTAACCCAACACACAACAAGAATGCAACATTACATAATGTCTCCAACATGATTCAAGCAAGATTCAAAACATGAACACACATAAAGAACCATTCATGGAGTGAAGATCTCCTACCTTCATAAAAGAGTTATGGCAATGGTGGTTTGAGAAGAGCTTCCCTTTTTCTTTCTTCAATCTTCAAGGCTTCCTCCCAAAACTAGAGGATTGGGTGACCCAAAAACTAAACTCCCCCAAAATGCCTCTAAGTATGGTCCCTAACCCCACTAAGCTTCAAGTAACTCAAGATGGAGGTTTGGTTCACTAGCCCAAGTAAAGAGCAACCCATTTTCGAAATCAGCCTATAATAGGGTTTTTAAGAGACCCTAAGAGTCAACCTAGGACGCTAAAGGGTTGGAAAGTACCCCCACCCATACCCTTACCCATAGGGGTACTAAAATTTAATGTTTCTAAGTCTTTAAAGGCTTATTAAGAACAATTAAAAGTTAGGAGAATAGTAAGATCAAATTACATCCTTTAAAGAATTACAATATAAGGCTAGCACAAAATTAACAAGTAGTTTAGCTCCGCTTTTATTATTTTTTTGTTGAGTTGTCTCGGCTAGTTTTCCTACACACTCATTGCACACATCAGTAGTTCCAAAACCACATGCATAATGCGAATTACATATTAGGAGAATTATATAAATTAAAGCATCCATTTCTTAATAAATAGTTGTTTATCTAATTCTACTCATATTTCTAACCTGTCGACTTGCATAACCAAATGTGTTAGCGTTGCATACATTTTCTTTCATCATTATACATATTTATAAGCATTAAATGGCAAAATCAAATAACTGAAGTAAGCATCACACATCGCAAAAATAGCATAACAATGTTCCATGTATCCAATAATGTGCTGACATGTCAGTATGAGTATCAAAATAACAATGTATCATTGATGCTAGGATGGGTCGGGGTGAGGCCTCACAATTCTCCCTGATTTAACATGATACAAATTCTTTTCTCAACATATACCAAAATTCAAGCAATGATTAAACAACAACAATATCACACATTAGCAACATTCACAAGATGGTGGAGACATCTCACAATGTACTCAATGAAAAATCTCACAACAAGATATCCCACAAGCTCTCTAATTGGAAAATACATGAGTCCACTAGCAACACATCACAATACAATGAATGTCCATCATAAGGTGGAGTTCACTTCTCCATTCTAACACTAACTAAATAGGCTCATCATATTTGAAAATATTGAACTTCATGGTCATCAAGCTTCCAACTCTTCAAATGATAATCTGCAAAAGAAAGACAAAATGGGAACCATGGTTCCTCTTCCTGCACATCAAACTTGAGCATCAGTAGTCCATGGAGTCAATAAACATATGCAACATGAATGCGCGTAATAATAATATCTATATTAACGTAATTCAAATTAAATATTCTTTCCTAATCCTTCAATTATTCCACTAGAAGTATTAAGATATCAAAATTTGCATGTCATAAGTGTCATAATCAAATTAATATTCATCCATACACTGAAAAATCTTCAAAAACAAATTAACATTTTACATTGCATCAAAATATGATGATATCATGTCATAGAACTGCAACCAAATAAGTTTGAATATTTCCTACACAATAACAGGTTCTTTATACATATAACAGTGTAAGACACTACTAAAGTTTCATATCCATAAAGAAGGCAATCCACTGTCCATCTAGATCTGTCAAAAATATCAAGTTCTCAAATATCAAAATGTAAATAAAACACCCAGGCTATAACGGGTCGGGGTGAGGCCTCAAATTTCATATGTATTTTCTTATGGATACTTACCCCATACTGCATGTGTATGCACATGTATGTTTTCTTTACGTATGACATTTTAGATGTGGTTAAGGAAGGGAGTCCTAGTCACCTTCTAGTTAGGATCTACATGATGCACCACCTCCTACCATTGCCTATTTAGCTTAGTATATATGTGTTTGTACATACATGGATTTTATGTAGATTGCAGGTACCGAGTATCAACTTCCCTGAATTGCCAGGATGAGCATACCCTATTATATTATCTCAATGGTAAGATAGGGGAGATAAATTCTTAAGTTAAAATCCTAAACCTTTAAGCCATTTTTCCTAGCAAATTAGGACAAGTATCTGAGTTGTTTACCTTTCGAATGCGTCGGATGACATTAATTCATGATTATAACCCTTTAGTTTGATTTTGTATGTGTTTTTTTTTATGGGTTTTCATATTTCATCCCATAGGTCTTTAGGTGTTTTTCTATTAATTAAGTCAAATTAAATGATTAAATTAATGATTTAATTTAATAGAAATTTATTATGGTATTTTAATATTTAACTATATTTAATTAATTTGGAGAATTAATTAAATAAAAAGAATTAGATATAAAGATAAAAGTTATAAGTTTAAATTTTAGAACGTGATAATATTTATTTAATTTAATAATAATATATTTAGAGTTCATTTTTAAATAAATGCTAAATACTATTATTATTTAAGTTATAAATATTTTATCAATTAACATTTGAAAATAAATTAAGTGGTGAAAAAGATATTAATTTATTAATTTTCTTAAGATTGCATGATGCGTACATGAGGTTAAAATTTAATAAATTAATTTAAAAAGAGAAGTTAAGTAAAAATTAAATAAAGTTATTTTATAATTCAATAAATGTGCATGGAAAAGATAAAGAAAATTAATAAAGAGTTAAGGGTTGTGAGCAAGGAGTCCTCTCAGCTGAATGCACAATTAGTGCCCCAATTTTAGGAGAGAACTCCTTATCACCAATTGAGGGTTCATGTTTGAGGGACTGCAAATTTTGGAGGAGCAAAAGGATTTTGGAAGAGATAAGGTTTTGAGAGGAGAAATTTCCCTCACAATCTTCTTGGGTGTAGTGATTAGCATTAAAGTCCAGGTAGATGCTTGTGATTATTTGCACAATTTATTACGCTTTTGTTTCATTTCCTATCTTCTTCGTGACTGGGGATTGTAAATCTGAATTTCTTTGTGGTGAACTCTTGAATATTTCAATTTAAAATTACTGATATGCATGTCAGTATCTTCTGCATACATAGAGATTTAAATATCTTAGATTCCCTATTCAGTAATTTGCAAATTGGATATTAAACTGGGGAGGGTTTTAGAATTGAAAAAGGAAAATTTAATGTGAAAAATTGTATGCTTGGTTATATTTTCTCTATCAGAATATGGATAGGAAATTTGTTTAAAACAATTATATTTTTAAAAAAATTAGAAGGGGGAAGTTATTTTATAAAAATGAATTATATATATATATCAATATTTTTGAAAAAAAAATTAAAAAACTTATATAATATTGGGGGTGAGGCAGGGCCACCACACCCCCACCTCCCCCCTTCCCACGACTGGCGACATTTAACACTACTGCCATAGGTACTGTGATAGTAGTGCTATCACAAGCCTTGCGATAGTAGGGAAGCCGCACAACTATGGTTTAAAGCCTGCAAGCTTTTCAAAAAATGTAGGTAATGCTTTTATTATTATTTTTTTTTAAAATTACAAATTTTATTATATTTTATTTATTAATAAGTTTTAATGTTTTTGATAAGGTAAATAGGTTTTAAGGGGTCCTGAAACCCATAAGTTTAACAACAAGAAAGGCTAAAAATAAGCGAAAAAATGCCCAGCCAAAACAAAATCCTTATGGCTGAAAATAAGCCTAAAGGCCCAGCCCGAAACAACTGCCCACTAAAAAGGCCAGAGAACCAACCAGAAAAACAGAGACCAGACAAAAAGCCAAATCCAGGAGAAACAAAAACCAAAGGATAGAGACCCAACCTAGCAGACTACTTCTCCATCTCGAGCATGGTCTGGGCAGCTTCGGCGCACTCTTGTTGCTCTTCTACCTTATGATCCTGGGCGTTCGTCAAATCCTGCTCCATAGTGCTGTCCTTGGCTTTATCCACATCCAGCCTATCTTTGTCTCTGTTCTGTTTATCATCTTCCTCCATCTGGTTCCTGTCTTTGAGATTTTCCAAGAGAGAGAGGATGTTGTCGTTGATCGAAGCGAGGAGGGAGATCATTTGACTTGCCAGGTTGTGATTGTAGTTCTCAATATTTTTTACTCTCCTCTCCATCAGAGTCTCCCAGCTATTCCGGTTGCCTTGGCTTTCTGCACCTGTCTTGCTCTTGATTTTTTCCATTTGGGAAACCCTATCTCTGACATCCTCAAGCTCATGGAAAAGCCATTTAATTGATCTAAAGTTGTCGATCATGCTATTGCGAGCATTGTTCAATAGATTCATGCCCGTTTCTCTTGCATTATCAGAAATAGCCACCATAGCCGGGTCAATTAGCTCATTGAGTCTAGGCTTCTCGAGGTCGTCCACCAGGAGTTGGGGGTTCATCGCCTCTCTGTAGATTCCCATAGTGGCCGTTCTCACATTGAAGTTCTTCCAAGCCTTCCTTCTGTTATTAACTTGCACTTCCCCCTCAATCTGTCCAAAGTTGTCATTTTCCTCCAAAGGAGGCTGAGGATGTATAGGGGAGAGGGGAATGGGCAGAGAATCCTTTCCCTGACTACTGGAGCGCTCCATGCTCTCTCCCTCCCTCTTCTGTCTTTTTCTCAGTTTCTCCTCATCCAGCTCCTCCTTCGAAACCTTGTCAGAATCATCAGTATCCATTTCCTCCTCCACCTCAGCAGAGCCAGTTTTAGCTGGGGTATGACCTCTAGGGCTCTTTCTGCTGGGTAATTTGATAGAGGGGTAATCCTTCTTATGGCTTTTAGTCTTCTTACCTGAATGCTCAACAACCTCATCAGAGCTGATGCTCTGGACATCGTCGGAATCTGAGGAAAAACTGGAGCTGCTCTTGTCAACATCCGCCCCCTGGATAGGGTTTTTGCTAATGGTTTGAGCGTGGAAATGCTCATGAATCAGAAGCAGAAGACCCTCATGCAGAGCCGGGTTGATGGTAGCTTTCTTTTTAAAAATAGAAATGGCCTTGTTCATCAAGTTAAAAAGATAATACGGGAAGGAGATCTTACTACCATGGCAAAAATGATTCAGAATCACAAAATGGTGAGTCCTAACCCTATCAAACCTGGGGTCTAGGGTAATATATTCAATGATAGCGTAGAGAACATACCTCCAGAGCTTCTTTATAGTATCCGTTACAAAAAATGTCTCTTTCTTCCCCAGCTTGTTCAGCTCTTCAGTGTTTTTCACAAAATCCTTGATTGCATTAGAAGACATCTTCTTGTCTCTGAAGAATTTATGCCCCTCCATCGGAATCCCCGTGACTTCAGCAACCACATCCTCAGTAATTTGAAATTAGACCCCATTCACCTTAACCTTACCATTATTCCATGAATTCACCATGCTGTTAGTGATCTCAGGATCCGAGCCATGAAGTTTCTCGAAGAAATTAGTAACCCCACCCTTTTCCAGCTCTCTCCAAACTTTGGCCTTGTTCTTCCACTTCTGAACTTCCCCCACCGGCTCCTTTCTGCTCCTCTCACCCGTCATGTTTACCTGATCAACTTCCACAATTCTCATGAACTCTGATCTGTGCAAGTTATTTGCATTCGAAAAAATGGTGATGTTTCTTTTATGGTACCCGTGAACATACCCCTTTCTGAAAATAATGGTATCGTCCTTTCGAACGTGTCAAAAAGTCAGAGGAAACCCCTTTTGCTGGTGCAAATCACGATGCCAATAATGGCACTTACCATTTATTAAGCAATCTTTATTATCCATAATTGCATTGGATTTGAGCCGTCCTTCCCAAGATATTATCTTGGTCGATGAGAAACTTTGCCTCCGCCGGAAAATCTTTTCCGGCATGCCAGGACAGATTATTGGTGGCGTTAACCCCTTTATTAGCAAACCAATCAGCGACTGGGTTTGCCTCTCTGTAAACATGAGTGACGTGGACCTTTTCGAACTTTGTGAGAGTGGCGCAAGTCTCAACAATTATGTTCGTAATCGTCCATGAGGGAGGGGAAATACCATTAATGGTATTAATAATGTTTTTGGAGTCCCCCTCAAGCCAGAGTTTAGTAATCTCAGCTTCAAAAGCCAACTTGACCACCTTACTCGCAGCTCTTGCTTCAGCCAGATGAATAGTCTGGATTCCCAGCGGGGAAGCAAAGGCAGCTATTCCCTCCCCATAGCTATTTCTTATGATTCCACCGCAACCTGAAGGGCCTGGGTTACCCTTAGAAGCCCCATCAAAGTTGGCTTTTGACCAACCATCTGGGGGGAGAAGCCAGCTAGCATCCTGCCTTTTGAGGTTCCTGTCTTTTTCTTTAGCTATCTTTCTGTCCCCTTCTTCTTCTTCTTCCTCCTTCAGCACTTGGAGATTTTCCTTTATATTCTTCGAGACCTTCCTGCCAAGGATTATAGCCGGCTCCTCTCTGTCTCTAAATATTCTATTATTCCTTTCCTTCCAAATTCCCCAGCAAAAATGGGGTAAAATCCAGTCCGAGTGATCCTGCCGACCAGCAATCTTACAAAGACCTTTCCATTGATGGAAAAAATCCATGAGATTATCCGGTTTGCACCAAAGGGTTTCATTATCATGAGTGATGACATTCCACACCTCCCTGGCATAGTCACATAAGATGAAAATGTGATTTCCGATCTCAGCCTGATTCTTACACAAGGGACATCTACTGGGCATAACATGTCCTCGCTTCATGAGATTGTCATGAGTAAGGATTTTGTTCTGAAGAGCCAGCCAGTAAAAAATGTTGATCTTTGGAGTGAGACCCAGAATCCAAGCCTCCGCCCAAGGGGCCTTCTCTTTTAAGCTCCAAAGGGAATTATAGCCTGAGGCAACAGAGTATCTTCCATTGGGATTATCCCTCCAGACCAGCTCATCCCCCAAATTGATAGGAATCATGGAATTGAGCATAAGCATTATAGGAGTCAAGTCCTCAGAGATGAGGGATAGGTCACTCCATTCCTGGCCATTCCAATAATCACAAACTTTGGACCCAATTTGATTAGTACAAGCTTGCATCCATCTCTCAAAAATAGGGTTATTGATAAGTGGATCTTGGGAAAGCCATCTATCCGACCAGAACTGGATGTCCTTCCCATTTCCCAATTTCCATGATATCCTGGCCTTAGCCAGGTCCTTGGCTTTCATGATCCCATTCCAAATGTTCGATCCTTTTGGGATATCTTCATTAAAAAGGGTGAAAAGAAGAGTGGGTCTTCTAAGGTACTTGTTTACTAGGGTGTCCCTCCATTCACCGGTGCTATTGAAGATCCGCCATATTTGTTTAGCTAGGAGAGCCTTATTGAGGTGAGTGATCTTTCTAATGCCCAGACCTCCGTACCTCATAGGGAGGCAAACCTTCTCCCAAGCAACAAGAGGATATCTTTTCTTCCCTTCATTACCATTCCAAAGGAAGTCTCTCTGGATTTTCTCCATTCTTTCAGCTATTTTCCTCAGAATTCCAAAGAGGCTCAGGGCGTAGATTGGCAGATTTTGAAGAGAAGATTTGACTAAGAGGCATTTCCCTGCTTGACTAAGAGAGACCCCTTTCCAACCAGCCATCTTCCTGTTGAATCTGTCCAAAATACCATTCCAAAAAGACTCCGGGGGAAAGGATCTCAAAGGAAGACCAAGATAGGTAGAGGGGAAAGAGCCTACCCCACAACCCAGAATCCTGGCGATTTTTCTTTGTCTAAACTCAGAGGTGTTGATGAAAAAGAGCGAGCTTTTGTTCCAATTAATCAGCTGACCCGTCCCACTGGAGTAAGTATCAAGAATCTTCTTCAGGGCTTTGGCCTCTTTGACAGAAGCTTCCCCCCCCAAGATAGTATCATCAACAAATTGCTGATGAGTGAAGGGAATGCAATTAGAGGAGGGAAGGATCCCTTTGATACAAGCCTCACGCTTTCTACAGTCTATAATCCTTCCTAAGCATTCAGCTAAAATGATGAACAAAATGGGCGGAAGGGGGTCTCCTTGTCTGAGGCCTCTGGAAGGTTTGAAAAAATTAGAAGGGACTCCATTAACCAGAACAGCCAAGGAGGAGGTGGACACCAATTGAGAGATAATTTTGCAAACTTTACTGTCAAAGCCAAAAGTCAAGAGGACCTTCCCAAGGAGAGACCAGTCCACCCTGTCATAAGCTTTAGAAAGATCCAGTTTGAGAAACATACCTTCCTGTTTGGATGCCTCAAGAGAGTGGATGACTTCGTGCACCATCTGGACAGAATCCAAAATTTGTCTCCCTGGAACAAAACTCGATTGATGCTGTGAGATTATCATGGGCAATATCTTGAGCATTCTTAAAGTGAGAACTTTAGAGATGATCTTGTGGAGAGAGTTGCACAGACTAATAGGTCTAAAGTTGTCTAACGAGTCCGCCCCAGGGGATTTAGGAATAAGAACCACAAAAATCGAGTTTAGCTCCTTGAGAATAGATTTGGCTCCAAAGAATTCTTGGACAGCCTAAACAACCTCTCCCATGATCATCGACCAGAACCTTTGGAAGAAAAAAGTGGGAAAACTGTCCGGGCCTGGAGCCTTGTCAGCAGGCAGAGAAAAGAGAGCCTCTCTAACTTCCGAAGCATTAGGAATAGCACAAAGCTATTTATTATGGATAGGTTGAATGAGCTGAGGGATACAGTGTAACAAATCCTCCTGGTCCAAATTGGAAAGCATTGGGTCCTCAGAGAGAAGGCTAGAGAAAAATGAAACAACTTCTTTCGAGATGGCAGATTCTTCAGTTAACAGCTCCTGCCCCTTTCTGATACCATAGATCCTGTTACTAGCACGGTGCTTGAGGGTGGTTAGGTGAAAAAACTTAGTGTTCCGATCTCCTTCCTTTAGCCAGGTGATCCTCGACCTTTGCCTCCAAAATTTTTCTTCCTTATTAATAATGTTATGAATTTCAGACAGGGTCTTGAGCTCCGAAACCCTGTTGGTCTCAGTGTAACCTTCCTTCTGAATGCAATCTTGGATAATAGTTAGATTATCAAATAACTCTTTCTTTTCATGGAAGATGTGACCAAAATCAGACTTGTTCCAAATTTTAATCATCCTCTTCACATTGCTAAGTTTTTTGGTGACTCTGAACATGGCTGAGCTCTCCACCTCTATCCCCCACCATTTCTTGATATTATCCAGGAGGTCAGGGTGAGAGGTCCACATTTTCTCAAACCTAAAAGGATGGTATCTCCTGTGTACCAGAGGGGAAACTAAAAGAGAAATGGAAGAGTGATCCGAACCAATTCTGGGAAGCAGAGATAGTCTGCAGCTGAAGGATTGAAGCCAGTCCGAAGATATAAGAGCTCTATCCAGCCTAACCTGAATGCAATCATGGCCTTTTCTCTTGTTTGACCAGGTAAAGGATCCACCCTTAAGCTCTACGTCCATAAGGGCCAAATTATTTATGAACTTAGAAAGATCCTATTTACTTTCCCAATCTGGGGGCATACCTTCCTTTTTCTCTTTGTCTTCTAGCGGTGTGTTAAAGTCTCCCATGATTATACCTTTCTTAATGTCACAATCTTGCACCATATTACCAACTTTGGTCCAGAAGTTTTTTCTATCTCTCTTATTATTGGGGGCGTAAATATTCACTAAAAACTAGGAATCATTGGTGTGCAAATGTTGAACTCTGTAGAAAAGAATGTTATCTTCATCATACTCGGCTACTATATTGAAATACTTATCATTGAAAAGTAACAGCAGTCCTCCAGACACTCCTTCAGAGTTAGAGGCAATGCCCTTCATGCTATTGTTGAACTTAATATTTTCCATCCTTTCCTTCTTCATTTTAGTTTCCTGGATTAGAAACACATCAGGCCTTTGGTCCCTTATCATATTTCTAATAACTTCTTGCTTGTGGATTCCATTGAGTCCACGAATATTCCAAGATAAGATCTTCATGATTTAACTACTGAACATGCTTCTTGGATGGTGCGCTGCGTACCATCCTTAATGTTTCTTCTAGCTTCCTCTTTCCTGATTTCATTCTTGTTTTTCCTTCCCACTAGGTTAGATTTGTGGTTGAGATCAGCCTTGGCCATGCTTCTAGTAGAAGGGGGAGATACCGGAGAAGGGTCCCTGCTATTCTTCTTCTTTCTACTCCTGACTTCCGTCCGGGGATTCTCTTCTCCCTCTAGTCCTTTGTCCAGCCAAGCATCAATTCTCGCCAAATCTTCCATTGTCGATGCAGACAGCCTCTCTATGATTCTGTTTACTGTTGAAGGGGGGGGACAACACACCGGGTTAGGGTCCTGGGACATGGGTTCCCCCTCCTTTAGTTCTTCCATGGAGTTCGGGACAAAGGATAGTTTCAAGTCATCCTCCTGAGAATCCAGAGGGGGAAGAGTCATATTTTCACCTGTCTCCTCAAGTTTCTTCTCAGATTCCTTCGCATTGGGGAGAGGTGTTGAATCGTCTTTCACTCCTTTCTCTTCTCCCCCTCCTACGTTTCCAGTCGCCCAAGGAGGACCTGATTCCTCTTGGGGCGCATTAGGAGTAGAATTTGTTTTTCCTTCTGCCTCTCCATTTGCCTTGACTTGCGATGCTTTTTTCCTCCATTCTTTTTTGGGATCTAGAGAATCTTTTATCCCCCCTTGTGGACGAGTCTTTCCCACCGCACTCTTCCCTTTGAAAAGTGGGCATGATCCAGCCTTGTGGCCAGCCTTCTTACAATGGAAACAAGCAAAAGGCACACTTTCATAGTCAATCTTTTGAGATCTGTTTCCCAGACGAGATTGTAGTTCTAAAACTTGAGGCATGTCCTGGCCTTCGATGACTCCTACACAGATTCTTGCGTAGTTCAATCTTTTCTTAGCTGCTGTGACAGGATCAATGGAGAGGAGCTCTCCAAAGGTCCTGGCTATGCCATCAAAGACATCCTCATGCCAATATTCCAAAGGAAGTTTCGGAAGTCTTAACCAAACTGGAACCTGAGATTGGAAATCATTGTTCAAATCCAAGTTGGATGTCCATTTTTGCAATATTAGGTTGGATCTGCCCAAAGACCAATTCCCAGCACATAGTATACGAGAAAAATCTTTCGAGCAAGAGAGATGAAGCCTTTGGCCATAGCAGTCACATCTACATGCCCTTTAAGGTCCCATTTTCTCCTGGTAAAAGTCCTCACTACATCAATATTAGGTCTTGGCCCTACAAATTTTCCTACCAGAGTGTTCACCATGCTTAGGATATTGTGGTCAATAATTTCCCTAGGGATTTCCAGAGCAAAAATACCTATCTCCTTATCAGATTTGTCAATGACTTTTGGGAAAGACGATTTACCTGATGGTTTTATCCTGAATAGATTCGACTAGCATCCCCATGCCCCAGACGGCCCACTGCCCACATGGGGGGGAGGGGGAATCTTCTCACCTGGATGGGGCATCAAAACCCGTGGGTCCCCATCCTTTGAGGCATCCTCATCTTTCCCCTCCGTTTCCTGCCCTGCGCTTGCTGCATGCCCTCCTGCAGACGTGGTTCCTGTCTCCCGCCTTTCTCCAGATTCGAAACAACGTGATTCGAATTGCAGTTCCCGCCCACTCCATTCCTCTCTCTCACCGTGCCCATGTTGCATAAGTAAGCATTAAGTAAATAAGTTTTAATGTTATTTTCATTAATATTTAATAATATTTATTATTAGGTATAAATGTATTATTATTTAATAATTTTTATTAATAAATTTTAATTATTAATTTAATTATTTAATAAATTTATTGATAATGTTATTAATTATTAATATTTAGTAATTAATAAGACAAATAGTGAAGTTTTAAAATTTATTTACTTTTATTAATTAATCCCAATTTTAATAAAATTGTAAATTATTTGATTTAAGATCAATGATTATTATCTTAATAAATTTAAATAAATAAATAATTACCCTTCTATTATTTTTAGGAAATCAACTTTAAATATATGGAAAAATTCTATAATTTATTCAAATAGAAGAATAGGTTAAACTATAGGGTAAACAAAGAATCTTTTTACTTGAAACATACAGTGAAACAAAAATTGAAACCTTATATTTAACTCAACGATATGTTTTCAAAATCAAACCAACTATGAAACCTACACTTTCTATTTGTATGTTGTCTATGTTTTGGGTTGACTAGAGTGTTGACCAGTCTTAGGACATCTACTAGAGGCTTGGGAGTTTTGTGAATGTGGTATTATGGTGAATTGATCTTGATCTTTTTTTAAAATTTGACCATGGTAATGTGTCTAGTATGCTCTATGATGTGTGTTGATCTATTGATTGTTATTGCTTTCCAGTATTCTTTTGTAAAGCTAGGTGAATTTTATGACCTACTTGACTTAACCATTTTGGAATCTTTGATCAGTTGTATTTGGATTGCTTTCCAATTGCTTTTATAGGACTAAGGTGTTTGGTATGATATGTTATTGGTGATGTCATGTTATGACATATTTGACTTAACCATTTTGAGTCTTCGATTAGTATTTTTGGGGATGCTTTCTAGTTGCTCATAGAGAACTGATGTGTTATTGTGATTAGCTTTTGATGTTTTTTAGTCACTTGTATAGGACTAAGGTGAATTTTATATGATTCTTTGATTTATACTTTTATGAGCCTAGGGTAGGTTATCTATATGTAATGTTAGAAAGTGGCTTGCAATGTAGGTCGAGGCCCTAAGTGGCTGCCAGGGAAATCCATTATAAATTGTTTAATAAGTGAAAACACTACACTAAATGGAAATAAAATAAACCTAATAAGAGTCTTTATATGTTCTTTCCCATGCCTCAAATTCTAGTACAGACTAGGATGGGAGTAGAGAGAATGCTTGGTTGCAACCTTGCATCGTTAGTATGCCTTGTCAGTACGAGAGGATACTAGTGCCGCATAGGGATCACTAGGGGGCCAGGGTCCTGAGAGACTGCCAGGGTAACTCTAGCATGATTTGTGCAATGACACTTGCCCACTTACATAGTAGGTTTCCTACGTGTCTTTGTGTGCCTCTGGGTTTAGATGTCGACTTATCTTGGAACCTTTGAGTTAGATTACTTTTAGGGTTTCCTAGACTTAGAGAGTATTTTTGATATTTGGATTGATATAATATTTGGAACTTGAGACTGTCTCCTCAATGCGATGGGAGTGGGCCATTTAGGTTCCATGCGGTCAGGTGGTAGTGCTTTTTACTCTTACCATTGAGATCCATCCACAGTCACCGTGGTTGGAGTTTCCTTGTCTGCATTTCCTTTCATTCTATTTTTGTATCATTATGATGGATGATTATATCTTATGATGGATGTTTATATCTTTTATGATGGATGGTTTCATTTATGGTATTGTACTTTGTATCATGAATCTAAGGAGGATAATGTAATTGTATTTTTATATATGTATAATCTTTTAGCCTTTAATACCCTGTGACATGTACAGTGGATGATTGAGTATTCCAAATTTTATTGCCAAGTGGCATTCAAAAAAAATGTATATTATTTAAATGGACATTGGACTTTTAATTATTCTTTCATATAGATGTGGTAATTATTAGACTTAATATTAATTAAATTAAATGTGATTCAACATCTTGGGATGCTTAAGGAATGTAACTTGTTATGTATGCTTATAGATGATTGCATGTTATTGCTTTCGCTACTTTATGCTTGATGTGTATGATATTATTTCTTGTTTTAAAAAAAAGTTTGTAAAACTTAGTAAAATTCTAGGTTAATTCTTTTGGACCCCTTGGCAGGGCGTTACATCAACCCTCTATTTTCAATGCATAAAAATAACCAAATCTTCAAAGGAAGTATCAACCAATGACCTCCTATCAACCCCAACTCTAGGATAGTGTCTTCTTATGTCTTCAATTGATTAATTCCAAAAGGAATTAAACCTCCAATGCTCTGTAACCTAGAAAACCCCAAATTGTGTCCTCAAACCCTTGTAATCTAGGGCTTCCTCAATCTTCTAGTTCTCCACACTTTTGATCCAAATTGATGATGGAATCACCATCAAATGAATATTTTACAATGTTCCAAATCACAAAATAGGTCCCTTGTTTGGGTAGAATTCTCACAACTATATTTAAGCATCCAATTTCAATGCTTCCTTCACTGTTCTTGAACTATGATCACCTAAATCCTACTTGGATCTACATATGAATAGATAGAAATATATAATACATGTTAAATTAATTCATTCCATGAATATTAGGCCTTTATATTCGTAGAATGTTCCCCATTATCCTAAAAACCCTATTGTGGCAACAAAATAGTTAATAGAAAGCCATTGGTATGCACTTAGCGCAACATTAAGTTCAATCCCAATAGAAACTCATCAAATAGAAAAATGATTTGTTAAAAAAGCTTTTTCATTGCATATATAAATTAATCAATTCAAATTTAGATTCTAGAAATGAATATAGTTGTAGAAAACATGGAAAACTTTATTGTTCAAATGTTTGCCAACTTATACACCAGTTCTCTATTGTCCCCCATAATAAAGACTTCATCAGAATATATAACTTCTTCAAAATAACCATTCCAACTACTTGTCATCATTGAGTTGGAAGGTTAAGACTTAAATAATAACAAACTAAAAGTCTTCATCAATTTCCTAAAATGGCCATTTGTTGTTTAAATATTTGAATATTTAAATAACAAGGTTTTATTAGAATGTATGACTCTTTCCTAATTGTTTCCTAGACTTATCCCCAACCTATCTTAGAATCCTAGAAACCTTATTGAAAACATTATTGAAATTTGGACATCATTAGTCCATTACAACCAACTATTAGTCCTTTTGAGGACCTTACAAAAATATTAAAGAATTACATTATTTTAGTATCATTATAGGTTCTAAAATCTTCCAATTGATTTGAAGACCCTATTTATACATTCCATCCTTTTGGTTTGTGTTAAGGGTCTTTTAGGTCTCCCTAATCTTCAACTTTGGCTTGAATGTTTGAGGTGCTCCTACACCAATTTGATTCTCATATACATCTTTCCATCTTGAAGACTTAGCCTGCAGATTATTTATTTGATTGAATAGTGGGAATCCATAGTCTTCAAATTATGAATATCAGTAAGAGATATATCAATTTGCCTTTAGTTTGAGAGGTGCTTTGGAGAATTTGGGTTCTTGATCTACCTTCCAAGGGAGGCTATAAGGTAGAGCAATTTGTATTGGTTTTGTGAAGCCTCTAAGGTGTCTAGAACTTTATGAATAGTGAAGGTACTATATTGGCAATGAGTTGATTCCTTTGGAAGCTTATAGGGATATGGTGTTGATAAAGATCCAGGAGGTGTGAGGTGATGGAGGTGTTGTGTGGTGAGGTCTGAGAGGTTTTTGTGTGATTTTTTTGAAGTTATAGGTAGAGACAACTGGATTAGGTGAAAGTGGCACAAGGAATATGCCATTCACCTTGTCTCTAACCTTAGAAAATTGAAGGGGATATCATATGTTATCCTTAGGTAGGATTCAAATAATCCTAGCTTAGTTTGAGATTTTTCGTATTAACAAACAAGTATCATCTCCCCCATTACTTGTATCAATATTGCATATAGTCAAGTAGATAATATGTATGCTCTTCAATGAATACATGGAAATCAAGATGTGAGATATTATGTGAATATGCATTTGGCTTGGTTGAGTTTGGTAATTTGAATAGTAAACCTAATTTAAAATAAATTAGACCCATTAAATTGAGTTCCAAAATCAAGATTGGCACAATTTGTCTAAAAAGAAAAAAGAGGGGTAGGAAGATGCCAATTGTCAAATATAGAAAAAGAGTTGGGCAATGTGTAAAAATAATTATTGAAAATAAATGGAGTTGGAAAAAGATGAAGAAATGAAGTGAGAAACATGATGAGAAGAGAGAATGCTAAGGGACAAAGAGAATCTCTACAAGCATTAATGAAGGAATGTGAAGCAGACTTGAGCAGATGTTTCCTCTTAATTAAAAATCGGATGGTATCCTCAAGATTGAATGAGATGAATAAGAGGAATAAGGCTCACTCAAGTAGAGAAAGAGAAATGAAAAGAATGGTTTTGGAATCCTATAAGGAAGTAATCAAGATAAACAAATATGTAATGGCATTGCTATGAATAATTCAACAATGTGATCTTATTGTTGGAGCAGTAACAAAGAGGGATAATAATGTTTGACCAACTCTAGAATATATTTGAAAGGAATGTTGAATCCTTTGCATTTCTAAATGATAAACAAATATGGAATGGCATTTCTATGAATATATCAACAACGTGAGTTTACTATCAGAGTAGTAACAAAGAGGGATAATGATGTTTGATCAATTCTAGAAGATATTTGGAAGGAATGTTGAATCCTTTGCATTTCTAAATGATAAACATATATGGAATGGAATCACTATGAATATATCAACAATGTGATTTTACTGTTGGAGTAGTAACAAAGAGGGATAATGACATTTGACTAATTCTAGAAGATATTCAAAAGGAATGTTGAATCCTTTGCATTTCTAAATGATAAACAAATATGCAATGGCATTTCTATGAATTTATCAACACTATGATTTTACTGTTGGAGCAGTAACAAAGAGGGATAATGATGTTTGACCAATTCTAGAAGATATTTGGAAGGAATGTTTGACAAGGATGTGATGATAGGGTCCTCCCTCAATTCCTTGATTCCAAAGGAATGTAGAGATTGTTGATATGTCAATAAATTGTTGTGTTATACCAAGCCTTCAACTGATAAGGTAGAGAAAGAGTTTGGAGTAGAGAGTGTGTTGGAATTGTGCTTCAGTTGACAAGATAGGGTAGAAATTAGAGCAGACATCCTCAAGAATACATGATCCATCATTTGCAGATTTTGGTAGAAAATCCATTTTGAAAATTGGTTGCGACTCTCATTGCATACTCTATAGGTCCACCACCTTTAAAAACTCTAGTTTTATTATCTATGTAAGTGACACTATAATTTGCTATCTCGAGAAATGAAATCAAGAAATCTAGCATAGCTCTTGGATATCAAAAGCTTAGAAAAAGAAAGTTCTTCTTTACTCAACACATCACTGCAAGAAATGAACACAATATTTTCCATGTTGATATTTGCTAAGACAATAAAAGGACAAGAGAGGACATAAAGATGCTTTAACAATTTGCTAAAGCAAATGCTGAATCAAAGCATATGGGAACTCCTATATGCATAAAAAATGTGGATATAGCATGGATCATCAAAAGAGTTAGAAGTACATCACTCTTAGTTTGACCCAATTAGCCTATTACACTGTTATCTACTGGAAAATATATTAAAACTAGTAAAAATAGAGATTTTAACACTCTCCCTTGCCATAGATGCAACAGTGGGTTGCATCAACCTGCATGCATACAAGCTTGGAGCTGCTCATCATACCAGGTTAAGCAAAATATTTCCTCTTTAATTCTACATTGACCTTGTTGCTAAGTCATGGTCATAAGCACATTCAAATACATTGGTGATATGTGCATTCATGTTTAAATTAATGATAGCTAACTTGTACAAAGCTTTCTGTTATCTCCAATTGGATTTTATAAGGGAATAAAGTGAATGCAAGTTCCAAATACAAATGAAACACACTCCATCATGAAATGGTAAAATATTTTTGCTAAATGTGAATGTCTTATAGATAAACAAGATTTTAAGTAGCATGGTTGTTTAAAAATAATTCAATTTTGGAATAGATACTCATGGAAGATTACACAATAATTTTTTAAATTTTATTGTCTCTAATATTTTTTTGAAAACTCCCTTGAACTATTGATAATAGAGACCCAATGCATTTGGAGTTGCATGGCATACAAAACTTCTTATTTAGTGTTCTGAATGTAGATCATTCATGTTCTCTTTGTGCAATGCTAAAATATCTCTTTTGCTTCATGATGATGTCTTACAGGTAAATTATGCTTTATGTCTTATAGGTAAATTATACTTTAGAAAGCATACCTTGTTTTAATAAAAAAATGCAGGTTTGAGAGAGATGTGAATGGAACACTACACAACAAATTGATAATTCAATTATCAATAGCATACATCTGTAGAACACTTCTAACAACTGATAATAGTTGAACGTGAGGACCACAGAATGTGAACCCCAAAGTTGTCGTGCAGTTCTGATATGTCAAACAAATTGTCATTCAACCTTGTCAATTATACTATCAAGTGATTTAACAACACTAAGCAAAGTATCTAAAAATAAAATGCAAGCTACAAAGACAAGATGAAGAAAATCCAATTTGCTATGGAAAATAAAAAATGCAAGTAAAATGCTAAAGTAATAACTGAGATAGTTTTTTAACAATTATTTTACTTTTAAAATTGATGAACATTTCTTGATAAAACCTATGAAACTGGAATACATTTGCACTCTAGCCACTCTATCTTATTATAATTTTTGCCTTTGCATAATGATTAGGCTTCTCAGTACAAATATTGGTAAGCATTGGTTTCAGTACTCATGAACAACTTGGGTATGCAAGGTAAAAACTTATTTCTATGAATTGAGCATCCTTGCTCTCGAATATGGTGATTTTGATACTTTAAACATATAAACTATCAAGATATTGAAGATATTCAGAAGGAATATTGAATCCTTTTCATTTCTAAACAAGAGGGATTGACGATGAGAAGTTGTCAAATGTTTATTGATCAAGAAGTTTCACATAAATGACTTCTAAGAGACACGCTTTTATGGGATGTAGAGATAGTGAGAATTGGTAAGGAAAAAAATCTTTGCAATGTCATCACTTCCTAGCTAGGTTTCCACTACTTCACTTGCAAGCCTCATAGTGGTGGGGCCAGCATGGTTGATTATGCACTCTCCAACTAGTTGTTTCTCCATTCCATCTACGACTTCTCCATTCTCAGTTACTTGTACAAGTCTTGTTGCCTCTTTCTTTCAAAACATTTATCCAACTTTACCAAATCAATTCTTTCATGATGAAGTGATAAGTATACCTGATTGTAATCTAGACACTTTGGATATAGATGCCATGGTTGTATCAAGTGAATTATGTGCTAGAAAAGCTAAGAAAGAATGTTTGATGATGTGGAAGACATATTGATGGAAATTGTGCCTAATAGTACGTTGAATGAGAAGACTCCAATCTTGGATAAATTGGTGCAACTATTGAAAAGGTCAATGAACTTGATATGGATACCAAGTCTAAGCTGATGGAAAGAGATAAGAAGAAATTTAAACATAAAGCGTTGGAAATGATTGCAAGAAAGATTGCTATACAGCAAGTGGGTTTGTCTACCCAAATCACCTAGTTAGAAACAATTGTAGAAAATATTTTAACATTGTTCAATAAGTTGTCTAATATTCCATTTCTTACCAATAAAATTAAATACAAAATGTAGAAAGTGAGTGAAGATCTAAAAGCAAGTGCAAAGACACTAAAGACTGATATCTGTACTTCATCATTACATTACTCCCAAGTGATAGATATCAACATAATCTCTTACAACAGGAAAGTCATTTAAGGGATGAGATTAATGAAATTTAAGCATTACTGCTACCTCATCTTGAGGTAATGCAAGATCATTTAAAGATCACCTAGGATCTTATTGTTGCCTCGAGTCTATCATTTTCCAATCATATGACTGATCTCACAACAAAGACAAAAATTTAACAACAAATTGAGCTACTAAAGACAAACTAGGACAATACCATGGCACGAGACAAATTGTTAGCAGTTCCCTCTGTATTCAAGGTCAAGATTGTCACATATACATTATTCAAGTTAGTCTTCTCCATAATAGAAAAAATCTAGGTCTAATAAATGGAGAGCCCTTCAATGGGTTAAAGAAAGCATGGGTATACAAATTCAATATGATTTTTAGAAGAAAAGTAAACAACACCATCAATGGTTTTAATATTTCACAACCTTCAAAATAGGTTGGGCCTCGAGAATAAAACCTAAAAGAAAACTGCTAGCAAACTAGGTAAAGTAATTGAAAACAATAGGTGAATTTTAGAATACTGAGATGAGAGAGAAATGGGATCATCTTGCCATGCTTGGATTAAGAGGAGGTGTCATAATGGTGATCCCTCATTGCCTTTGCTCTATCCCAATCCAACCTACGTCACACCAAATCACAAATCAATTGAAAATCTCCAAAGTTGAAGATCTAAAAGCACAAATGTATGCATCAAACCTTGGAAGAGAAGAAGAACCTAAAAAAATGGAATTCCTCAGCTCCATGCTTAGGACTCAGCGTATGTTAGTTGATCTGCACAAAGCCAAAATGGGAAAAGCACTCAATACATAGGAAAATTTGTCAATGGATTACCTAATACATGAATGAAGCTTGTTGTTGCCTATGCTTATACAAAGATTTAGTAATATAATGTGACATAACATTATAAAAGTTTTTTTTTTTTTTTTTTTATAACATAGTGCAATTTTGAATTTGGTCAAAATTTTGAACAACTTGGGAAAACATAAGTTGGTTGAAATTTTGACTAAAGTGGGCATAGAATTTTTATTTTCGATCAATGTAGGAATGAAAACAAAAAAGAAGAAGGAATCATAGCTTTGGTCAAAAATTTTGGTAGAAAAACAAGTGCAAATGTACTAGTGTAATTTAATGATCAACATATTAATGATATGTCATCTAAAAGCTTTAATATTACAAACACAAAGGTTAAGGTAAACTATTTGAAATATTTGCAAGTATAGTTGAGAAGAATTTGAACTAAAATGTTAAATCATTTATTTATTATTTCGATACATAGATGAAAGGAGAACTATATCTCCTAGTACAATTATTCAAATGAAGTCATAAATGAAAATTGAGAGATGTGAAATCATTATATAGACCACGTGTACACTTCTCCATAATGATGTAAGTACATCACATATTCTTCAGAGATTAAAATTGTATTACGACCTTTGTTTTTAATATGATCATCATAGACCTCTTTCATCATGGATGGAAACACATCTAATTTTGCAGATGTGTTATGTACATATCTGGCAACATCTTCTGTCTCAATGATATCTACCTCTTGTACATGATCAATTGATAAAGTTGCATTCTCAAGTTCTTTTATCATAGTTGTACAAAATTGTTTCATTATTTGTGCACACTTCTCAAACTCTGTCCTAAAAAAATGATCTGATCCTACAAAAGTAGTTGGGCTCATGTCAACAATGCTTGATTATCTATCAGAGGCTGCCATGCCTAAAACAATTCATGGAAAATAATTTAGAAAGCATTAGCACCAACAAAAGAGAAGAACAAATGTATACTTAATCAGAGGGATATAAATTTTAAATCAATAATAGTTTTGAAAAACATAATAGGTCATTTAGTATAATCAAGTGTGGAGAAAATGATAGAAATTTGATCAACATAAAAAGTGTGAAAGAATAGATAAGAATCAATTTTATGGAAATCATTTCTCCATGATGATATGAGAATATTATGTGTTGTTGATTTTTAATAATGTTAATGCAAGTTTTACTGCAATGATTAAGAAATGCAATCAATTAAAATGCATATCATCAAGGACACCTATTTAGACTTATAATTTTCTTTCTTAATTAACATATTTAGTAACCAAATCCATTGAAGAAATCTTTTGTACACAAATAAATTTATTTTTTCTTGTTCTCTTCTTCATGAAAGTTACATGGAACCAAGGTAAACTTTAAGAAATCCTCCATCAGAAAAAGATATAAATTATTGGTGAATCTTTCATTATTTTGAAAAACCAAATATTTTTATCGTTGAATCTCTTAATATTTTTTATTTTAAATATTATCTACATTGGCAATTATTTTGAAATCATAATTTTTGAGTAGAAAATATTGGTGAATCTCAATAATAATAGGAAATTCACTAATCGTCATGGAATATTACAAATCAAAATTGAACATATTTTATCTCATGAGATTTTGAGGATAATTACATAATATTTTAAATGAATAGTGAAAACTTAATATTGGTAATATATCCCTAAAGTAACTATTAATTATGATAGTTATTGGTGAATTAATTTTAATTTCTTCGATAATATATAGTATTTAGGTGAATTGAATTTAATCATGTATCAAATATTGTGATGAATATTTGATTTTATTTTTCTAATAAAATAAATTATTGAGTGATTTTAAATATTTTAGAACTAAATTTAATAAAAATGTGGCGATTTAGGTTGCATTAAATCTTAAATTATTAGCCAAATTACTATTAATTTTTTTTTTCTAAAATTCACAAAATTATGAATATTCACCACTAAAAAACCCTACATAGAACAATGAGGAAACTAAACTCTCAATAAAACTAATTAGAAGTACAATTCTGAAATTAGAGACAAGAATGAACTATATACAACAAAAAATTGTAATGGTGTAAATACATGTCACATTTTTCAATGATTAGGATTCCTTTGTAACCTTTATTTGAACAATGATTGTGATAGACTTCTTTCATCATTGAGGGAAACTCATCAAATTTTGCAGATGTGTCACACAAGAATTTTTCTACATCTTTCATTTGCATTACTCCCATTTCCTCAACTAGTCAATTAGTAATAATGCGTTCTCCACAACTTTAATTATAGTTGTGCATGACTCTTTAATTATTTGTATACATTTGTCAAACTCCATCTCAAAGAAATTATTTGAGGTCATTCAAGTAGTCAAGCTAGTATCAATAACGTTTGATTCTTCGTTCGAGACATCCATAACTCAAATATTAACATGCAAACTTATAAATAAACATCAATATATAGAAATAACCAAGATAAAAAAGAAGTAATAATTAACATGAATTCTTTCAAATGAATAATGTTCAAAATAAGATAAATAATACTCAAAACTATTTCAAATAAAATATTTAGATTGTAATGTTTGAAATATGGTGGCATTGCCTTTCACTTTTCAAACATTATATACGTAAATATTAATAAAAATTATATATACTATGAAAAATATTTAAATAAAACTCATACATAATGTAATTAAATAAAGGCAAAATATTAACTAAATATATGATTCATCTATTTTAAATTAATTATTAACATTATTAAATACAAATTTTACTGATATGGTGATCTTGCCATTCACACTGATTACAAAATTTAATTATGAAACATGAAAATATAAATATTTTAAAACATGCAAATATAGAACTATTATGAAACATACAAATCTAAAACATCTAAACCAAAAACATTTTGAAATATGCAAATCTAAAACTAATATAAAACATTCAAATCTAAATCTTAATTTGAAACATGCACGTTAAAATTGTGTAATGAAAAGTATTATCAAATATGTAAATTGAATAGATTTTGAATGCAATTCAAATTCTAAATCTAAATCAAACATGCAATTCTAAACTATTACATACAAATCTAAACAATTTTGAATGCAATTCTAAAGCTGAGATGAAACTAATTGAAATTGAAATCTATATCAAAGTATAATATTATAACTAAATTTCAAACTAAATCTACATCTAAATCTAAATACATAACTAAATCTAAATCTAAATGAAAAATTAAATTAATTTTTTTTTAAAAAGGAACCTGCAAAAAAAATTACTTCGAAACTTTAATCTACTCCTCTTCAAAAACTCCAATCCACTCCAATAATCTCCACCTCTTCCTCCCACAAAAACACAAAATGAAATTAAAATGAGGAGCATTTATTTTATAACCTATGAGAGGCTTCTCATATCCCCCAATAGATGTCGCTTGACATTCGATGAATTTGTTTCAAATTCCCTTACTCCCTACTTTAAAAAAAGCATGAATGTGCGTGCAAAAATATATTTAACAAAAAGAGTATGTTTCATATTAAAAAAATTAAAGAAATTATTTCAGCCCTATTTTTTTGGGTCCTATTTTCTAGGCCCTATTTTTTGGGCCCTATTATTTCGGCCTCCATTTGACTTCCTATTGTTTAGGCCAGCTATTATTTTGGGAATGCTTTTTTATTTTATAATCTTATAATTTTATATTTAATTTAAAAGTTTGTAACTAGTCCTAGTTCTTTTTATTGACAAAGAATCTTTTTGGCATATTTTCGTGCCAAGATTTCCACATTAATGATAAAATTTATTTATGAAACACAGGAATATAAATACTTTGAAACATAAAATATAAAACTATTATGAACCATACAAATCTAAAACATGCAAACCAAAATCATTTTGAAATATGCAAATCTAAAACTAATATGCAACATACAAATCTAAAACTAAATTGAAACATGCACATTAAAAATGTGCAAATGACAAGTATTATCAAATATATAAATTAAATATATTTTGAATGCAATTCAAATTCAAAATCTAAATTTGAGATGAAACAACTTGAAATTAATGCTAAACTATTACATGCAAATCTAAATAATTTGAGATGAAACTAATTGAAATTGAAATCTAAATCAAAGTAGAATATTATAACTATTTTTTTTTTATGGAGGGTTTAGACCTTCGAGGCAACCTAGTGAGGCACGAAGCCTACGAGCTACCAACCAGTGAAGGCCATCGCATAGACTTTTTAGGAACCCAATATAGGCTCAATTGTGCCTAAAACCTCTTTGACTTAGAGCCAAGGATTGAGGGGCATCCACGTCATCAAAATCACCCAGGGCACGATCTTGGCCTCATCCCTTATGATTTTAGAGCCTTGCACTTAGCAAGACTTGATCCTTGGTGGGCTCTTTGTGAGTCAATTAAATTCACCAATAGACCAAGGGCCTATTGACATTATAACTAATTTTGAAACCACATCTACATCTAAATCTAAATGCAAAACTAAATTTAAAAAAAAAAAAAATTGAAATAAAAATCTCACCTATGAAAAAATTAATCCAAAACTTTAATCTACTCCTCTTCAAAAACTCCAATCTACTCCAATAATCTCCACCTCTTCCTCCCTGCAAAAACACAAAATGAAAATTGAATGAGGAACATTTGTTTTATAACCTATGAGAGGCTCCTCATATCCCCCAATAAACATCTCTTGACATTCCACGAATTTGTTTCAAATTCCCCCACTCCCCACAAAAAATAAGCAAAAATATATTTAACAAGAAGAATATGTTTTATATTAAAAATTTAAAGAAATTATATTAGCCCTATTTTTTGAGTCCTATTTTTTGAACCCTATTTTTTTGGGCCCTATTATTTCGGCCTCCATTTGGCTTCTTATTCTTAATTTAAGATAAACTTATATTATGTAGTTGTTAGTGGAAATAGTTTTAAATTTATTCTAAAATTAATTAGTGCTTCATTTAAAAGTATAATTTATATTTATAAAATATATATATATATTTTTATCATTTAAACATTTTTACTAAATACAAATCAATTAACATTTTCTAATTAAATAGAATTTTGAATTTTAAAATATATGAATAGATCGTCAAAAATCTTTTAAATAAATTTAAAACTAAAGTCTAGATTTCAATAGAATCTTTTCATTTTTTTTCTAAATATTTTATGAATATTTCTATTCTTGTTTTATATTTGCATATAAAACATTTTATTTTTTTCTAAATAAACAAAAAAATCTTACTTTCTAAATATTATAGAAAAACAATGTTTTAATTCCATTTAATCTTTGATATTAAAAAAGCATCCAACTAAAATTCTATATTACATATTATCATGAATAATTTTTTTATATTTTGCATACAAAACATTCTTTTTTTTTCCTAAATAAACAAAAAAATCTTACTTTCTAAATATTATAGAAAAATAATGTTTTAATTCTATTTACTCTTTGATATAAAAAAACAACGAACTAAAATTCTATATTACATATTATCATGAATAATAGTATCATTGAATGATATATATTATTTTATAACAATTATTTAATGTAGTATTTATAATAATTAAGAATATTTTTAAAAAAATTTATTTCTAAGTTCCTTGTTGTTTTTTATTTTTTCAAAATTTTTGGGCTCCTATTATTTTGACCTTTTTACTTTGGTATGCTCATTTGCTACCTATTATCTTGAGGCCTATTATTTCAAGATGACCATGTGTCACCCTATTATTTTGGGATGACCATGTGTCATCTTATTATTTTGGGATCGCCATATGTCACCGTATTATTTTGGGCCCTATTATTTCGAGAATAAATTTTTGTTTTATTATTTTACAAAATAAAATATATTTATAAAATCATTTTAAATTAAATTAGAGTGCAACCGTTCCCATTTTTTTTATTGATAAAGAATCTAATTTGGCATATTATCATGCTAGGATTTGCATTTGTGCTCCCATTATATAGAAAGCCTCTTGGTGTAACAATATAGTAAAATAAAATTACATAGACTTTGCTTTTATATACAAAGTGTCATTTTGATATGTTTAAACTTACTAGGGTAGAGGAAACACTACTCATGAGGGCTAACTTCATCAACATGTAGCGGCTACATGGGATATTATAAGACCTTCATTTAAAAAAAAAATGTAAAATGGACATTAAAGTACCTATAAGTAAGGTTTGAAGGTGTGACTTGTTGGTGTTTTAAAACTACTGAACAACAAAATGCTCAATACCAAATTGATATTGCTCACACAACCTAAGGATTAGCCAATTCCTATTAACAATTACATGTGCAAACCATTTGGACCTAACTTTAACAAAACCAAGCATGGTTTTCTACTCTTTAGGCTTTGCAAAACCAAGGTGGGTTATACCCAGGGGATGATTCAAGGCTGGAAGCTACTATATGAGAATTATTTTAGTTTCATTCTGATTCTCATCTCATATCCTCAAATACATACATGATTCTGACATTTTGAATAAACATATCCCATATAGTAGATTTGGTCAAAATTCTTCTATAGATTTGCAAGTGTTCCCAACAATAGTGGCTAACTAAGGCTAAAATATTCCATGCAAACAAGTGCTGACTATCTTTGAAAATCTTCAAGAAAAGTAAATTAAAGCTGATTGTGATTTTAGATTTGACGCTTCTTCATAGTATACCTATCTGCAGATTGAGTAAATTTCAATCAGTGCCTATTCCATTGGGATTCAAAGTCTACTCCAATGTGTAGATCTAATTTGTCACCTTACAACAAATATTATTAGCAATTCTTACTGAAGTTCATTCTTACAGACACCCTTTCTATTACCACGACAATCCCATCGAATTCATCAAAAGTATTTACTTAATTCATTGAATTAATAGTAGTAATGAATTGACATACAACTTAAATGAATTGCATTCAATTGAGCAAGCTTTACTCACTCAATCTCAAAATAACTAGGTAAGAAAAAAGGAGACAAAATTCAATAAAAATTGATATGGGGATAGCTCAAAACTTGTATTAGTTTTCCTTGAAAATTGTATACAATTGTTGTAAACTTAGAATGACCTTAGAAAGAGACACAAAGATCATTCTATATTGATGTATTCTTAAAAAATATGTAGAGAAGATACATTATTAAGTTTTTGCTCAAAGATTGGATAGAAAACATCCTAAGTGTAATACTAAAAATGCATTAGAAATTGAACCATTCTCTAGCCCTGGAATCTCACTTATATATTGTGAGATGCAACAAGCTTCAGACATAGAGAACTGACAGGTGTCTATTACAAGAGATATTTACATACACCTATCACAAAAAGACAAAATTGTGATTAACATAAAGATTTGTACATCAAACATTTCTTTTTTGGGTCCCTTTCTATTACATCCTTTTATATTGCTAATTTTCTAATTAGCTACTATTTTGAATCCTCAACATACACGGCTACTAGACTTGCTAGTGATGTGTTAGGTTCTGATTCATGCAGCTTCACATCCACTCTAGCATTTTCACTCATATTATCATGTGTTACCAAGGTGACAGTTACTCTTGATTCTGTGTTTGATGCATCAGCTAACTAATCCATTGCATCTTTAGCATGAGATGATTGCCCTTCTTCTTTTCCAGGTGTTGGTGGAAGTGGACCAATGATTTGTAATTCATCTTCGTGCATTTCATCATCATCACTTTCAACTTCTTCTAGTTGCTCACCAAAAGCAATATCCACCATCCACTTGTCATAAAGCACATCATCTAGCCAGTCAAAATGCAAAATATCCTATTGTTTCTTGATAACATATTATGCTTCCCTATCAATATCAACAAATTGTTGTTTCAAAGAATCAAAGAATATTTGGGCTTTCACTATTTCCTCGATTGTGGTAGCCCACCATGCATGCCCTGTTTCATTGATAATTTTATTGATCCTCAGAAAAAATAAATCATCAAGTTCCTTAGCCCATTCATCTTTATTTTTCAAATTATTTCTTCTATCTAGCGCACGAGGAAACAAACTAAACTTTTGGCTCTTATATTTGTTCAAATAGCCAACTATTATTCTTTGCAAATAAATTCTCTTATTATCAAAATCAGGAAGCTCAGAAAAAATATCAAAAGTCTTTTCAATTTGATCATATGAGACTTTTATGACAAAATATCATAAAAATGTTATTATAGGCTTCAGAGCCTCATCACTTGCTTTTAGTTCTTCCCAGATGCTTATCACTCTAGCCAACTGATCATAAACTAATGACCATTCAATTTTGTCCCCCAAATATGTGAGAGCCTTTCTCAATTTATCTTCATATTTTACATTCAACTCTACATGTAAGGCCAACAACTTGCTCCTTTCTTCTATAAGAGGAGTGGATTTAAAAGGCTCAACTAGAGGGTGAGGATATGCTATTCTAGGTCTTGTAGACCTCCCCATTAATTTATTCTCAAGTTAAATCCTCTTTTGAACTTCCTTATTGTAAGCTTCTAGGACACTTTCATATTTACTCTGTAATTCAAACATGGCCCTTTCTTCCTTTTTAGCAGTGGCCAAAACAAATTGAGATGAATCTACATTCCATTGTGTAGCTTGCACATGAGAGGTATCAACCACTCTTCTTACAACTATATTTCCCATCAAACCAGAATCATCTGGTTGTGATGAGGTGGCTCCTAACCCCTTCCTTAAAGACCATATAAACAAAGTAGCCTGGTCTTCACTAAATGCAGTACCTGTGAATTCCTTCTTATTTGGATCTTGGAAATCCAACTTATTTGAAATAGAATTAAAAATTAATGCATCTGCATTATCCCAATTGGGTAAAAATAAAATTTTGAGGCCTTAACCATCTACCTCCCCTCTTTAAGGGTTATGTTCTGGAACTCTTGAATCATTTGTTCCTTTATTTGATTTTGTAGGGCTACCTCCTCTAGCTTAGGATGCTCTGTTCGCAAATTGTTACATCTTTCTTCAAATTTTCTCATGTTGGCTCACCATGCAAATTTGCAGAAAGCTCTAGATTTAACAAAATTATCATCTAATAAAGATTGTTGACTTTCTTGTTCCAACATAGGGTCTAATTCCCTTCCTCTATAATCCGCAACTGTCAACTCAAAACTTGGCATTGGAGGCTCCTGGGGATCTCCTTCATCTATTTCTGATTGTGCAACAAAAACTCCCCCTTGTGATCCCAATTGTTCAATTTGCTCTTCAGTGAGTTGTTCCTCTTTAATTCTCATAGGGGTCTATGAGGGTCAGTATTCCTCAACATGAGGATCCTCTTCCCTTATTATCTTTCACCTTTTAAAGGAGGGCTTAGGAGGTCTCTCTTCCAAGACATTACTAGTGGACTCAATTATTTGTTTGCCTTTGTCCATAGTGGTCTTTTTATTTTGAATAACAATATACCTTGGCTTTTTCTGGATAGTTAATTGACCTACCCATATATTGGGAGTAAAAACCAATCTTCTCATTACTTCCCTAGCCTTATCTAGGTAAAATCTAATAAAGAATTTCTTCTTTTCATTCATTGTCTCCATTATTTTAGGAAAAGTATTCATAAGTTTATTTATCTTATCTACATTTCTAACTACATTGTCCAAAGGACTATAATCAACATCAAAACAATGAATGAAATCCAAAACTTTAGAGAAGACTCTCCACTTTTCCTTTCTAGTCTCTTGTTCTTGCAAGGAGTATTCATTCCTTATTATGTCTTCAAGAAAATATAATTCATGCTTAGTTTTACCAAGCTTGATTCTATGCCTCAGAACAAGATGATAAAATCCCTTAGAATCACAAAAATGAGGGTGAGAAATAGCCATCTTGTAATGATCCAAAAATTTGTTTAGAGAAAGCCAACCCCCTTTTGTGATTACAAAATGATGGGCCACTATGCAAGTGGGGAAAATTGACCCCCTTGATCTTTTCAACAAAAAGGTTTCCTCCACTCCTCCCAACTACCACAAAAATGCAGCTACTCCTACCTTCAAGGGCACTTGGTAAGGTAGTACATGAGGGCTCCCTTTAAAGCCATAAATTCTAAATATAGTAGAAATAGAGTATGGGATGATATCTCCCCAATTGTGTGAAACTTTCAAACCACTAGGATTATCCATAGGCCTAATGAGTTTCATTAGTGCCTTGGGGATTCTTGGATTGTCACTCAATATGAGGCATCTCAACTTGGAAGCAAAATACCTATCAAAACTGACAAAGCTAGCCTTCTTTGCATCCCAAGTCATATCTACACTCCATAATTGGGTTGGCAGTGCTTCTCCAATTTCTTCTCTGTTTAACTCCATTTCTTTACCAAAATATGTAGCTCCTTTAAACAAAAACTTGTGCATCAACAAAGAATAATGGCCAAAAGTTTTTTCAACCTTGCCCTTAGCAATCCCAATTAGTCCATTGTGAATTTCCTTAGATAAGTAAGAAGTAAAATCAAAAATTATGTCCACATCAAAAGATGAAATCTGAGTAACCATATACATGAAATCCACATGCATAAACTCCTCTTCATCTCTCCCAAAAACTCTGCACAAGGTCCTATATATCTCTATAGCCCTAATGCTGAAGTATGCCCCTTTGAAAGGTTCCCTAGAAGCTGTTGTTATTGTTGGTAGAGTTCCAATTTTACCTATATGTGCCTTCAGTGCACCTTGCCTAATGGAATCCCTCTTGGATATGTATTCCTTTTCTAACCCTTTCAAATCAATGGGCACATGATAATTAGTGAGAGGCCCTAAACCAAAACTTCCCTAATTTCATCTGCGCTGATTATAATTAGGACTTGACCATTGGTTCTTCTTACTACTCTAATGGGTTGGTCATAGTTCTTTGCCACAGCTTCAAGAAGATCATAATCCATAAAAACACTAAGAACCACCAATCTTCCTAAATAAAAATTAAAAATATTGGCATGTGGGGAAAAAAGGTTCCTCTCTGAAAACCATTTCTTGAAAAAATCTAGACCAGTTTGAGAGGTATTAGCATCCTAGACCCAATTCTCCTTGTCATACAATTCATCTACTATTTTCAACCTAGGGTTTAATGTAGTAAACTTTTTAACTTGTACAATTTCAATAGTGGAGTTAGGGAGCAGCTTAAGTAAATCATCGTGGACATTCCTATCCAAATAATTCTCCTGACCAGAAAATACCTTCTTTGGAGGCATTTGTAATTGTAATTTGCAGAACTGAGACACTACAGAGATTATAGTATAATTACTTACTTGAGTCTTTTCACATTCCTTTCTGTAATCCTGCAATATCTTTGCAAACAATGGAATTCTGCTTCACGCTCTTGTCAAGCTCAACACAATCTTCTCAATAATGGTTTCTACTCAGGAAAAGGCTTGAAGTCTTTGTTTGCATGAGATGGAACTATGAAAATCTTCTGTATTATACTCTATTTTTCTTTCACACACGAAGCTTTCATTCCTCATAAATGCATAGAGTGGCACTACCTTCTACATTCAAATTTACACTGTTGATGTTTGAAATATCCTACGATCCAAGGATTTAGGCAAAGATGACTCATGTTCCACTTGACATGTTGGTAGTCAACCCAATGAGATTTTTCCATGTGTATAGTTTCTTCATTGTTGGCATTTGAGTTTGGACCCACTAATGACTAAAGACATGTGTCGTCGAGTCGCTACCTTGCTATACATAAAGAGTGAGCACCTTGCTATAACAAGGTAGTGATGATCATTTATTTTGCATTGATCATGTGGAGGACATTTAATGCATTAATTAAGAGAAATATGGTGGGCCCTTAGTTGCTATGTCATTATACATATCATTCGAGCAACTTACTATATCGAGATAGTGATGATCGTAGATTTGAAATTGACCTAAGGGCATGGAAACTACATGAATTACATAAGATGTGGTGGGTCCCCTAGTCGTTATGTTGGATAGAGTAAAAGGTGCACATCTTTCCATAGTGAGGTAGTAACAATCGTTGATCCAAGCTTGATTGAATGACCAAAATCTTTCATATGTTTTATGAATGGGGCGTGGGTCTAGATTATTGATAACATGAGAAAATCCTGTGCAGCTGGCATATAAAACCAAATTCTAATCCTAGTCAAATTGCCACATTGTTTGGGTCCCACCATGTGTTTATTTCATGGGTGGGCGCTATGTCGCTAACAATGAGACACATAATTTTCACAATAGCGACATAGTGACCTCTAGTGTTTTATCAAAACTTGGCACCAGAAAGATAAAGGAAAGTGAAGTCATAATGACCCTCATTAATGCTTGTGACATAACAATAAAATTGTACATCCACATGCAACTTGGGAAGTTTATGGTCACCGAAAAACTTAAAAGTGACTGTCATCTATATTTTCGGTGAAGGCACTATGTTGCTAATGGCGAAGTGCAAAATTTTTTTGATAGTGACATGGTGACCAATTGGAAAAATTTTATTTCTACTGATGCCATTTGTACTTCATTGTTATGATCCCTTTTTTGGTTCTGACAGGTTTGACATGAGAAACATGACCAAATACTTCTAATGCAATGCAATCTCCAATCACCGCACCTCCATTTTACAACATCACCCTTCAAATTCACAATAGTTGCTATGTCACATAGGGTAACATACTTGCATCTTTTGATAGCAACAATGTGACTACCATTGATCTTGCGCTGATCAGATGACATACATTAAGGAGGAAAAGGTTATATAGGGCGCAAAAGATTTGAACTTTTCAAGGAATATTCACAATTTTTTAAAAAAAGGTTTCATGCCCGTAATTTTTAAAAGGAACAAGACCTAGGGTTTCACAAATATTTTCAAAGGCTAACAAATCTAGAGAACCAAAGACCAAAAACCCTATTCACCATTAATGGATTCAATTCTGATTTTTTTAGTACCTAGATTGGGGCAATTTTATCTTGCAAAAATCAGACCAACATGACTCATCATTCAACTCGTTAAAATAGTGCTAGTAAAATGTGTCCAAAAAATGACTTTAAACATTCGACTAAAGCTTAATCTAAAAAGCTCTAACAATTGAATTTAAAATTATCATTTGTCATTTATGGAATATTGTATAACTATATGAAATGTAACATATATGCAACTTAAATGGACTAAATAGTTATTATTAATCATAAAAATGTATTATATATAACTTTTATATTAAACACAAAAGGAAAAATACTTCAACACAAAAAAATTATTTGTTGTTATAAAAATAACACATTATTATATATAATACAACCTATATCCAACACATAGAGATCATTAGTTGAACACTAATTTTTTTGGCAATCTCACGCATTTCATGAGAAAGTACAAGACATTTGTTACTATTCACCTTTTATATTTGTGATGAGACATATTATGGATATCATTTACTCTATGCATATACATTGGTATCCCAATAGTTGTACACATAAGAATAGTATTTGTACATTGAGATATCAATATTTATTTAAGTGAGCATATTATGTTTTGAGTGACACATATATTAGATAGCTATGATATTTTGTTTGAGACAAAAAGTTATTTATTCCACTCATTAATGAATGAATTAATTTATTTATTCTTCAACATTTATAAGTTTTGACGTGTTCAAGTATTGGTATATTTTTTTATCAACATTTGATTTATTTAATATTTACAAATAGATCAATTGATTACAATATAAAGTAAAAATGTGTTGGAAGATTAGATAATATGTTCACGATAGGGTGATCGACTATTGGACCCCACTCAACTATTGGTTCTTCTCCCCTATATAGGTTTAATTGGTGGATTTTGGACTTAATATTCAAGGCAAATGTAAAAATAGACAAAACTAGTTTCAAACTAGCCAATCAAAATTACAAATTTCCATCAAATTTTAATTAGAAAATAAGAAAACCACTAGTAAAAATTTAAAAAGACAATAAAAATTCCATAATATTATCTTTAAAACCATTTTTAAATTTTTTTTTTTTGTTTCTATGATATCATGTTAATTCTTTTACTATTTTTTTATTGAAAATTATAAGCCAAAATAATTTATGGCTTTTTATAATATATTTCAAATATTAATGTGTAAAAAAAAATTAATTTTTTTTATAGATTTTATTTGTCTATGGTAATTTGTATTTGATAAATTTGTATTTACCTTTTTAGCAATCTATAATAAGATCATAAGTTTTCTATTATTGAAATAACAATTGTTAGTTTCACCTATATCTTTGATAATTTTCAATTTCTTGATATTAATTATTTTCTATTTATTATAATTTAAATTAATATAATAACTATTTATATTATGATTTCTTTCTATTGAATTATTATAAATATATTAAGTTAGTTATATTAATTTATATACTACATTATAATAAGTATAGATAAATTTATTACATATTTTCAAATATGCCAACTCCTATAGTGTGATTTTTTGTTTATTGTCATTTACTAATCTTTCAAAAATCTTCATCTTCTAATGCTCATTAAGTTTTAAAACTAGATGCCAATAGTGGCATGTTGTGATGGTTAAGTTGTTGAGTTGTTATCCTTGCCATCAAGGTTAAAATCTAATGAGGATGAGGTCCCTTGTTTGTGGCCTCACTAGTTCATAGCTCCAGGTCAAAGCGTTTACCCCTCTTTTAAAATAAAAAAAGTTTTAAAACTAGATTTAAGTTTATATATTAAAAAATAAGAAGGAAACCATGGAAATAATACATTATTAAATTGAACTTAAAAAATGCAAGATAAAAAAAATCCATGTCCATGTCTTCTTAAAATGAATTATTAAAAATATTTAGGAAGCATATAAATCACTAATATTAAGCTCAATTGCTAGCATTTTTAAACTTATCAATAAATAGACTAAACTTATCCTTATAGTTATATGAGGCTCCCTTCACATATAAGCTCTCAAACAAATTATTGAACATCACATAGCACTCTCACTAGTATAATTTTGTTCAAGATGAAAAATATCCATAGACATTTTTACTTATATTATTTAAATAAACTCTCTCCTTATTTCTATCTCTCCATCTCTCCCTTTTTCTATTACAACTCTCCATCTTCCCTCTCTTTCTATCTTTATTTTTTTACCTATCAATACATTTGTCTCTTTTTCACCCCTACCTTTTTTAGTACATCTCTAAACATTTTTATGACTAAAAATTTGGGCTACTCCTTAAATATAATACTAGCAACATCAAGTGAAATATTTAATACTTTGATATTATTAGTGATAGTTTTCACTTCATTGGTGTAAAATTAATATGCTTTTCCACCTCTTCAAGACTAACTAATAATAGTACTCATTTGTGGATTGGGTGTAATGATGTTGGAGGTATAGTTATTATTCTCCTAGCTATTACATATCATATGTGCGAGACAATATTTTTCAACTTTGACAAGCATTAAATAAAATTGTACAACTTAATTTGGAGACATCCTCTTACAAGTCCATGGGGGTTGGCCTTGTCCTCAAGATGTTAGTGTTCCTTATTTCATTTTGCATATTATTAGTTCACTTTAGGCTTACATGGTCCTACTATGACTTCTCATACATGCATATGAAGTGTGCATACAATCTTAATCATGCTTGCATTTGGAATTTTTTTCTTCAAATGGGTTTTGAAAGTTAAATTTTCTTTTTATTTATTATTTTTCTAACTGCTAACTTAAGGGATTATAAATTTATTCTACCTCCCCATATACAATTGAGCAAGACATTGTTCATTACTCCCTTCAAATTAATTGTCAATCATAATTACTTTTCTTCTTATTGAATCTTATTTCCTCTAAACGTATGTATTTACCTTCCACCATTTTTTACCCTCAAAGACATCCCATTATAGGTAGGAACTTTGACTTGTGTCCCTTGTTTTCTTTAGTTTGTTATTGTTATTAAAAAATAAATCGACCAAAGCCAAGTAGCAACATTGTCTCACCCTCAAGGTGATTGTGGTCACCAATAGATAGAAGATAATGTTTATCATGCCTTGAGATTGTTGTCAATAATGATTTTTAGGACCACATTTTTGACACTAGTCTAATGGATCATTTAAAAGGATTTAGATTTGAGCTAACTAGTAACATATATATTTGTATGTCAAATTACAAAAATATTTTTGAAGTAATTATAGAGTAGTGAAATATAGAGAAAAAATTAAAAAATAAATCATTTATAATTAGAGTAAATTTTTTTATTTTTAAATAGATAATGAATCTTTAATAAAGTAAATGTGTTAGAGCTAAATGAATTTGTTGTAAGCCTTTTCTTGCAAAATATGTTGTGTTTGAAATGTGTATTTATAATCAAAATAATTGGTATTTCTCAAAAAATCAAAATATAAAAAGTGATTTAAATTGATTGCAAATTAGGTTCTTAAAAATTAGAATTCAATGTAGAAATGTAAAATAAAGGTGTCAGGGCTCGTAGAAATGTAAAATGGAGAATCAAATTTAGGATATAAATAAAGATAAAACCTAGTTCTTCATGCTTCAGCAATAGTGATTAAATAAATTAGGCATATCATTACAACTTTCCTATGGAGTAGCCATATGTTAGGGCAAAGGAAAATCCCTTTAATTTCTCTCCAAGAGATGGCTTTAGATAAACATTGTGGTGGGGTGGGTCTTCACGATCTTTCTCGTAGAAACAAAGTGTATGGAGGAAAGTTGGTTTGGCAAATGATGAAGATATCAAATAGCATATGGTGCAGGATTATGCAATCCAAATACCTAGACTCTATGGATCATCCTCATATAATCTTTGTAGCTTTTCTACCCAAAGGCTCTGAAATATGGAATTTTAGGGCCACCTCTAGAAAAATTATTGGTGATTGCATATCTTGGGAAATTAATAATGGGTAGAGGGCATGCTTTTGGGAAGATTTGTGGGATGGATTCCCCTCTCTAGTAAGTATTCCTAAATTTTTTGATTCTATCCATGTTTTCAAATCCTCTTGGGGGGAGATCATGTGGATCTAGTGTCACATCAGGTCACTTGGAAGGAGCCTATTATTCTTCCTATATTTTAAAAGAGAGGCAGGTATTTTATCAAGACAATAAGGATTCAATTTTTTGGGCCCTTGCATTTGATGGTAATTATTTAGTTAAGGCTGGGTACATGGCTCTCAGTAGAGTATTGGATTCTAGGATCAAAAGTAGGGCATTCTCATTTTGCTGGAATGATTGTACATTACCTAAAGTCAGATGTTTCTCTTGGCTAGCCCTCTAAAAGAGACCGCTCACTATTTATAGGCTGGAAAAATTTAACATTTCTTAGAGGTTTAAATGTATCCTCTACCAACAAGATCTTGAAGATGCAGATCATTTGTTTCTATGATGTGAGTTTGTGTAGGAATACTTGAAATTTGTTCTTAATAATTTGAAATTTGTTATGTCACTCCCTAATAGCCTTTGGGATTTATTTGAGTCTTTGCCTACATTGTATACTAAGTCTCTCCTTGCATCTATTTGGAGATGTTCTCCATCTCTAATCATTTAGTCATTATGGTGGGAGAGAAATAAGTGTATCTTTAGACAATCCCCTTCCATAGTGGATTTATGAAGATTACTATTGCAAAGTCTATATTAGAACTGGTTTCAGCCAATATTAAGAATAATTCCTCACACATCTTATTCTCTAATTGGGATGACGCTACAATCAAGGAGTGGAAATATATTTCTCTCCCAACTTTCCTTACTTTTAATAGGGAATCAAGAGGAATCGATAGGACAAAGGTTAAATGGTTCCCACTAGAACATGGAGTTATAAAGGTTAATTTTGATGAAGCCTCATGTGGGAACGCAAGTAAGTTAGGCATCAGGGTTTACATGAGAAATCATCTTCAAATTCCTATTTCTTTATATTCATCTCCCATCCCACAGGGTACGAATAATGTGGCTGAAGCTTCTACATTATTATAGGGGTTAGTGATTGCCAGTTCTTTGGGATGCACTCATATCCATGTTGAAGGGGATTCCATGATTTCTATTCATGCCTGTATTAAAAAAAAAAATGTTAACAAAAGATTGGCCTATATTTATAAGCAAATTTGGAGGCTTATTGACTCCTTTGATTCATGCACAATTTTTCATAAATACTGGAAAGGTAATTCAACTGTTGATCATCTTTCAAACTTGGGTTGTGATGATATTTGATTATAGACCATGACATGGATAAGATACTTTATCTACATCTCACACTGGCGGCCATCATAGTTGAGGAGAAAACTAGGATTTGATTTCGTCAATTTCTTATATTATTCATTTAGTTAGTATGAATTTTAGGGAAGTCCAATCTATCCTTCAACTTCGTACTCATTATTGTAATTATATATATTTTTTGTAATGGGATTGAGAAGTAGGGTTTTCTTCCTAGTTCTTTCCCTGTGGAGCCTTTGAACTAGGTTATATATATATATATATATATATATATATATATATATATATATATATATATATATATATATATATATATATATATATATATATATATATATATATATATATATATATATATATATATATATATATAGTAGCTTCATCTAATTTGCTTTTAAAAGAAAAAAAAAAACATTGATAAATTTTTGATTTTTTTTTAAATTGAAAAAATTGCTACCCACTTAAATTCAAAGGAATGAGTAGCAAAACTTACCAAATTTAGTCTTAAAAGGATTTCTATATGTACCATAGGAATCTAGAATAGTGGACTGAGCATTGAAAGATAAATTTTTTTTGTTACTTCAAAAGTTAATCAGTGGCAACTTTCATTATTGTATAGTAAAATTTCATACCTTGCAATTTTATATCTTTATTTTATATTATTTTAATACACAATTATAATACTTGATTAGTCATATATTGCACTAATTGACAATCATCTTGAAACTCATTACCAATTGCTACTATATATCAATTCAAACTTCATCACTTGGTTCCTTCATGTCTTGTTTGATTTAAAATTTTTGATTTTGTTTGTAACTCTAGTTGCTTTTCTTAGAATACAATTGTTAACCCATCAACCTACATGTAAAATATCTCAAACTGAATGTCCAAGTGCTACTATATATCATTCAACCTTCATCAAGGATCCTTCATGTCTTGTTCAATTTAAACTTCCTGATTTTATTTGTCACTCTAGTTACTTTTCTTAGAATACAATTGCTAACCCATCAACCAACAATTTCTAAAATTTGACAAGAATTTGAAGATACTTACGCTCAAAATTTTAAGATATGATAAAAAAAAAGTAGTAATCCTTTGAATCTAGTTTCTAAACTACTAATTTTATTTTTTGAAATGGTTTAGTTTTAGGTCCTCAAAAATGAGGGCCATAGAAAGTGGTACTATTTTTTTAGACAAAATATAAAATAGTGCAAAGTGTGGCCACCCCTAAAATTTTAACTTTTTTTTTGAAATTCTTTAATTGCTTTGGTCAAAAGTTACCTAACACCATGTAGTTTATCCCAATTTTTTTGGGTGAGTCTATTTTTTTTATGAAATTTGTAATTGGACGTATCCCAAAAATGTGAAATATTAGTGAGCTCTCCCTATAAATTAATTACTAACTAATCTAAAATCAAAACTTCTTTTTTTCAAAGTGTGTAGAATGGAGTCTAGTTTCTAAAAAACTAAGTTGTTACAAAATTTGATGAATGAGCTAAAATCTACACCCTAATTAGTACATGTTGGTTTTTGAGAGAAAATAGACATACATTCAAAAGAAATTATAGTTCAAAGGCTTGAAATAGCTAAAATTTGAAATAAATTATATGGTTATATAACTAACATAAAGATCTACAATGTCATGTAACCTAATTTTATCGATGCTCAACCATGAGGATACTTGAAGGAGAGCACATAAGAAAAATCAATCATTTTTTGTATGCTTGTTGCAAAACACATCTCACACTAGTTTAGAGACTCCAAACCTTTGGGTTGGTTCCCCAAGAAAAATCCAATCCTTAGGCTTGGTAGAATCCAAAGCTTTAAATAGTGTGTGCATGCAATAGCGCGTGCACAATATTTAAAGAATTTTTAAATTTAGGATTACATAACATGTATGTGCTATAGTGTGCACACACTTTGTAAGCCTAAATTTCAATAGAAAGGAAGAAGAGAGGGAGATAGGGTAGAGATTGGGAGAGAGTAGAGAATGGGGAGAGAGTAGGAGATGGGAGAGGGTGGGATGGGGGAGAGAGAGAGAGTAGGAGATGGGAGAGGGTTGGAGAGAGAGAGTAGGGGATGTGAGAGAGGGAGAGGGAGAGAGAGGGGGGGGGGGATATGAGAGAGGGAGGGAGAGATAGAGAGAGTAGGGGATGTGTGTGTGTGTGTGTGTGTGTGTGTGTGAGAGAGAGAGAGAGAGAGAGAGAGAGAGAGAGTAGGGCATGGGAGAGGGTGGGATAGGGGATAGAGAGAGAGAGTAGGGGATGGGAGAGGGTAGGATAGGGAGAGGGAGGGAGAAGAAGAGGGAGAGGGAGAGGGAGAGGGGGATGGGGGAGGGGAGAGAGAGAGAGAGAGTAGGGGATGTGAGAGGGTGGGATAGGGGAGAAAGAGAGAGGAGGGGATGGAGAGAGAGAGAGAGAGAGAGAGAGAGAGAGAGAGATGGGAGAGGGTGGGATAGAGAGAGAGTGTGTGTGTGTATGTGTGAGTGAGAGAGAGGAAGGGAGGTAGGTAGGGAGGGAGGGAGGGAGAAAGAGTAGGGGATGGGAGATGGTGGGATAGAGAGAGAGAAAGGGAGAGAGGGAGAGAAGGAGAGAGTGAGGGGGAGAGAGGGAAGGAGGGAGAGAGTAGGGGATGGGAGATGGTGGGATAGAGAGAGAGAGAGGGAGAGAGGGGGAGAGGGGGAGAGAGAGAGTAGGGGATGGGAGAGGGTGGGATATAGAGAAAGGGTGAGAGAGAGAGAGTAGGGGATGGGAGAGGGTGGGATAGAGAGGGATGGGGAGAGAGAGAGAGAGAGAGAGAGAGAGAGAGAGAGAGAGAGAAGGGGGAGGGAGAGGGGAAGAGAGAGAGTAGTGGATGGGAGAGGTGTGTTAGAGGGAGAGAGGGAGAGAGAGTGGGGGAGAGAGAGGGAGGAGGGAGAGAGAGGGAGTAGGGGATGGGAGAGGATGGGATAGGGGAGAGAGAGAGTAGGGGACAAGAGAGGGTGAGAGATAGAGTAGGGGATGGGAGAGAGAGAGTAGGGGATGGGAGTTGGTGGGATAGAGAGAGAGGGTGAGAGAGAGAAAGAGAAAGAGAGTAGGGGATGTGAGAGGGTGGGATAGAGAGAGATGGTAAGAGCGAGAGTAGGGATGGGAGAGGATGGGAGAGAGAGCGAGGGAGGGAGGGAGGAAGGGAGAGAGAGTAGGTATGGGAGAGGATGGGATAGGGGAGGGAGAGAGAGAGAGAGAGAGAGAGAGAGAGAGAGAGAGAGAGAGAGAGAGAGAGTATGGGATGGGAGAGGGTGGGATAGGGAGAGAGTTTTTTCACATAGTGTGTGCATTATTTATAGTGCGTATGCACTATATGAAAACACCCAAAAAATGGTTATAATGAAAGTTTGGATCCCTACTGATCCATATTCTCTTTTTGGTCTGTTGTCTATTTCGTTGTTATGATAGAAAACATGGGTTTCATGTTGTTGGAAGCTAGCAAACACCAAATTCAATCATTGGATACACTATTTGAAGGCTTTTTGAACATTCTTTTGATAGAAAAGGTTAGTGCATTCCTTTTTAAATATTCTTTGATATTATAGAGACAAATTTCATCATAATTTGACAAGTTGTTTAATATATAGTGAATTCATTGAAATTTGTATGTTTGAATGAATTGTTATTTGGAAATGGTTAAAAATTTGACAAGTTGTTTAATATATATTGTGTATTCATTGAAATAATTATAATTTGTATATGTACTTAAATGATTTGTTATTTACAAATTGTAAGTAATTTATATGTTTGAATAATTTGACATATAGAAATCATCATCATGCCAAGGTAGAAACCAAAAACTCAAACAATGGAAGAGAGGGAGAGAAGTTTGGCAATTAAAAGAGATAAAATGGAATTACTACATAAACAAAGGAAATTACAATGCAATATTGAAGATTTGTCTTTCAAAGAGAAATGTGAACCACCAATACAAAGAAACAAAGAAGAAGAATTGGAAAGGTAAAGAGAACGATGAGACTCTTACACTCAAGAAGACAATTGAATTGTGAAGCTACACCATCTTCCAATGTTGGAGTCATATCATCATCTCATGTTGAAGAGATGTTAATTTCTACATCTGACAACGTACACACTCCATCATGTCATGTTTAAGGCACAACATCACCATATCAAGTAGGTGATATTCCATCTTTTGCATCTTATTTCCAAGGCACATCATTTTCGGTTTAGGGTACACAAAACACTCAACCTTATGTTGATTTTCAAAATGTTTAGGGAATGGAAAAGATTATAACACCTCCTAGAATTTTTTTTAGAAGACCACAATATTTGATTGATATTGATACTAACATTTTGAAATCAATTCTTGACAAGATTAGCAAGTGTACTTGTCAAAGAAAAGTTAATCATATGTGAAGATTATTCTTTGAAGAATTAAATATTATAGGTCAATGGAAATTATTTGTTAAAATGATGAGTAATTTAAAATTTAGGCCCATCATGAAGATTCTTTGGCTAAGAAATATGGATGGTTCAAATGAAAAAAAAAAACATTGTAAAGAGTCTAATAAGTGCATATGACAAAGTGGGTTCTAAATTGTGCACCAAAGATAGTAATATCACAAGATGCATATTTACATCGATAGTAGTAATTACCCAAATGAAGAAATCTTGACTCATGAGAAAGACAAGAAAAACATTGAAAATTGATAGAGGTGCTCTAAGGAGAGCCATGGTAAGGCATGAGAGATTGGAAGATCCAACAAAAAATAAGTTATGGACATTTAGAGATAGACTACCATGAAAGGATAAAGAAATTAGTGAAGCTTTGAAATGACTGATTGAAATTTTTTGGACAAATAACACACATGTTTCCCCTAATCAAAGAGATGTTGTAAGGAGGATTGGTAGCTGAAATCATGATCCACATGCGAAACATTTTTTGGAATCAACTTAGACATAACTTTTTGAATTTTTCTTGATATGTATCCTCAAATTCTAATAAGTCAATTTTTTTTGAGATGGGTAAACATTTTTATGTGAAGATAAATTACACATGCACAACTTCTTGTTGTAGGATACACATTGAATTTTCTAACCATTTTGATGTTTTAAGGTATATATGTGTGTTTTTGCATTCTAAGTTTGTTTTGTAGAATCCTGACATGAATGAGCCACCTAGATCTTCAAGGGAATTCATATCCAACATTTTATGTGAAATAGGGGAAAATAAACAATTTTACAAGACATCATACTTGGATGGTACGTGCTTATTTTGTGATTGTTTGTAGTTTTTATCAACTTGTGAACATATGGATAGTACACATGCAATTGAAAATGAAATAGTAGATTATAGAAAATATAAGACAATGCCATATATTCTAAAAGATGGGAAAGACGGTAAAAGATGTGATTTATTCATTGAAAAGATTCTAGTGTATTAGTTCATGAAGATTTTTTGTGAAAATATTTTATACAAGTATGTAAGACATACACGTAGAGCTCAATGGATGGATTTGTAATTCAATATTGCAAGGATACATTTCCATTGGATACCATTGTTTGGTTGTAGTCTTTGTAAAAAACTACACACTACAACCATAAAATGAGGTGCAAGCAAAGTATTATACTTCTTAATAGGTTTCCATATTTGTTCACATAACATTCATGCATTCACCTAAAAGTACAAAGGATGATAGAAATATATTAAGGGAATACCATTTTTACATCATCGATGATCAATCACATTCTATAGAGTTTGCACATGGTTGTTTTCAATTATTTTATTGAGATTTGGCTAACAGGGGCATACCATATCACTAGCATAATATCTAGTTAGAAAATTACGCATCTTAATTCAAAAATGCATGGATATTCTATTGGTTGAGTAGGATGCACAGGTTGTCTAGAATTCAATATATGTAGAATTTTGTAGAGGCTAGTCATGGAAAGGGAGAGAATGATGGTGCAGGTGCATGTATCAAAAGAGCCTTAGCTCATGAAGAATTAAAGTACAAATATGGAGCAACATTGACAGATGCAAAATCCATCATCCAGTGGTCTAACACTACAATGGGTCTAGGTAAGGAAAGTGAGTCTATGGTTCATAGATTTTTTGGTTGATAGATAATACTAACATTACATTATTGTTGGTAAATGGATTTTTCTTTATGATTTTAACTCTTAGATGCCCTAATTCATGAACAATAACTAATTACAATAGTTGGAAAGTTGCTTCTGAAAAGACTAACTTCTCTCTGAATTATTAGGTACAGCTCCCTATTGTAGATTTGCAATGAATTTTATTTATTTCTAAATCTAAATAGGGTATGTTCTTAACCAAAGAATAGGAGACGTAAACCAAGCTAAACCTATACAAGGTTCAACTCAGGCCAAAAATGACTTAGAAAGTTAATTAAGTTTATGGACTCACACATCTTATGAACTCATAAAACTTAATTATTCAATGGTGCATGCTAACTGATGCCAAACTAAACTAATTAGAAACATAAAATGCAAAGAAACTAAGATTAACTTGAAGGAAAAACACTTAAAGGATCTCTTTGAACCTAAGATGACAATACTTATCATGTTCAGCTCACTGTCTCAAAATAGGGGAATGAAGCTCTATTCGCTACTTTTTTTAATCTAGATAAATGAGAAAACTAATAATTAATTACTAACATAATGGAATAGAAAATAATTGATACAAAATACCATTCAATTGACTCTACAACATCAAGTACTTAACACCAAAAATTAGTTGACCTTTTATTAATCTTTCATTTCAATACATATAGAATTTCGAGATGATCATTACAATAGAAGTTTAATCAGTTCATCTCCTCAAAAGAATGACAAATGGCAAGGAATTAGCTTGTTATATTACAATGATTATATCAAAATGTGAAAGAGGTAGAATATGAATCACTTTTCCTTCTTTCCTTTTTTCGCTTTTTCTCTATAGGCCTTAGTGGCAATGATAATTGGGATTATTTCTTCATGTCTTTGTACATGCACATTTGTATATCTCAAGAGCCATTTAGAATGTTCTCTATCCAAATATTTGATGAAATTCAATCTATCTTGCAATTCCTCCATGGCCATGTGTACACATCTGCCATGTTTTCTAGAGTTCAAAAACTTTGTTCTGGTGCCTTGAAGATATGCTTGTCAGACTATCTATAAAATTAGAAAAATTTGTCTGCTTGATAGTTATCCCAATTATTCCTTTTCCTTGCCCACTATTCTATGAATCTGTATGCAATCCCTTCAAGATTTCATAATCTCTATCTTCATCTTTCTTTACCTTATCTTTAGTTTCCTTTAGGCCTTTTTCTTCCACCGAGATCATTTTAGAGTTGAACTACTTGCTTTGTAGCCACTCAAACAAAGGCTCATCTCCTTTGGGAATTTTTTTAGCTTCAACAACCTCCTTTAGTTTCATGTGGATGATCATTTTCAATAGAGATACACAATCATCACTCTTAGTTCTCTCTGCGACTGGGGTATTTCTATTAGATGAAATGTTATCTTTCTTTGTTTCTAGTCTTAAGATAACATTTCTAATTTTCTCTATAATGGAGAGCCCTTCTAACTTAAGCTTGTCACTCCATTCTTTACCAACTTGATCAACATGCTTATCTTCTTGAAGTTGGGAGATAAGTTCTTGAACATCTGTAGTAGTAGGATTACTAGTCATGGCCATCCCAAAGATGCTCATCAATAGAGTGACTAATTATCTGATAAACTTGTTCAATTCTTGTATCTCTGCCTTCATCCTAACCTTTAACAATTTGAGATTCTCCAATTTTCCTTCAATTACCTCATTTGTTGACTTCCATAAGCCAACCTTGGTATCATGTTTGGCTTCCCCGAGATCTACTGAATGCATGGTGAAATCATCCATAGTCATATCCTCAATCCTTCCTTCTTTAGTAGGTTTGGCTATCTCCATTGTTAAATGCCCTATTTCAGGGTCTTGCGCAAGATAGACAAGGCCTTCTACTTCTTGACCTTACTCAATGCAGATCTAGAGTGAACTACAAGAGATAGGGTATTCTTGTTGGGAGCCCCTTCATCCTTTCTCTTTCTCTTCTTCTCCAAAGTGTTCTTCAACCAAGAATCAGTGCCTATCACCTTGGAAGTTGTCCTGAGGGAATTTATGCTGAACATCTTCTTGATTGGATAGCTACTCTCATTGTCAAAGAGAAGGGATTCTTCAAAGTTTGTGAAACAAGCTTCAAATAATATTGGCCTTTCTCTAATTCTGCATTCTATTTGGTTTCTTTTCCTAACTAGTGGACTTGTTATCACTACTTCCTCCATCTCCTAAGTCCACTACTTGCACATGAGGGCTACTGGGTAGGAGAAGTGCAACACTTGTAGATGGAACTGGACTACTATGAGGTGAGGGAAATAGAGTAATAGCACTATCTTTTGGTTCATCCACCTTCTTCTCTACTTTTGGTTGGGCACCCATCACTAGGAGGGAGTTGTCTTGGAAAGTCTTAGCTGTAGGAATGTTTTTGTCTGGAGGTTGATCAGCTCCATCTGATAGTTGAGATGGTCCTTGAGTTATGGCTAAGGTTACACCTGATGTGCCACCTTGGGAGGAAGAAGGAGTTGTAGCTATTAGAGAATCTTAAGTGGATGTGCTTTTACTTTGACTTCTTCTTGCTATGGTCCATTCGATCCACTTCCTAATCCTTTTGATGATTCTAGCCATCATGACATCTAGCTCTTCTCCAACATCTTCATAACGCTCAAAGTTGATAGGAGTGCCTCTGAACTTTGTCAACTGTGTATTACTATACATATTTTTCCCATCATCTTCTACTCCTTCAACATCAATATTAATTTGATACAACTTCAATTGATCCATTGTGAATCTGGAAAAAGCACAGTCTCAGCTCTCAAAATTCATCTTTGAAATCTGCCTAGTAGTCTTCAACCATGGTGATGTGTTTGATCATGCTCCCAGTCTGCAACACTTCCCTTACATATCCATTCAGGTCAAACATAGGTCTTAAGACCTCATACATCTCCAATTTGTATTTCATCTCAAATGCCTTCAACATGTTCTTTGCATTAGAATGAGACTCACAACTAAAAGCTCCCATGTTCATAGGGAACTCATATCCCTTCTTCAAACTCTTGTTCAACACTTTCACTTAGATTTATTGCCTCATGATCTTGATCAACACAATCATATCGCTTGGATATCTCAACAGCTTCAAGGGGAACCAGTCAAAAGCTACAAGACACAAATATGAAAAAGATGAGAATTGGATGAAATGGCTTCTGAACTAACTAATAGCTACCATTTCTTCTAGACTAAATCTCCTCTCTCGGTATTCTTGGAGCTCCTTGCAAAAATTCTCATTGTAAATGCATCATTAACTCTTATGTATTTTTCATAACTATTTTCTAGTTGCAAACATGGGTAGAACTCATAAGACTTTACATCATTAGGGAAATTTTCTACCCTTGGGAGGCCTAGCCACAACTATAGAGAAGCTAACATATAAATGAGAAATGAGAACATATAGAATGTGTTGTAGAACTTTGCAGCATGAAGGGCATTGGATAGATTCTCACTTATCTCGTAGGCCCAATCAATGTATTGGGTATCAGAACAAATAACTTGCACTAGGAAGAAGTGTTGTTAACAAAATTCAAAGCTCCTACCTCACCTTTCAATCTCTGCAAAAGGACCAATGTGTCGATGATCTTAGGCTTGAGATTAGTACCAAATAGAGTCTTAGGGACCTTACTCTTGGTGCCTCATGGCTTTTGAAACCATGATTTCATGATCTCCTTTCTTGAAGTCATCTTCTTGGTAGAGAATTTAGAAATGGCTCCTTTGACTATTAAATCTAAAAAATCCTTTTGTTTAGGAACTTTGAGGCAATTTACCATAGTTTACCTATCAATGGAGATCAAAACTATGTCATCTAGCAATACAATGTATCTAGTGTCTGGGTTGTAATGATTTATGCATTTGTAGATCAATTTTGGAGCTTGGACCACCACTAGGAAACCAGCTGCCTCAACTAGCCTGCATGCTTGGAGCTTCTTAGTTGTGGGATGAATTGGCTCCAATCTCACTCTCTTCTAAAATTCTTGCATATCATAGAAATAGAGAGAGGTGTCTGTGAAATTCTACAATACAGACTTGATTCCATTCAGCCCATCAAAACCCACAAATTTGGTTGCCATTTTGTTTGGAGATGAATTTTGAATGTAGGAAGCAAAAGGAATAGAAAATGTAGAAATACTAGCTTTTGAAAAAGTTGTGCAATTTAACAAAATAATAGTTCAAAAAAGAGTGGTAGTTTTTGTAATTGTTCATGTTTCCATCTATATAGGAACTTCAATTCATTCGTTGATCTATAGAAGTCATGCCACACGAATGAATGATAGAGAGATCTATTGAAATAATAAATGCAAGGTTTTAATAGATATCTTGGTGTCTTTTCACTATTCCACTGGTCCAATGATAACTTTCTATCCTCTCATACTTACTTTCCCATTTCCAATTAAGTTTCAGTAAGTTATGAATAGAGTACTTTGTAAGAAAATGTCTACGAAATCAAATTCTACTTAATAAATCTCTCTCGCAATGCTTAGATTGTTTCCATTATTATCTCAAGATGTTTTTTGTATAATTTTTTGGTCCCATCCACTTATAGACTTGATTTTCTTTAAAATGCGAAAAATTGTCTTCATGGGTTGAAAACCTGTCGAGGAGAAGGTAATTTTCATTTCTCCACTTAGGCTTTCCTTCTAACTTTTCTTTTTGACTTATTTCTTCCTTTGGGTTCAAAGATGTCCATAAGTAGTGTGGAGCTTCATTAGGGACCCACCTTTCATTTCCTTTCTTTTATAATTGCCTTTTGTGGAAAAGAGATTTCATGGGTTGAAAACCCACCAAGGAGAAGTTAATTTTGAGTTTTCCACCTAGGATGATTTTGAGAGCTGTGATGAATCTTTAATAATTTTTGAGGTAGATAATCATAAAGGAAATAGGAGTTTATCATAAGGTACCTCATTATCTTCTTATTGTGGCTCGTATTCATGATTTGGTGCTCTTCACGAGAAATCACCTTCATGGGTTGAAAACCCACTAAGGAGAAGGTGAAGTCCATATTTTTGCAAGCTTCTCTATTCATGGAGAAAACAATAGGCCACAAGAAAATATAACTCTTGTGAATGATCTTTGCATGTTTCATGAATCTCCATTGGATTAGGTACTGTACCACCTATAACATCCCTTGATATAAAGAAACAACCATCTAGCTATGAAATGTGGAGATGGGGGAGATGAAAAATCTGATGAAGACTCCCTCCACTTAAGGGGACTTAGAATAGACTTAGACTATACCTAGGACTTTGCTAAAGCACAATTTTCCACTTTACAAATTGATTAGAGGATGAAAAGTGGGGCAACAGTTGGCTCTAACTGAGGACTTGGGTAAACCATACCCAAGTGAGGAATCTAAAATCTCTGGTTTTGCAAAATTAAAGGGGGTTGCACAATAAAACTAAAGCGAGGAAACATAAGGAAAAGAGGAAAGCAAGGGAAACTTAACTAGGAAACAAAAACAGGAACAAAAATGTAACTATAGTACAGTATAGGGGTTACCTATTTTCAATTTGAAATTTGATAAAGCTTCAGATTATAACCATTGTAGGTTAGAGGTAGCACCTCACAATCTACATATGCCAATTTAAATGAAATATTTTTGAATGACTGATGAATAGTGAATGGGCCTTTCCACAAAGTATCAAATTTATTATGCATACCTTTTGGAGCTCTTCACTTATCCCATAGTAACACACTATCTCCTATCATGAATTTTTGTGGTCTTGTCTTTTTATCAAATAGGTTCTTCATGTGCATCTAGTGTTGCATGATGTGATCTATGGCTTCTTCTCTTTCCTCTTCAAGTTTGCTCAAGTGCAAAATTATATTTTCTAAACCATCTCTATAGACATTATCTTCAATTATTGTTCTTAGTTTTCTCATAGCTAACACCAAGGGTAATGGAAGATTAGCTTTAGTCCCATAGACCAATTTGAAAGGAGATATACCAATTACTCTCTTAGACATCACCCTGTCTGCCCATAGTGCCTCATGGATTTTCTTGTGCTAGGTTTTCTGATTATCTAACACTAGTTTCTTGACAATATTCATTAAATTTTTGTTACTAGACTCTACTGACCATTTCCTTGTGGGAAATAATTAGACAAATGGTTGACTGTGATGCCATGCTCAAAACAAAACTTGCTAATCTGAACTGAAGAGAAATACACCACATTATCCATCACTAGTTTGATGGGAACACCAAATCTAACTAGTATGTTTTCTTTAATGAATTCAAACACTACTTCAGAAGTAGTTTTCTTAGTCACCTTGGCCTCTACCCACTTGGTGAAATAATCAGTCACATTTATAACATACTTGTGATTGATGCTTGATATTGGATTGATCAAACCGATGAAGTCAAGACTTCATTGTTGGAAAGGACCTTCAATGATGATAGGTCTAAGGGTTAGGATAGCTAGATGAGGTCTCCTAGTGAACATCTTACATTTCTCACATTTTGACACCCAAGAGTAGGCATCTCTAAACATTCTCGGCTAGTAGTAACATTGTCTTAGTATTTTTAAAGTTGTGATTGAAGATGAGAAATGCCCACTATACACTTCATCATGAAAGGTTCTCAACAAATTTTCATGTTGTTGTTTGTCTATGCATCTAAGGAATGTACCATTGATAGCCTTATTAAATAGTTTGTCATCCTAGATCATGTATTTTGCAACTTTCAACTTGAGATCTCTTCTTTATTTCGTCATCATGCCTTCAAGACATTCTCCATATGTTAGTAGGTAACTAATGTTTTCAAACCAAATATCTTGCATTCCTATTTCCAACATTAACTGCTTTTCTCCTAATTCCTCTAGTTCTTCTGAGATCTTACTTTCTATAATTGCTTTACATAAGGCATTACCACTCACTAGCTTAGTAGGCTTGATTTCAATGTCATACTCTTGTGTTTTTGCTATCCATGTTCCTCTTGCATTGCACCCTACCACTTTTTGTGTCAAAACACTTTTTACTACTACATCTAGTACATGGACCCCAACATGTGAGTGAAAGATATAAAACCTAAAATTATTCAGTTCCTTAACTACTGCAAAGACATGTTTTTCAATTTGTGAGTATTTCAACTCATGATTTTTTTAGAGGTATTCTCATGAAGGATATATGGGCTTGTATCCATTCTTTTTTATCTTGCATGAGGATAGCTAATAAGGTGTGTTCAGAGGCATAATAATAAATGATAAAATCCAATTCATAATCTAGATGGCATAGTACTAGAGCATTAGCAATTGTAGCCTTTATATTTTGGAAAGCCTACTTCCCCACATCATTTCATTTAAAATTTGAATTTCCCTTCATCATATCCACAATACACTTAGTGGTTTCTAAAAAACCTGGTACAAACCTTCCAAGGAAATTCACTTGCGTGAAGAATGATTTAACTCTTGTTTTGTTTGATGGTAGGCTCAATCTTCAAATAGCTTTAACTCATTCAAGATCAATTCTGGTATCCTCCTAGGAAACTATATGACCAAGAACTTTCCCTCTATCACATAGAAAATGGACTTTTTGGGATTAAGTGAGATTCCATGTTCTTGACACCTTTGTAAAACTTTCTTCAAATCTTCTATGAGGTTTTTTCTCTTCTTTAAAAACACGATGAGGTCATCTAGGTATATGACTATAATTTGATCCTTTAGATTTGCAAATTTTTTACTCATGCATCTTTGAAATGTAGTGATGACATTGATGAGTCCAAAGGACATTCTGCGATATGAAAACTTACCTGAAGGAGTGATGAAAGCCATTTTATATTGATCCTTCTCTTCTAGTTTGACTTAATCGTAACCTGAGAACCTATCGAGCATGGAAATCATTTTAGCTCTAGCCATTGTTTGTATTAAGTAAGCCATATTGGGATGAGAAAATTTGTCTTTCAACGATGTCTGGTTCAAGTTCCTAAAATCAACACAAATTCTTATTTCTCTATTCTTCTTTCTAACTGGTATTATATTAGCTACCCAGGTGGAGTGATGAATAGGATAGATGATCCTTGCCTTTTGCATCTTGTCTACTTCCCAAAATATAGCATCTGCTACCTTAGGATTATAATTCCTTTGTTCCTACTGGAAAGGAATTGCATTAGGTTTCAAGGAATCTAATGTTTTATCTTTCCACCTCTATAGCTTTTCAAGTGAATACATCTTGATATTCTATGAAAAGCTATTGAGCAGCTTCTTTCTCCTCTAGTGAACAACACTCTCCAATATTGATCATTTTAGGATTATGAACACCTCCAATATTCACTCCTTCATACTCACCAATAGTAGGACCCTTTTCTATCCTCTTTTTCTTTATGTAGACATTGTGTCTATTAAACAAATTTTCCAATGATACAAAGTATGGGGGAATGATATTACCTCGTAATTGGACTTCACCAACTTGATCTTCTTTTGGCTCATGATCAAAGTTTCCATTATTGTCTTTTTTAGATTGATGTTTGCAAGTAGCCTTGTCATTTTCTAAGAAAAATTACAAACTCTTTTCATCTTCAAAGACTTGCTAAGATTTTGCATTGTCAGGAAGAGAAGCTTGATATACAATTTCAACCTTATACTTCTTATCTTTGAATTCTAGATGAGGTAACAACAAGGAAGTAGAAATGAAAAATGAATCTACTTTGGCATTCATCTCTCTTGGTACTGATTCAATAGAAAAAGCTTTAAACCCTTCTATTTCATCCCAAACTCTATTTTTATAGTTTTTCAACTTGTGATTCTTTATAGAGTATTGCCCTTTAATTTGTCTTACAATGAGGTTTGCATCACCTCAAGCCTTTAGGATCTTTATTCCTTTCTCCTTTGCTACTATTATCCCTAGTAGGATGGATTCATCCTCTGTAGTGTTATTTGTATTTATAAACTCGAATTTGAAAAATATGGGTTTGAGTTCTCCCTCAGGCAGTATTAACACCAGACCTGTGTTAGATCCTGATGAGGAACAACTTCCATCAAATTCCAATGTCCATATGGATGATGACTCTTTTTTCTCACTAGGGGCTTTTATTTTTGAATCTTCAGTTTCCTACCATTTCAGGGCATCTTCAATAAATAGCATGTAATTTCCAAACTCTAGTTCTTGAGAGAAAATTTGGGCCTTAGGGTCATCTAACTTCAAGACAGTAAATTTTTCCTTTTCCTCAGGTTTCAACTTGACTTTCTTACTCCCTATAGGTATGACTACTTGAGACCAATATAATTTTATCTCACCCCCTAGATCCCTGAATTTTTTTTTTCTTAAGAGCAGTCCATAGCTTGCCAAAATATCTCCAACCAGAATAGCCAATAATAGTTTCTTTTCTGAATGAGAGGCTAGGGCTACTTGAGCATCTTTAATTTTCCCAAGTAATAGGACCTTCTTAGCATCCATTGAATAACATCTTCCATGGACTTTAGTAAGGGTGAGACCCAAGGCTTTAGCCACAAAATAGCATAACATTGTTAGATGTGCCTAAATCAATTATGTAGTTACTCAATTTGCACCTATTAATATATAATGAGATTTAGAATGGATCATATTTTTGACTAGGAAAGGTTACCAATACAATTGAGTCTTCTTGATTAAATAGATTAGATGTCAAAGGCTCATCTTCTTCACCTGTGGTGACATTTTGATTTAAATCTAAAACACCTCCTTTCCAATGATCTATTAATCTTTTCAACTTAGAAGGATGGGATGTCAAATAGACTAAAGGGGAAATTTGTATCTTTGACTCTTTATAGAATTAAATAAAATCAAAAGGGCTCTTATCCTTACCTATTTGATATGTCAATGTTCCTTGAGCAATATGAGTGTTATTTGATAGAGAGGTGGGGTCATTTATTGGAACATGACTTGAAGATTAATTCTTGTGCTTTTGACTCCAAGTCAATACTATGTATGAGGTTCTATCAATATTTGCATAGCATTCATCCTTAGGTTTAGAATCTAACTCATACTCCAAAAAAAAAAAATCTAGACTTACCATTTGAGTATGAATCTAAATCTAAACAAGGAGTTGCAGTATTCAATTCATTGGTGGATAGAAATTGCATCATATGAGTAGTTTCTAGATAACTCTCACTATCATGATCTATTGTCAAATGAAACACACACACATGTTTACTTTCTTTGGTGCAACCTCAATTGCCAACCTTGGTTGTGAACCTTGCAGAAATTTCCCATCATTATTCCTTCCTAGTGAATTTTGATAGTTTCCTTGGTAAGGTTGATTAAACCTAGGTAATTGTCTCTTCACTACCATCAACTCATTTGATACCTTCTAAATCATTTCATTAGATGATGTGGTATTACTGGAACTTCCTTTAGTTTGAAGTTCTCATTTCTATTTTCCTTTGGAAATCAAGTCATCTTCAAATTCAACTACCTTCTTTTGTGCATCTGCCAAATTTTTGGGATGTACCCTTCTTAAGTCATAATTGATATCTAGGGGCATCACACTTATAAAGAATGTTTTTAGATTACCAGTAGAGGGTCTATCATCAGTGGGGATTCTACTAGTGATCTTATTGAAAGTCACAACAAAATCCCTCATACTCATGGTGGGTTGTTTTTTAATGGATATGAACTGTGTTAACAAGATGTGTTCATCTTCCATCATTTTGAATCTTGTCTCAAAGACTATCTTCATGGTATCCCAATCAATAATTGGGCCATCATCAAGATGATAAAACCAATTTGCTACATTTTTTTGTCAAAGTTTCTATAAATAATCTTAGAACTACATATTCATGAGCAACCCCTAAGATGTGAGTAGCTAGAAAGAAGGCCTTAATATATTCATTTGTAGTCACTTTCCCATCCCCCCAAAACTTAGGGAAATTCTTTCTTGAACCAGCTGGGAGTGGGTGATAGGATCTTAGTGCTAATGGACCTATTACTGTAGCCCAAGGAGTAGCCATAATTGTTTTAGCAATGTATGGTGGAAAATTGATAACTGGGGGAATAGTAAGTCTGTGCAAGGTCAATACCTGGTAGGTAGTGTGTGAAGAGCTTTGATTTCTAATAGGTGAAGATGGTCTACTTTGACTTTTCTTTTCACCTTTATGCTTAGGAAGATCTAAGATGGGAAAACCAAGTTCTATGAGTTTATAAAAAATAGGGTCTTGCCCACCCTATTTTTTGGTACTTCTGAGGAACCTTGTTTGTTCCAGGGTGCTAGATTAATTTTATCTTTGAGCTTCATGTCTTAACTACCTTTTTTCCCTTTAGATTTCTCTCCTCTGAGCAACTTTTTCTAATTCTTAAGCCCTAGATTCTTCTTCTCCCAATACTTGGCTAGTGTTCATGTAGTGTTCAACATTCCTCTTGTTTCTCCAAAAAAATGTATTAAGAGATGAGACTATGTCTTCCTGGTCATCTTGAAAACAAGGATTAGGTTGGAGCACTGGAAAAATGTTCTCATGAGGTAGTACCATTTTTCCTCATGATTTGAACTTATTAGTCAAGTGTATTGTTGTCACTTAGGTTTGCACCCTTGTCCAAGGCCTATGCACGAGGACAACCTAGTGAAACATGGAAACAACCTCCAAGCTGTGGGACTTGAACTACGAGGTTGAGTCTCCGAAGAAGGCTGGCTTCCTCTTACTATCAGGGCGCACCTATCTATTCTCAGAAGGGAAAGGGAGAAAGAGAGCGTCAAAGCAAATCTACCTAGTCTAATCTAAGGTGGTGATGCACCAAGACAGAGTGTTCAGATTCATTCCTGCCCATATATATACTACAAAACCCGAATAACATACAAAAGTCATACACATCTAGACTTATATCGATCAGTAATCACATACAGATCAGAAGAAACCAACCGAATGACACTAGGAAAAGGAGATTTCACTTATGTATTATTTGATAGGCCAAAGATAGATACAGTATGCAGATCGTTGATCTCAACAATACACCAATGGGAGGCAAAGTGATGCACATTCACGCTGATGGCTGAAAGAGATGATACAGGCTATTACATGGCTCAAAGATAAAGGGGTTTTACACTGCAAGTCTGCAAGCAATATCAGAGAAAATCAGGAAGAATCGACCCTCAGAACAGATCATGACACTGCCCTTATAGATCAGGCACAACTGAAGATTTCTACGTTACATTCACTTCTTACCTACTGGCATTAACTTCCTGTCTTGAGAATCCAATCGAGGATCTGGATTGACATCCTGGCCTACATACCGAGAAATCTCATTTCTTCTGAGAAGAGCCTGGAGAAGATAGAAACGGCACCACAACATTCCCTGACATGGTAGATGGATCGACCGGATGGGTGGAGTGTCCTTATGTCCTGCATTCATTCCTGGTAGGTCGAAAATGATCGCGAAGATCAGATCGCAAGATATGTCGATCTCCTCTACATCTTGGTTCATGAATCATCCAAGCCTATCTGTCGACCTGATTCCTTATAAGCCGACTAGGCCACACGGGCCAATCGTAATCCTTTGTTTTGCCACCTGGAGAGTCCTTCCGCAGTTGACTACCTTCATCGAACTAACCGCACCACCTTATCACCTAACCGCTGGCCGTCAGCTAATTGCCACATCGAAAACTGAAACGCAAGGACACGTGTCTTCCGAGCGCTAACTCGCTATTGTAAAATCCGTGGAGTTCCTCCATGGCGAGATAGCACCGACCCTAGATTCTTGCAGATCTGATGGTGGAGAATCGACCCCTCAATGCGCTGATCGCATCAAGAAATTTGGCCCCTCAACATATCTGTGTTGTGACTCGGCACACGTGGTTGTTTCTGATTCACCGTGGACTCTCTTTCCTATGATTGGGCCCCATCCAAATCGATGCCACCTCAATGATGCATCCGACGAGACCTGACCCCACTGACACGTGTCAATCGGGCGCGATGTCACCATGGTAAAAATCCTGCAGCTTCACTAAGGCGACATGGCACCTACCGTTGATCTCTTCAAATCTGACGGTGGAGAACCTGACCTTCTGTAACCCTCCATTCCTATTGATTCGCCGAGCCTGCCAACACATGGCGTCCCCCTGTTGGTTCATTAGTCACCCCACCCTATCTGCTTCTGACGGCATGAAACACAGCCCCGCCAGGACACGTGGTGCATGGGCGCTATGTCGCTGATGCTAAATTTCGGGCAGCTCCTGATGGCGAGATAGTACCAGTTGTAGATCTTGCAGATTTGACGATCAGAGTGACATCGTACTTCACTCGCCGTCCCTCCTAAAAACTACTGGGCCTGTGGTCGCAGTGCCCTGACATATACACATGGCATCATCCGGTTGGTGAACCCGAGACTTGATCCGTAGAATGGCCACGCGGCGGATGGGCGCTATGTCGCCATGATAATATCTGTGCATCTTCGCCATAGCGAGATGGCACCATCCGTCGATGCAATCAAATCTGACAGTGGAGATCACAAACCTTGACTGTGCCAACTGTACTGATAGAGACTCCAGCCTGGTTACACGCGATGGTTCCTCACTAGGCCATCGGAACACCACTAGGCAATCTTGCGACTTGGCCTCACAGGGTGACCACGTGTCGACCAGGCACCATGTCGCTATGGGAAAATCGAGGCTAAATTCCCATAGCACCATAGCACCCAATCGATGACGTGTCCCTATCTATGCATGGTTCCTTTTGATTCGCTTCAGTGACACGAGCTCCGCCAACTGGGCAGATGAGGTACGTAATGGGGCCCCACATTTTGTCTGAAGTTCTCGCCGTCTATTTTCTTCGGCCCACCAAACTTTATTCGATCATCGCAACATTTTTTCGACAACGTGACCCACCCGTCGACGTGAGAATCTTCGCCGGGCGCTATGTCGCCATGGAGATTTTTTGGTTGGCGTGCGATAGCGCCATAGCGCTTGCAGCGCCGAAAAACTTTCTGACCGCCCTCCGTTGTGACCCACCCATAGGGCCCACCAAACACATGTCGTTCGAGCGCAATGTCACCGATACTATCTCCCGTGCAACTTTCGATGACGAGATCGCGCCTACCGTCGATCCATCTAAAATTTGACGGTCACAGAACCTTGGCGAGTCGGGGCATTAAAATAACAATTTTTTGGCTAACTGTTGAACAGGCCGCGGATTGGAATTTAAATCTTTTGGCGGTAAAACCAGAGGGAACACTTCTGGCGACTCACAGGGGGCATGAGCCTGCTCAATGCATGACCAGTGCCTAAGAATGATCCGTTGGGCTATGGAGTCAGAAAGAGGACCAGGAGGCACAAGCTGAGAGCTGCAAGAACCCTAACCCTTAAAGAGGAAATCAAAACATTAAAAACCCTTAAGGTTCTAACTCTGCTTCTATGATTGGAAACAAAAAACAAAAAATAGGACCTCCTCAGTAGCGTGAGATATGTCAAAGATGAGTCACGAAGAGAGCCATGTGCTCGTGCACTTATTGCAAAACAGAAACAAGCAGGAAGCAACTAGATTAACTATGTACATAGATTCACAACCCTTCAGAAATAGGGCTTCAGATAGATCCCATTGACTGGAATGGGTAGAACTTCACCACTTGGCCTACTTAGTTGGAATGCGTTGGCTTGTTTACAACTGGAAATCAGATAAGGGCCACTCCATAATGGGTCAAATTTGGAGTGCCTTCCTGGTTTTGCTCTGTCTGAGTCCCACTTGAGAACTAAATCCCCCTCTCTAAAGATTCTGGCCCTTGCCTTCTTGTCAAAATTCCTCTTCATCTATTGTTGGTGAATCTCTAGAGTTTTCATGGCTTTGTTTCTCTTTTCTTCCAACTCAATTAGTTCTACCATTCTTACTGACATGGCATCATCTTCAACCAGTTCCAGCTGATGAGCCAACTCCAAGGATGGGAACTCCAATGAGATTGGGAGTCTAGCTTCCCTACCATATACTAGCACAAAAGGTGAATTCCCAATAGATCTCTTGGGTGTTATCCTATCAGCCCATAGAGCAGTCCTTAATTTCTTGTGCCAGGTCCTCTGATTGTCTTCTATTGTCCTCTTCATAATTTTGATCAGATTCTTGTTGGAAGATTCAGCCAAACCATTACCCTGAGGATAGTAGTTCGACGATGTGCTCAGGTAGATATTGTGATTCATGGCCCACGCACAAATTTGGGTTCCAACAAAAGACTTGGCATTATCTGAGATGATAGTAGAAGGAGCACCAAATCTAGACACAATTCCATCAAGGAATTCAACAACAGATGGCTCTATGGCATCCTTCAAGGCAACTGCCTCTGTCCACCTAGTGAAATAATCAGTAGCAGCCAAGATCCATTTATGACCTGCACTAGATGGAGGATTAATGGGGCCTATAAAATCCAACCCCCACTGAGTGAAGGGCTGATCCACCTGAATAGGATGAAGAGGAAGAGCTGCAAGTCTCTATTTTCCTGAGAAAAAAGCACATTTCTCACATTTCCTCACATACCTGTAACAATCATGGAACAGAGATGGCCAATAATATCCAGCCCTCATGATTTTCATAGCGGTTGTTCTTGCAGAGAAGTGGACGCCATCAGGGCCATCATGGAGTTCTCTAATCACCCTTTTAGCTTGATCCTCTTCAACACATCTCAACAGGGTCCCATTAAAATCCCTCCTGAATAGGATATCGTCAATCACAACATAGGGAATGGATTGTAGTCTATATTGCCTTCTTTTAGTTCTGTCCAATCCTTGAGGGTATCCATTCCCTAATAAGAAATTCTTCATGTCATTTATCTAGCTCCTTGGACCATCAGCATATCTTTCCTCCTATTGCTCTGCTATCACCATGGCAACTTCTTCATCTGAGTTTTGATCTGATAACATTTCTTTACATAATCCTCTTCCTCTTACCAATTTGGTAATTTGAATGTCAACATCATATTGCATTACCCTAGTGATCCATCCAGCTCTCTTCTCACTAACATCTTTGTTTAACAGGAAGTCTTTTACACTTGCATGGGGCACCAACAAATGGATCCTATTATGGGATAAGAGGTGTCTGAACTTCTTCAAGGCTCTAATGACTGCAAGGGCTTTCTTCTCAACAAAGCTATACTTATCTTCATATTCCTTAAGCCCTTCACTAAAGAAGGCTATGGGATGCTCCTCATTCCTGTCATTTGTTTGGGTCAAGACAACAGAGATACTTGACTTACCACCTAAAGTGTAGAGGATGAAATCTTTCTCAAATTTTGGGTTCATGAGGGTAGGGGCCGATGCTATGGCTGCCTTGATCTTTTCAAAAATCTCCTTCCCCTCCTTGGTCCATGAGAAGACCATATCTTTCTTGAGCATGGCTGTAAGGGGTTTCACCATGGTGGCAAGATTAGGAATAAACCTTCTTACAAAATTTATCCTACCAAGGAAACTTTGTAGCCCTTTCTTGTGTTTAGGGAGAGGAAGGGCAAGTATTTCTTTTGTCCTTTCTGGATCAACGGTCAATCCATCCTTAGATACAATGTGTCCCAATAGTTTTCCCTGGTTTGTAGCAAAGACACATTTGGCTGGGTTGAGAGATACCCCAAACTCTCTACATCTTAGAAATACCTGTCTCAAATGATCATGGTGATCCTCCACATTCTTGGAATACACAGTTATATCATCAAGGTATACCAAGACAAACTTGCCAATTAATCTTCTAAAAGCTACCTCCATTTCCTTTTGGAATGTGGCACCTGCATTTGTTAATCCAACTGGCATTTTGCAATAAGCATAGGTGCCCCATTTAGTAGTAAATGTCGTCTTGTATCTATCAGACTCTTTAACCAGTACTTGATTATAACCTGAAAACCCATCAAGAAAAGAGAATCTCATTGACCCACTAACCTTGGACAGAATTTGCTCCATAGAAGGGAGAGGATGGTGATCTTTAAGGGAAGCTTGATTGAGATCCCTAAAGTCCACACACAGTCTGATTTCTCCATTCTTCTTCCTCACAGGGACAAGGTTAGCTACCCATGATGAGTGTTTGATAGGAAAAATTATGTTAGCCTCAATCAGTTTGGATAGTTCTTTCCTCATTAAAGGTTCAATCTTGGGATTCACTGGCCTCTGTTTTTGCCTTACTGGTTTGACCTTATCAACTAAATCTATGGTATGCTGAAACAAACTAGGGTCAAATCCTTTTAAATCATCATATGTCCAAGCAAATACATCACTAAATTCTTGACATAGATGAATGAAATCTTCTTGCTCAGCTTTAGAACATACCTTCCCCATGTTAAGAGATTTTCCATCAGCAATAATAACTGGGGCATGGTCATCCTTTTCTGCAACTAGATTCATCCCTTTGCCTCTTGTTTGATCATTAGGATTAAAGACGTCCTCCAAGGTAATGAGACCCTTGGGTAGCTTGTTGGAACTAAGATGAATGATCTGATCACCATATTGATCTTGTAGTCTCAGCTGACTTCTCTCTGAAAATTCTGCTTCATTCTGCAAGAAGCTCACAATTTTCTCATCAAACTCGAACACTTACCAGTGAGTATTATTATCAAGAATAGTAGGCCTCACCACTACCCTTATTTGTTGTTTCTTTTTTTCCTCAAGATTCCCTGGCACATCATAAGATGCACCCACTGCTGCAAGTCTATCAACATGTTTATTTTCTTTCCTAGGAATGCTCTGAATGTTAAATGCATTGAAACCTTCGAGCAAATCCCAGACTCTATGTTTATAAGACTTGAGCAGGCCATTTTTGGTGATATTCTGATTTCTCACTTGGTTCACTACCAACTCACTGTCTCCATATACTTTCAAGGCTCGAATTCCCCTCTTTTGGGCAAGTAGGAGACCTTGGATCAAGGATTCATACTCGGCCACATTATTGGTACAGCTGAATTGGAACCTAAAGGAGAAGTAGTATCTTATTTGTGTAGGAGAGATCAACATAACACCAGCCCCTAATCCATTTTTATTCCTTGAGCCATCAAAGTACGTTCTCCATACTCCATTTATGTCATCATTAGTCCTAACAAGGTCAAGAACTTGAACCTCCTTCTCTATTATGCAATATTTACTAAGGCCCGTCTCAAGGGTTTCCGACATAGGTTCAAACTGACATGTATTTGCCCACTCATCCAAGAAGAAATCAGGAATCCCTGCTATGGAAGTGACAGGCTCATTTACTACGTTATTTTTGTTCACCTCTAGGATAGGGCTATTCATATTGATGAAGTTGGGAGTGTAGGGTTCAGTGTGGTGAAGGGCTTGAGGTTCTGCTCTTATTGAAGCATTGGCCCCATATCTGGTCTTAAATGACATGTAAGACCAATCAGCAGATATGAATCCACCAATTTGAGCAATGAAATCTCTCAAAAGACAGATGGCAAAATAGGGCTTAACCTCAGCCACAGATGTGTCTTGAATCACAGTACAACCAGGGCATGCATGTAGGGCCATTTCCACACTTCTAAGGATGCCTACGGTTTTGACAGTACTCCCATCTAGTTGTAACACATCCCTAACAATGGGCTCATATTTCATCCCTAAAGCATCAGCAACACACCTAGGCATTACTGAGCTACTAGCCCCTGAATCTATCATGCAATTATGGACTAATTTGCCCCCTATAATCAGAGAAACATAAAATGGAGGAGGTCTAACCTTTTTATTTGCCTCCACATCTCTTGCTGGTTGTACTAAACTAGTGGCACTCTCCATGGTAGATGACTGATCCTTGGGCTCAATCCTTTCCAATTCTTGCTGCAGCATCTTCCTCTGCATTGGTATGGTAGCAACAGCATCCCACATGGAAATTTTTACATTGGTCTTCTTCATTTACTCTACCACACTCAATGGTGCACTAGGAATTTTGGTAGAAAATTTGGGGGCTGCACTTATAAGAGGTTGAGATGGGGCAACAAAAGGATCACTTGCATCCTCATTTCTCGGACCTTGCTTTTGCTATTGTGAAGTGTTCGTCTGCTCATTTTCTGTTTGTGTGTTAGGTATAACACTTGAAGTTGAGGCCTGCTTAGGAGAAGGAGGAGCAACATGTTCCATAGCTCTCTTCTTGCTTCTTGTGTTATGAGCAACGAAGTCCTGGTTTACATTACAATGTTTCTCCATTTGGTGATTCATAAAAGAGCAATCACCCTGCCTCTGAACACATGGGGCCTCCTTGGGATGATCTTCTTTGTGTGATTGCTTTACTGTGGACTCCTAGATAGTTAGGGCCAAATAAGATTCTGCTTTCTGACACAAGCAGTAGGTATAAGAATAGTTACATGAGGGACAAAAATCTTGGTCTTGGGCCAAGTTATTTTGAGGGACTATAGCTCTATTCTGATTTGAACTTGAAGCAGAAGCATGACTATTCTGCCTATTCTGATCAAAAGAGCTATTCTACTAATTAGGAGGCCTACCACCACTTGGAGCCTGATATTGCAATTGGGGAGGCTTGCCACCTTGAGCCTGTTGTCTTTCTAAGGCCACCACCTTGTTACTCATCTTTTGTATTAGAGAAAAACTATCCTCTAGTCTCTTCCCTTGGTCCTTCAACTCCCTCCCCTGCTCTTGTAATTTTTTATCCAGGGTCTTTTCTCTTTTATCTGTGTTCAATACTAGACCTTGGAGCATTTCCTTGAGTTCATCTATTCTGTTTGAGGATGTGGAAGCTTGGGGAACTGGAGTAAGGGCTTGCGATGTAGAGATTGTAGGGAGAGGGGCTATTGCTGGTTGGTGGTTGGGAACATCAGGAAAGAAAGGCATAGGAGGCCTTGGGGCCAACTTTCCTCCTTGTATTAGAATTTTCTCAGCTTTTATGGCTGTCTCATAAGCATTAGGTAACATATCTCCTCCCATAGTTTGGATTGTAGTGGCAATATCACTATTAAAAGCTCTAAGGTAATGCAAGAAGGCATTACCAGGGGTAGGTTTCACTATAGTAGGTATTCTATCCCATGTCTTTTGGAATCTGTAATTAAAATCAGTCATACATTCATGGGGAGCTCTTTTTATTGTAGTCAGCTGCTCTAATAGTGACAAATGGTCACTCTTATCCTCAAAATGTTTGCATAATCCTGCTCCTAGTCCATCCCAATCAGTTATGGAACCATGAGCTAAGCCTCTATACCACTGTAATGCTTTTCCTTTTAAAGATGAAGCTAGAAATCTAACAGCAACATCATCTTCTGTAATACCATGAATATTGCAGACATTCGCTACCTCTTGGATATGCTCTAGGGGGGAAATAGAAGTTTCACCAGTAAAATCAGGTATGCTTTTTAGTGCAGCTACTGGTATATCATGTCTTTGGGCTAACAACAGAGGACTTCCACCATTAAAGGTGGCAAAAGGATGAACTCTTGGTTGTGCCATATAAACAAGTGTTCTATTGATGAGTGCTGATGGCAATCTAGGCTAAGTTCAGACAGTAGGAGGATTAGAGACAGATCTCACAGGTATGTTGATTGTTACTCCACCTCTAACTGTTGATAATGAAGCTCTAGCCCTCCTTCTTCTAGGACTTGAAAGTGAGAGTTCTTGATATTGAAAATTACCTCTAGAAGACGCCCTTGTTTTAGCTTTGGGCATGAATTTCTGCAACTTTGGCCTGAAACCAGATTTGTTGATGCTTAGAGTTGCCAAGTACTTGATGAATCAGCCTCTTGAAGGCTTGAATACTAAAGCCAGCACTACTTCTTTAGCATTAATCTCAGAATTCTTTCTTCTTTTGACACACGTAGACATGAAATCTTCTGATATAGGTCCCACCGGGCGTGCCAAAAATTGTTGTCACTTAGGTTTGCACCCTTGTCCAAGGCCTATGCACGAGGACAACCTAGTGAAACATGGAAACAACCTCCAAGCTGTGGGACTTGAACTATGAGGTTGAGTCTCCGAAGAAGGCCAGCTTCCTCTTACTATTAGGGTGCACCTATCTATTCTCAGAAGGGAAAGGGAGAAAGAGAGCGTCAAAGCAAATCTACCTAGTCTAATCTAAGGCAGTGATGCACCAAGACAGAGTGTTCAGATTCATTCCTGCCCATATATATACTACAAAACCAGAATAACATACAAAAGTCATACACATCCAGACTTATATCGATCAGTAATCACATACAGATAAGAAGAAACCAACCGAATGACACTAGGAAAAGGAGATTTCACTTATGTATTATTCGATCGGCCAAAGATAGATACAGTATGCAGATCGTTGATCTCAACAATACACCAATGGGAGGCAAAGTGATGCACATTCACACTGATGGCTGAAAGAGATGATACAGGCTATTACATGGCTCAAAGATAAAGGGGTTTTACACTGCAAGTCTGCAAGTAGTAGTAGAGAAAATCAGGAAGAATCGACCCTCAGAATAGATCATGAAACTGCCCTTATAGATCAGGCACAACTGAAAATTTTTGCGTTACATTCACTTCTTACCTACTGGCATTAACTTCCTGTCTTGAGAATCCAATCGGGGATTTGGATTGACATCCTGGCCTGCATACCGAGAAATCTCATTTCTTCTGAGAAGAGCCTGGAGAAGATAGAAACGACGCCACAACATTCCCTGACATGGTAGATGGATTGACTGGATGGGTGGAGTGTCCTTATGTCCTGCATTCATTCCTGGTAGGTCGGAAATGATCGCGAAGATCAGATCGCAAGATACGTCGATCGCCTTTGCATCTTGGTTCATGAATCATCCAAGCCTATCAGTCGACCCAATTCCTTATAAGCTGATTAGGCCACGCGGGCCAATCGTAATCCTTTGTTTTGCCACCGGGAGAGTCCTTCCGTGGTTGACCGCCTTCATCGAACTAACCGCGCCACCTTATCACCTAACCGCTGGCCGTCAGCTAATTGCCACGTCAAAAATTGAAACACGAGGACACGTGTCTTCCGAGCGCTAACTTGCTATTGTAAAATCTGCGCAGTTCCTCCATGGCGAGATAGTGCCAACCCTAGATTCCTGCAGATCTGATGGTGGAGAATCGAACCCTCAATGCACTGATCGCATCAAGAAATTTGGCCCCTCAACATATTTGTGTTCTGACTCAGCACACGTGGTTGTTTCTGATTTTCCATGGACTCTCTTTCCTGTGACTGGGCCCCATCCGAATCGACGCCACCTCAATGATGCATCCGGCGAGACCTGACCCCACCGACACGTGTCAGTCGGGTGCGATGTCGCCATGGTAAAAATCCTGCAGCTTCACTAAGGCGACATGGCACCTACCGTTGATCTCTTCAAATCTGACGGTGGAGAACCTGACCTTCTATAACCCTCCGTTCCTATTGATTCACCGAGCTCGCCAACACGTGGCATCCCCCTATTGGTTCATCAGTCACCCCACCCTATCTGCTTCTGACGGCATGAAATGCAGCCCCGCCAGGACACGTGGTGCACGTGCGCTATGTCGTTGATGCTAAAGTTCGAGCAGCTCCTGATGGCGAGATAGCGCCAGCCGTAGATCTTGCAGATCTGATGATCAGAGCGACATTGTACTTCACTCGCCGTCCCTCCTAAAAACTACTGGGCCCATTGTCGCAGTGTCCTGACATATACACATGGCATCATCCAGTTGGTGAACTTGAGACTTGATCCGTAGAATGGCCACGCGGTGGATGGGCGCTATGTCGCCATGATAATATTTGTGCATCTCCGCCATAGCGAGATGGCACCATCCGTCGATGCAATCAAATCTAATGGTGGAGATCACAAACCTTGACTGTGCCAATCGTACTGATAGAGACTCCAGCCTGGTTACACGCGGCGGTTCCTCACTGGCCCATCGGAACACCACTAGGCAATCGTGCGACTTGGCCTCACAGGGTGACCATGTGTCGACCAGGCACCATGTCGCTATGGGAAAATCGAGGCTAAATTCCCATAGTGCCATAGCGCCCAACCGATGATGTGTCCCTATCTATGCATGGTTCCTTTTGATTCGCTATCGTGACACGGGCTCTGCCAACTGGGAAAATGAGGTACGTAATGGGGCCCCACATTTTGTCTGAAGTTCTCGCCATCTATTTTCTCCGGACCACCAAACTTTATCTGATCGTCGCAACATTTTTTTGGCAACATGACCCGCCCGCCGACGTGAGCATCTCCGCTAGGCGCTATGTCACCATGGACATTTTCTGGTTGGCGTGCGATAGCGCCATAGCACCTGCGGTGACGGAAAACTTTCCGATCGCCCTCCGTTGTGACCCACCCGTAGGGCCCACCAAACACATGTCGTTCGGGCACGATGTCGCCGATACTATCTCCCATGCAACTTTCGATGACGAGATCACGCCTACCGTCGATCCATCTAAAATTTGACGGTCACAGAATCTTGGCGAGTCGGGGCATTAAAATAACAATTTTTTGGCTAACCGTTGAATAGGCCGCGGATTTGAATTTAAATCTTTTGGCAGTAAAACCAGAGGTAACATGTATGTTCATCTCCCGAATAGAGTTGCTAAATTTTCTTTATGATTTTAACTCCTAGATGCCCTAATTCATGAACAATAACTAATTACAATAGTTGTAAAGTTGTTTATGAAAAGACTAACTTCCCTATGAATTATTAGGTACATCTCCCTATTGTCGATTTATAATGAATTTTGTTTATTTCTAAATCTAAACAAGGTATGTTCTTAACTAGAGAACAAGAGAGGTAAGCCAATCTAAACATGAAAAATGGTATGCTTTTGTCCATAATGTGCAGAGGAAAATTGGAATGAGTGTGAGTTGACTGAATGGGTGGACAAATGGAATATAGGGGTTTTGGACCCAATTGACACCTATCATCCCCCACAAGCACTAGTATATATATATATATATATATATATATATATATATATATATATATATATAGAATTAATGATCACATTTTGTATATTTATCACTGTAGACCATGTTTTTGTTGTTATTGTACCTAAAGACAATGAAGAAGGGATATATTATTATTTGTGTTGGTGTGTCCATGCCAAAAAAAATTTTTGGATCACTCAATTATAGATGGTGAAGGTTTACAGTACCATATAGGTGCGATGGTTGTAACCGACACATGGCTTAGACAATATTCTATGAAGAACCCTAACTTGTGGTTATTCAAAGATTGGCAAACAAAGATGAAGATTCTTCATTATTCAAACTTGGTTGTCATGTCAAATGTCCACTTGATAAAATATGGTGGAAAACCACATAAAAAGACTCTTTGGAAGGTTTGTGAGTCAAATCATGAGGAAATACTTGAGACATTAAATTGTAGAGAAGATCTAGTTGGTTCATTAGATTGAATATAATTACAAAAGCATGGGCCTCTCTCACTTTTTGTGATGTAGAGTGCACAACTAGGTAGCTTCAAATGGACTTTACCACTCTTTGGTGCAGGGCACCTCCCTTCTTTTCAATTTTTTATTTTTTTAAGGTTTAGTTAAGAGGTTGTGTGTCTAATAAGTTTTAAGAGTCCTTTGAATGCAACTAGTCCTACTGTGTTTGTAAAAGAGCCAAAATTGCTCATCAAGTCCTAAGTTGGTCAAAAGTTACTCAATAGGTAAAATGTTGTTAGGGTTGGGAAACTAAGGTATTTGGTTTCTTAATAGGTCCTAAGAATGCTAACTAGGGTCCTAGAATGGTCCTAAATGGACCCATTTGATCAAAAGATGTTAGGAGCAAAAATTGCTCAAAAGCTGCAAAGTTGCTTGAGCAACATTTGCAATTTTTGCAAAAATTTGTAAATGATAGTTTGGGAAGTTGTAACTACCCATGCTCATGTATTTGAGCATGGTAAAGCATATTTTGGAAGGTTAGCAGGTTCTTAGCATGAGGAAGCTATCAAATTCCTTAAAATTGCCTAGTAGGCCTAATTGCCCCCAACTAGGTCTCCAACGAGAAAGATGTTTTCTCCCAAACTCTCCAAAGGAATTCTCAAATAAAATAGGATTTTAGATACCCATTTCATCCTTATTTAACATATATCAACCTTAGCATAGGTTCTTTTGGACCAACAAATAGATCCTCCAACTAGGCACCCTTTTTAAGCATAAAATAAGGTGGTTTTCTAAAGAAACTACCTATTGCCCTTGCTTCCAATGCTCCAAACTATCAAGAGTCTCCTCAAATGGACCCAATCAAAGGAATATCAAGTCAATTTGTTGCTTCAACATTTTCAAGTAAGGCATCCCCAAATTGGTCTCTTACAAACCCTCAAACCTAGAGCTTTCTCATTGTATGACTTCCCAAGACAAATTCAATCAACTAAAGGTTGATTCACCATATCTAAGGAATATTTAGACATAATCTACCATAAAATTCCCCTCTCCAATGGATATATCTCCTACTACTGCTCCTTAGGCATGCATTTCATGCACCTATAGCCACCTAAACTCTATTAAAGACCTCTAACCATGCAAAATCATGTCCAAAAATTGTTAGAAGGATTATTTATGTAGTAATATAGGTTATTGCAACTAGTCCCAAGGTGTTTGTAAAAGAGCCAAAATTGTTGATTGGGTCCTAAGTTGGTCAAAAGTTGCTAAATGAGCCAACAGTTGCTCAATAGGTTAAAAATTTTTAGGGATGGAAAAATAAGGTATTTGGTTACCTAATAGGTCCTAGGAATCTTAACTAGGGTCCTAGAATAGTCCTAGATGGACTCATTTGGCCAAAAGATATAAAGAGCAAAAATTGCTCAAAAAGTTGCTTGAGAAACTTTTGCAATTTTTGGGAGGTTTTGGAAGTTGTAACTACCCATGCTTAGGTATATGAGTATGGAAAAAATATTTTGGAAGGTTAGAAGGTTTCTAGTCAGATTCACACTCCTTTTCAACCAAGTTGCATTTTTGAACAACTTTTACAACTTTTGCAATTTTGTACAAAAAGTGCAACTTTTGCAAAGTTCACTAGGTTTCACTTCTAGGACTTGGAAAAGGTTCCAAATTATTACAATTTTTTTTTTTAAAAAACCACCTAACCCTAGGATATCTTGAGAAAAAATTCAAAAAGACCCAATTTTTCCTAATTAGAAACTTTTGCTCATATCTTGCACAAAGTGGCCTAGACATACATATCTTGTGACATTGCTATCAGGATTTAGCTTTATGATTTTGAGTCAAACTCATTGACCCATGTTTCATGAGCCATGATTCAACATGAATCCATCTCTCATGAGAATAAATGGAACACTTAGCACTCATTGGATCTAGGTGATGCTCATAGGGGTGAAGCACGATGACTTCCCTGGAGGTCACCCATCCCAGTACTACTCTAGCCTAAGCGCGCTTAACTATAGAGTTTCCTCCATGGTTAAACCCAAAGCTTGCAACCCCATTTGTAAAACCTTCATATCCAATGTAATCAAGTCATAATTTAATAAGAAAGAAGTAGATGAGTGTGAGTTGAAGAAGGCTACAAGTAGTATATGGTATGTCAAAGACTTATCTATCATAGTCAGGTGATCATTGCAATTCAAGGAATTTCATTCAGGAAATCAAAGTTGCATATTAGAGATGAACCACTAATTCATCCTAATAGGTGCATCAATCAAATCCTTTAACCAAGTGGACTTAACAATATTTTGCTAAATCTCCTAATAGAGTGGATACTTCACTATATGTTTGTAAATCCTTTAACAAGGTGGATCTAATAGTCCTTATTGCTCCTTGTAGGGTAGATCACTAGAAGTGATCAATCATATTCCTTAACAGGCCAACTTTATAGTACAGTAATAGATCTTGTGGGTGTCATCCCCACCCCAATTTAACATTCTATTTGGAAGGTTTCTGGGTCACCATATCTTGTGTCAAGTGTTATGAATATTTTATTTCTTTCATTCTTTCATGCATGCAATTAGATCAGAATAATATATGAAGGATTAATTGATGAAGTAAGTTAAAGTTTTATTGGTTCCTGATTCACCCCTCCCCTCTTAGTAAATTATCCTACCTTATATTTCCAACAATTAGAGCATTTGATTCTCTTATCATAAGTTTAATATCTTGAGAAAAGATTAGAGGTAATGGAGGTATATAGGCTAGAAAAGGCTATTGAGAATGAAAAGCTAGATCTAGAATTAGCTAGTGGACAACTCAAGAAAGAAAAGGAGAAACTCTCTTAGTCATTGCAAATAAGGAAAGATCTTGTAGCACAAATGGATGACAATATCTACATTGAAGAAAGAATTGAAGACTTGTACTTAGAAGAAAATTTAGATAAGTTGATGCAGCAATCAAAGACCTACTTGAGAAGAATCTCATTCTTCAAGAAGAAGTCAAAAATTTGAAAAGAGAGCAAGAAAACCAATCAATCAGAATATGTGAAGTCATGGAACAAAAGGACAAATCCAAAGAAGAGATAGAAGAAAAGGATAATTAAATTCAATAACTATCCCTTCAGCAAACAAACTTTATTGATCAACTAAATGATGCAAATCAAGAGCTTATCAATCTAGGGATACAGAATGAAAGACTATAGAATGATCTCAGCATGGAAAAGAAAACTAATGAAAGAATGATAAAATCTCATGAATCAGGTGAGTTAGAAAACTCAATACTAACACAAAGGAAAGTTGTATTAGGATATATAGATGAAGGTGAATCATCTCAACAAGGAGCTCAAAAGAATAAAAGACTTACTTGCAATCATTATGGTAATATAGGTCATACATTAAATAAGTTTTGGAGTAATGGTAAAGCAAAATTCAATGGAAAGTGTTACAATTGTAATAAGCATGGTCATAGAGCAAGTGAATGTATAGAGAAACCTAAGTTTGAATGAAAGTGTCACAATTGCAACAAACAAGGACACAAATCTTCAAAGTGAGAAACCAAGAAATGGAACCTATCAAAGAAAATTGTGAAAGTAATATTTAGATGGGATTATAAAACATGATGTATATGTCACTACTATGGTAAGTTTGGGCACATTGGAGAAAATTGTGCAAAACATCACATGAGGAAAAGAGAAACTACAAAGAGATGTTTTGTTTGTAAGGAACTTGGACATCTTACCAAGAACTATATAAACAGAGGTAGAATTGAAGATGAAAAGAAAGATAAAGTTGAAAACATCATAAAATAAATGAGGCAATAATTGGTGCAGAAATATTGAGAGAATGCAAGCCAAATTCATGAAGTTGTTGGCACTTAAGTCAATGAGTTGGATGACTCAACCATTTCAACTTAGTTCCCTATGGAGATCAGTAGAACTATGATTCAGAAGAAGTCATCTAACACCAATTTGATCCAGCAAGAAAAAAGATCCATATCAACATTCAAGATGCACAAGGATCACTGAGGGATGATGCAAATTCAATACCTTACCGAGCAAGGTCAGGTTACATATCTTTTTCAAGATGTAGATGTCAATTTGGTAGTTCCTATTGAGTCAAGAGACCTTACCATGTTGAAGGTTTCTTATGAGCATTAATGACAAAATTAAGTAAAAGATAGCTTTTCACTGAGTGAATATGTGTATGATGCATTAGTGATGATTATAAAGACTAAAATTTGTTAAAAGGAGGAAACTGAATGCATTGTTTCACTACAAATTTTTAGAGCATAGAGAAAACTACAAATTCAATGCCCCAGAGAGATTTAATCAGTTGTTGTTGATAGCATCTTCTAGCAACAAAATTAAGAAAAGTTTTGAGATGTTGGTTCATGGAGTGGATTGCAAGGCTCCTACATTCAAATTGGCACCAACAATTGCAAAGGCACTCGACCCTACTAGAGCGCAATCCCAAATTCCACCTAAAGTACTTCTTGTTCATCACATCTAATCATTTATCATTGTTCAATTTAGGGACTTGGAACCCTAAAGATGAATGAGGCATTCAATGAACTTTGTGTGGATGGTTCTCTAAAACTTGAGCACAAACATTTGGAGATACAAGGTTTGCCACATATTTTATGTATGTTGAGGGACTTTCAAGTGAAGTGGATCAAATTCATCTTGAGCCATATTCATAACATGTAGTTATGGTTGGATAAACCTATTTTGATAACCAAGAAGATGATACATATGATTATTGGATTGCCCATGTTGAACAAAGCAAAGAGTACTAAAACCCTAGATTGGGTTGAATTGGCAAAGAAAACTCTTGTCGAATGGGATGGAAGAGGCATGAAACTAAGTGGTGTAAATAATATGGAATTGAATTTTGGCATCCATGTAATAGCTCACAAAATATATAGCTCAAGTTGGTTGAACAATGTGTCATATGAAATAGTTGACTTGGCGTACTAGGTGGTAAAGAATAATTTATCCTTTAATCTTGTTGAGCTACTGCTAAATCAATTGAGCAAGAATATGGACAACCTTCGAGTATCAAAGACAATTTGTGTAAGTTTTGTTCTCTATTGACATGTTTATTTTTCTATGTTCATAAGTTTTTCCCTTCTAAAGGAGCTATAGTATGGAAGAAAGATACTCTAGTATTGTATCAAATTAATGGATTTATAACAAAGATGGGAGAAAATTTTGAAAGTGTTATGGATAATTATTTTTAGACATTCAAGGAGAAAATTCAAAGAATATTTAGGATACCCAAGAAACTAGTAGAAGATTATGAACATGATATCTATTTTATGGTTGACTATGACAAGGTTTACATTCAAGCAGTTAGGTCTAGAGTGGCATGGTTTACACCTCTGGAATATGAGGTTTAACATAGATGAAACCAAGGATATCATTGAGGCTCTACTGAATGAACCTATGGATCCTAAGGCAATATATTTTGGAACATATGAAGAGGCTAAGGCGAGAATTGAGCTTGAGATTAAGTTACCCCAAGCAATGAACACAGGAACAAAAAGGATAGAGAAAATAATGAAGAACACTATTCAATAAAGCTCTCCTCTCATGCTTACTAAAGGTAGGGGAGATGACTTAGTTGAAGATGAAGATGAAGAGGAAGTAGAACCTAAGGAAGAGGAACCTCCCAAGAAGAAAGGGAAGGTTATAATAACCAAGCTTGCAAAGTCTTCCCCTACTATGTTCATAAGAAGATATACCAAATGTAAGAGGAAATTGAAGTTGGGTGAAGATAATGAAGCTAAACAAATAATATTTTAGAGGTCTTCCCCTACCCTTCAAGAAAAATTGAAGAAATTAGGACAAGGAATAGGTATGACATGTTTCAAGACTCTCAAGTATGAGACTAGGAGCCAAGAGGAGAAAAAGAAAATTGAGGATGCCCTTGTAGCAAATTTGGGTAGGTGGAAGTACTCACTTGATGAGTTAACATAACAAGTTCTTGATGTACTTTTGAAAGTAGTCAAACCTTAATGGGATAATGTATTGGAAGTTGCTAAAGACATCAGTGAACTAATCTTATGATAGCTTATGCAGAGTCTCAATGAAACAGGGGTGAAGGAATCATTGAAAATGAATGAGAAGAAGCTTACACCTAAATTCAATACATGTCTAATATTGCTAAATGACATTGAATCTATGATGAATTCTAATACTACCACATGGAAAAACATCTATGGTTTGCACAAGCCTATTGACTTTATTGTGCAAGTAGATGACAAAGATGTCAAAGAAGATGATCTAGAAGAAGTAGAAATTAGAGATGATGAAATAGACAATTTAGATCTTAATGATGAGGAAGAACAACAAGAAGCCACTAGAGGAAGTCTTCTAGAAATTTGGAGTATTAAGAAATTTGATGCAAAAAAGATTGTAACAAAACTTATGAATTCTTTTCCTCATTCTCCAAGAAAAGCCTTAGTGAAATTAGGCTTAGAGAAGGTTTCTACCAAGTTGGTTGTGGTTATGACTAAAGTACCTAGCACCCAACCAATCTCTAGAATTATTCTACCAAGTATTTCAATGACTGAAGTGTCTAACACTTCATTTTCTGAGCAACAAGTCTTTCCAGTATCAGGCTTGATCGAGAAACAACAAGATATTCCTATTGATAATTTTATTTCTTTTATTAGTACATTTTGTGCTATTCCTACTTTTTCAACTATTGTTTCCACCATGGCGAGTGCAATGATAATTGAGAGTCAATCTCAACTGAGCACTAAAGTTTTGAGTAAAGGAAAAGAAATTGTTCATTCTACTATTCCAACAGAAAAGGGTAAATAAGAGGAAATTGATCTGGATGAGGACAATGTTATTCCAAATTGGGATACCTCTAACCTCACTCCTGATCAAATAGATTCCTTGGGAGAGCTTTGTAAGAAGAGGGATAAGAAATAGAAGCTTAGAGAAGAGAGGAAAAATAAAAATCAATTCCTTGAACATATCAAGAGCATATTTTTTGATGCTCTAGACATTGAGGTTGACGAGAAATAACCTATTATGGATTAGTTAGTTGAAATTTTCCACAAGTACATTGAAGAACTAAATGGACAAGAAAAATTGTTGCAAAGAGAAGAGAGAAAATTTTAAAATAAAAGTTTTGGAGCAAGTACCACAAAAGATTTCTATTAATCAAGTAGAATTATCTACTATTCTTTCTACACTGGAAATGTTTGTCAATAATTTTGTTTCTTTTTTTGTCAAGTTGAGTGACACATCTATCTTTACTAAGGAAATTAAGGATCAATTATCCAAGATAGATGAGGATATGAAGGAAAGTACACATTAGCTGTCACTTGATCCTAGTTGTAGCTCTGCACACTTTACAAAGATTAGATACTTAATAGACCTTCAAGTAGAATTGGTAAGGGAAGAAGCAATAATTAGGGCTACACTTATAGAAATTCAAGGCATGATTCTTGCAAACATGGATGCACTGCAAAAGCACATTGTACATACAAAGACACTCATCCATGAAAATAACTTCTCCATAGCTAACCACATGATGAAATTGTCAAGAGAGGTACAAATAGGCTTCGATGCATGTAAGGTATTGCAAGAGAATTGGGACAAGGCCATGTCAATCATTTTTGAAGGTACCTAGTGATTTCTTGTCACATTTTGGTATTAACTTGTAAATATTTTTCACCTTTGGCATTTATCTCAAAAAGGGGGAGAATATTATTGATAAAGGGGAAGAAGAAGATTATTTCTATAGAGAATATTGTCATACTCTAGATATATGTATAGGGGAGAGATATATGTATAGGGGAGTATTAATATGCAAATACACGTACAATTAGCAGACAATATGTTTTCAAAAGAAATTTTGAATTTTTTTTTAAAAAAAGAGTAAAACAGAGTAAGAGGTAACCGAGCTATAGTAGTAGATAGCAGTCAAACTGAATTGAAGATATAGAATGTTGATAAAGGAAGTAATTACTTATAATTTTGAGAATTCAGATTTGTGGTATGATAAGTATTTTTATTTCTAATGCCAAAGGGGAGATTGTTGACATTAAGATCAATTCATCTATTAGTGACTTAACACTTAGTTAGTTGGTTACATTGCTACTAAGCTCTACAATTTCTATTGAGCTTATCATTCATCTAGCAGTGTTAACCAAGTGTTTCAGTTGCTACCAAGCTAAACAATCAGATTGCAGTTCATGTCAAGCTTTGCAATGTCTACTAAGCATCTAAGATAGTTTACAGTATTGCCTAAGCATAACAGAGTCTACCAAGATTTTCAAAAGAAGTGACGAAGATCTTAGTGTTAATCAAGCTCTATAGTGTTAATCAAGTTCTACAATGTGTATTGAGCTCGCAGTGTTAATGAACAGAATCTAGTGTTGATCGATTCATGCTTGTAAACCAAGTGATTTAGTATCTCTTGAGTTTCTCAATGTTCATTGAGTCATATAGTGCTGACCAAGTTCATGCTACTTGAAGTGATCAGTATGGACCAAGCTTCAACTTCAACTAAGTGCCATAGTATGTCAAGTGTTGACAGTGTTTACCGAGTGTGAAAACATCACCAAGTTTTTCTTCTAAACTCGAGTTCTGGCAATGGGCCAACTTTTTGAATTAAGATGAATTTGGTATTGTAGTTGACTCTAGAAGGTAATCAAGTGGATTGGTCTATATATTTAACGTATTATATCATATCCAATGTAATCAAATAATAAAGTAATAAGCAATAAGCAGATGAGTGCAAGTTGAAGAAGGATACAAGTAGTATATGATACAACAGAGACTTATCTATCATAGTTAGGTGATCATTACAATTCAAGGATTCTCATTCAGAAAATCAAAGTTGCAAATCAAAGATTAGCCACTAATTCATTATAACAGGTGCACCAGTCAAATATTTTAATTAGGTGGACTTAACAATCTTTAGCTAAATCTCCTAATAGAGTGTATACTTCATTGTATGTTTGTAAATCCTTTAACAAGGTGGACCAAATAGTCCTTATTGATCCTAAAACTAAAAATCACCAAAGGTGGTCAATTTTAAGCCTTAATAGGCCAACCTTATACTACAGTACTAAAGCTTGTGGGTATCATCCTCATCCCAATTTTGCTTTCTATTTGGAAGGTTTTTGGGTCACCATATCTTGTGTCAAAGTGTTATGAATATTTTATTGCTTTCATTCTTTCATACATGCAATTAGTTCAAAATAATATATGAAGGATTAATTGGTGAAGTGATTTAAAGTTTTATTGGTTCCTAATTCACCCCTCCCCTCTCAGTAACCTAGCCTACCTTATATTTCCAACACTGACATCTTCCCTAAGTTATGTTGAGTTTGATGATGTGAAGGATTGCACTACTACAAAGAAAATGTGAGATAAGTTGGCACAAATTCATGGAGGAAACAAAATTGTGTTAAGGGTTAAAGAAGAAAGTTTGAGAGGCAAGTTTAATGACATGAGAATAGAAGAAGGAGAAATTGTTTCCCAGTATTATGGCCAAATCAAATAAGTGGTGAATGCAATTAGAGGTGTTGGAGTAGACATGCCTAAAGAGACTATGATTAGCAAGGTATTAAGAAATTTACTTCTTGTTTATGATATTAGATTATCTGCAATACAAGAACTAAGATGTACACATAGTAATGATTTGACCCTAGATAGTCTAATTGGTATACTCACTACATTTGAATTATCAAATTTTAATAATTATACGCCTTCTAGTTTTGAATGTGATTTCAAGTCTCAACTAACCTTTAATAGATCTAAAAGAAGAAAAAGTTCAAAAAGTAAGCTTATGGATAGTGATAGTGAATTAGATGATGACCTTGAGGATTTAGAAACATTATTAGCAAGAAGGATACCAAAAGGAAAAGGCAAATACAAAGATAAACTTCCTATAATATGTTTTACATGTAATAAAGTTGGTTATTTTTCTCCAAGGTATCTTGACAAAGATAAAAAGGAGGAAAGTAAATACAATAGATATCAAGGAAGGAGAGACGATAGAGATAACCAAGGTAATAAATAATACAAAGGAAAAGGTAATAAGATGGTTCTAAAAGTTATTCTAATGGACATGATGGAGAATTTGTTTATGTTGCAATAAAAGATGAATCTAATGAAGATGAAAAGCTTGAGAAAACTACTCTTATTCACATGTTAGTAAGAATGATAAATTGATAATTGATAGTGGTTTATTAGATCAGATGACTGGTGATATGGTGTAGGTGTATGTAGAGAAATAGGAGCCTCACCAAAAGGAATTTCATTGTACCATGCTCTAAGAGAGCTTTGTAAATGAAATAAAGGTCTGATGACCTAGTTGTGTGCTTTGGAAATGTTGGTTAGGGGATAGGAAGTCATAAGAGTCCTAGGATAGACCAAGCTAGTCACCTAGGATAGGTCTCTAGTATTAGGAAGCTAAGAGTTAGCCAATTGGGCAAGAAGATGTAAAAGTTCTAAAAGTTGCATAGTGCAACTTTGCAACTTTATAAATGTTGCTTGACAACATTTCACAAACCCTACCTAAAATGATGGAGACCAATGGAAACCCTAGTTATGATGGGAAAAGAACTAAGAAGAAGAATATAATCTTACTAAACCCTAATATTGCTAGTGTGTAGGTGCTAGTGTACGAACACTATGTTGTAGAGTGGAATTTGAATGTAAAAAGACAAAGCAATGAGCTAATCAAAGCTTTGGTGTGCTAAACTAGTTACTGTAACATCTTGGCATTGTATTTTGGTTTGTTTAGAGTAGTTTTGATTTAGTAGAGTAGAGTAGAGTTGTGTGTGTGTGTGTGTGTTTCTTTTTTAGTTTTTAAATCTTTTCATTTTGTCCAGTTCACTATCCTAAATTAGGCAGTTGGTATTGAGAGTCACGTAACTCACTATTGCATCATAGAAACAATATGGATTCTTGGGTATAATGAGTGTACTTTTTTGGAGTTCTTTTTGGTAAGGAACATATCAAGTTAATTTAAACTAGATACCAAGAAACAAAGATAGGGACAAGCCTAAGGATGGGCTGAATCCTATATTCAACAGGGCTAAATCTTAGATCTGGGCCAACATTAGCAGAGTCATCAAGACTCACTTCACTTTAGGCTCTACTAAGCCAAGGTGGGCGAACCTAAGGAATCTATCCTATTAACTTGATATTCTTCTTTGCAAGATTATTCCCTCTAGCAAAAATGGTCAATATTCTTCTATAACTTGTTGAAAAACTTCTCAACTGTAAAATCCAATTACAACTAAAGAAAATAACAACAAATAAGCAGTGACCAGCATTTTTATCTCTTCAACACATAAAAAGGTAATTGATTTTTTGTTGTGAATGCCCTGTAGTTAAGTGAATGAGTAGTGTAACCTTGAACTTTGGAATGGACCAATGCCTTATCCAATGGGATATAGAGTCAAAGATTAGCGAATTTGGACCTTTTTAATCAACTTATGATTAGGAGTGTCAACATTGAACTCTAAGTTTCATTCTAATTCTCATCCTTTTCACAAACCCCAAACCTTATCAATTACAAAAAGCAATTACCTAATTCTTTAAATTAGCAGCAATCAATAAGAGATATACAACCTATTGAATTGAATTAAATTGAAGGAAGACTTGGTCATTCAGTCCCAAGGCTACAAATATATGAAAAAGAGACAAAATCTCAAAGATAATGATAATTAAGGATAAATCCTTCTCATTAAAATCTTAATACTACTAATAAAACTTATAATATGATATAGAGACAAAGCCTTTGGTCTCAAATGTTCACTTTTGTATTTAAGTATGCATACAAATGAACTCATTCAAATGACTATAGAACAAATGGATGTACTGCAAAATAATACATAACATATGTGAAAAATTATACAAACAACCGACCTATACTTATCATCTTGGAAATCCATATATAGGATTGCAACAAGCTACAGATGAGAGGAGGACACATGTCAAAAATTTAATGGATTCACAAAAACTTATGGAAGATGGGAACAATAAATGTATAGAAAAATATTTCAAAAAAATCAATCAAAAAAGATAAGTAGTTGAGATGGCAGAAAGACATTTATAGCAGGCCTTTGATTATTTCTTCTCCTTGTACTTCACTGTCCTATATGTAAAATATCTCAACTAATTCCTCTTGGAAAAGCCTTTATGTCTCCTACAGCTTTCCAAATGTAAATTTCCCTTTTAGTGGGCCACTCTATACTCTTCACCTCTTGTAAATCTTGAGTGGCTTTAGTCCACCTGGCATCATCTTATCAACATTCTTAAGGCAAGCACCCACTTCTTTTAGGTCCATGGGAATATGTTGTAGCATTGATCTCCTAGTGTATGCCTTGGTGTTTTCTTTGAATTTCCCCTGTAGATCCTTCAAATCTACAAGCTGACCCATAGCTCCATCTAATCCAAAGGCCTCAATGAATGATTCTTCATCTAGGTTGCATAGGATAGTTCCATCCCTCCTATGGAAAGATTTCATGGCCAGATTATAGCATCAAAATAGGGCTTTCATCATGTCTACATCTATAAAGATCTCTGGAAATATCAACTTGGCAAGATTCTTCTTCCACGGGTTACACAGGAATTTTCTTCTCCTTGTTATGATAGAAGTATTTGAAAAGTTTAGAACCCGTAGCACTAGGGCATATAGCATCTCTACATAGGGTGTATGGGTCAATAAAAGATTGATCATCTATAGAACTTACATTAGAGGAACCTAGAAAAAGTTTGATCCATTCTTCAACAAATCTTTGCAGTTTCTTCTATCTAGTTTTGCCTCTTTTAGAGGCTGAAGTTTCTAAAACTACCATGTCTAAGGCCTAAATCTCTTCTACTTCTTTGTCAAAAATTTTGATATTATGCAAATATGCACCAAATATAGTGACTACCCCATTCTTAAGAAGCTCTGGAGTAACAAACTGGAATACATTGAAAACTCTAGAACTGCTCAAATTCTCTCTCTATAAATGGAAAACTGTGATTGTGAAAAGAGAAGATCTTTTACAAATTAATATGTGCAAATCAATGTTCACCTTGCATTGATTTTAGCATGCTTGAAATATGATACCAATCCATTCTGTCAACTCAATGGTGCATCACCATTACTATCCAATGATGCACTTTTTGTACTACATTCAAATCCTATTGGTCAAGAACCTTACTATTGTTTCCATCTCATAGAAAAGACTTTATACTTTAATGCCAAATTATGGCCTATGATGCTATGATAATGATTGATGAAAAGACTTATCACATTATCTTACATCTAAAAGCACAATCTTTTTATCTTACGAAAAACCCTTTGAAAAACCCTTTTCTACCAGTCAAACACAATGGCAAAATCCTTCATGATCTTACGATTCCATTGTTCTCACAACATTGGCACTAACTTTATCTTCCTCTATGATCACAAAACAAACAACTTTGTACCATCGCAGATTTATCCTTTCTTAGCCTACGATCTTATGATCATGGTTACATTCACCTTTTTGTAAAATCTCTGGTGATCTCTCAAGCCTTTATGATGCTATGACAAACCTTTAACCCTTCACACCATATCATTGGCAACTTAACATTTTTCATGTGTGATCTTATGACCACATCTTAATCATAACATCAGAAGACACCTTTTATAACCTCGAGATCTCATGATAAACCATTCATTGTAAGATAGGAGACCACATTTGCTGCTCAAAACATATTATAATATCATTTTATAGTCTCCCTAATCCTGACAATGCATACATCTGGCATTCATACATTTGTTCTGTCCAATCAAGAAATGGACACCTATCTGACAACACATCACCTTTTATTTTTCTTTATCTCCTTTACAATCTTATGACTATAAGCCACCGTATCATCACATCACCTCAACATTTCCTTTAGGATCCTTTGATGTCCACCTTTTTGTAGTATCATTGCAACCTATTTCATTGTTCCCAATGTCATGACAAGCCTCCTTGTTGTAACATTAGAGATAGCTGCAATGAAAACCTTCTAAACTAATACATGATCATATGATACAAAGGAAATTTTATGATTAGGAATACTTATTTTCTTTCCTGCAACACCACAACATAACATTAATTGTGAGATCATGAGACCTAAAACCCTTACTTGCAATACTCTGCTTACCCCAATCGTAACATCATAAGAAATGATGTATTTAGACAAAATGAAAACTTTCTCACTTATATGGCCTAGGGTTAGGGAACAAACTTATAAAAATGAAACCCTAGAGCACTAAACCCTACACTTGGGATAACAATAAAATAATTAGACTAGGGAAAAATTACTAGGGTTTCCTTTGAAAAAGGAAAACAAGAATATTCATCCTAATAATCTCAACAAATTTAGCATCTTCACTATAAAAATCTTGAAAATTAAGCTCAATGAAAATAAGAGCTATCAATGGCTCTATATGGGGATGATGGATAACCTATATCCATGCAAGAATTTAGAATTTCTAGTTTGAGCAGACCACACACCTGATAACCTGAAGCTAAAAACTTGAGACAACTCAAAAAAAATACATATATACAAGGGTTATACACAAATGCACAAATAATTACAAAAATGTACATGAATACAAAACCTAACTACTATTCATGGAAAATAAATACCTTTAGTAGAAGTATTTTTTCAAGAATTGTTCATGAACTGGCAATTCTAGAAAGTTTCTTGATAATTCCTTAACGAAATATGAATCTTCACCCCAAGACGAATCAACCAAATAAGGTCCTAGCTAGATGGGACAAAATTTCCCATGTTTACCTTTATCTTCTAGCCTTGCATTCCACATTAAGCCTAGATCATTAGATTGAAAATTTCTAATCAATGTCTTTCTATCGTATAAATGCTTTGTCTATAACTACAATTTTTGATTTATTGCAGAGGGCTCTTTCCTTGTTTCAGCTAATCAAACCAATTCATCAATCCTTTCATGCATATCATTAATAATATCATCATCATACATCTAAATATAGTTATACAAACCCATCAGATTGTTCTAAGGCATTCTAGCCCGAATTCCATATACAAGGTCAAAAGGTGAGACACCTATTGCCTGTCATGCCCAAAATTGACAAGACAAAACATGACCCATTATTTTCTAATATTTTTTATATTAAAAGGTAACTATAGAGAACTACATAACAAAATATGTTTGTTATAAATTCCCTAATTAACTATTCAGTGTTTAGAATGTAAAACTCATGCTTCTTAAGGACTTTAGGACATTACTTGATCATTTGGAACATTACCACTTCAACTAGGCCTTAGGTATCATGGTTAGAGCGGTAGTATTCTAGGATAAATTTTAGGTATGAATACTTTCATTTGATGTCAGAGGATAAGATGGCTAACAAGATACGCCTACTCATGGTCCTATCAGTCTAACTCACAACACTTCAAAGTAATATCCAAGTTGAAAGTGATTCCTTAATGGTTAGATTCTAACAAATGACATTGTTTCAAGTGATCAACCTAAAACTTACTCTGATTATTATAGTAATGCTAGCACTAGCATGTCTAGTAACATGGTCTTAATAAAAGTCCTATTTCTAGTGGTAAATGTTATCACAAGGGTCTGCACATCTAGTTAGATTGATATTTCAATACCAGGACACAATAGTTTTAAGATGAGTTAACATGTCGACAATAATCCCAGCCTTTCAAAACATTTATATGCATCCAAAATATTATTACCTATATATCCATAAGGTTAATTTCTTTTATTATTATTATATTAAATCTTACACAATTAACTACCTTTATTAATGCTCATGATATAAGATATACATATAATTTCACTTCTTAACTGTAAGATATTCTATATGCTTAATAACACATTATATATACCTTTATTAATGCTCATGATATAAGATATAAATATAATTTCACTTCTTAACTATAAGATATTCTATATGCTTAATAACACATTATATATATATATATATATATATATATATATATATATATATATATATATATATATATATATATATATATATATATATATACCTATTAATAGACTTATCAAAAACTCTTCTCCCTTAAAATATATCATACTCTGACCCTCTAGACTACAAATTCATGACAGCCAAAAGTGGACTCACCTATTTATTTAATGCCATCATCAACTAATAATTTGCTACACTTAATCACATACCTCTACCAGCTATCTAACCAACTTAATTTCCCCTTTATTTTTAAAATACTTAATTCAACTCTATTACAATTACCACTATCTAATTTTATAAGTTAACCTACATCCTAAGTTATAGCATCTACACTTTACATTGGCCCATGAATGACACTAAATTAAATTTCTTAATCCTAACTGCATTCTCCAACTCCTAACTTTTCTAAGCACTAATCACACACTATAATATTGAAACTACTTCCTAACATGCATTTTATCTAACCCTTACCGACCCCACCATCACTTCCCAAAATTCCCCCTAAACTTCCCTTAGGGCCCATTTGATCACAAGCATAGGAATGGATAATAGGCATGTAATATTGGGAATAGGAATGGCTATTCCAATAACAAGTATTTTTTGGAATGGGTATAAGCTCATTTTAGAGGCAAAATGGGAATACCTATTCCTATTCCCTATTCCAAGTGACGAACCAAACAAAAAATGGAAAACATATTCCAACTTTTCTATTCCTATTCCAGCAACCAAACGGGCCCTTAGTGCTAAAACCAAGTGCTAATTATGAGGCTTCTATAGAAAATTGCACTTATTACCACTCCCTATTGTATGTTCTACTTCTACTTCCTAAGCCATTTAAATTCACCACTTTCTTACCTCTCACGTGGCTCCTAATAACCCCTTGTTTCTAGCATGGGATAGGGTAAAGTGATTGGTAGGAATGCCTCACAACTTGGACAGAGCACTTTATTTCTTGGTTTTGGGAGAAGGCACCAATGGTATCTATCCCAAATCAAATGCAAGTCAGTGCATTTATAGTGCTCATGGAAGATGATGGCATGAATGTAGAGGGGAATGGTAGGGTTCACTTCCCTCTTCCCATCCTCCAATGGTTTTCTAAGTTATAGCCTCATTCCTTGTGAAGCCCACATTGCCACTTAAAACTTTTTAAAGTTTCCTCCCCCTTTTGTTGCAGTGCTTAATAGTGTAAGCTTTATCATTAGTATTACTAATATGATTAATTGATTTTATTTATCTAACTTTTTTTTGTCATGTCTTAGTCATAGTCACAGATACTTAGGAAGTCATCTTTTCTAAGTTTTATATAAATTTGAGTTCTCTTTGCTGCACGTGACTTTCTATGCGATCTCACATAATTTTATATGCATAAATTCTTTTTTTTAAAGTTTGTTGTTATAATGCATGTTTATTTTAAGTTTAGAAGTCAAAGATTCTAGGAGATATTCTCTATGAATATTTTATTGATCTATAATCTAGGGGTGAATTAATTCTACCTTCCCATACATTTTCTAGAGAATGTAATATGCTCTCCCAGCTTATCACTTTAGCTTGACATTGTGTTCCTATTTAATTATTTCCCCTCTAGTATTTATTTGATATATCTACTCTATTCAACAATGATGTTGTGGGTATTGTTAGGGTAGTAATATGATGATCTTAAACACATCCATTATAACAATCTAGATTAATGAATCTATTAAGATCACGTGAACCATTAAGTAACACTTGAAAGGAATTTGATACAAGATCAAATATGAAACACATAGATTACTTCTTCCCATCTATGATGGAATTCTAAGTAATAATTCTTATTGGATTAATGCTTCATGAAATGTACTTATATGAACAATCATTCTAAAAATTATAGATACATGATTCAAAACAAGCATGATGCAAACAATATATGTACATTACATGAGTATCAAACAAGGAGATATCTTATAGAATGAGTTTCTTTTACATTCCCTCTATGATTATTATGATTGTCAACCTTTCCATTTCATTGCAACTAACTACATGTCATTCAATTTTACATTACGAGTCCATATGATAATATCCAAATTTATTCATTTCTTTTATGGCTCTATTCTTCACAAAAATGTGCATAAAATGCAGACCTCAAATGATACACCAATGACAACATCCAAGGGTTCATCTTTGCAATGCAATATGTAATAACCTAGAGAAAGACCTCATCTTTTCAAATGAATCAGGATCTGACCCATTCCTCCCTTTCTACTATGCAATCCTTCTTTGCAATAATACAATAAGGTGGAGAGAGATCCTCTATAATATGTACAAAGAACAAGGAAACGTTTTATCCTTCTAGAACATATATAAGATTATCCTTCCAATCTTTTTCCCTTGCTCCCTTGAGCACAAAATCTGCAAATACATCACAACAAAACAAAAAGGACCCTAAGTGCTCTCTAATAGGCCTCCAAAGAGACCACCCCCGCACTAGGGGAAAAAAGGGTCAAACTCGGATTCACATACAAACTTGCAAGAACATATACATTACATCTCAAAGCTTGAACAATCCCATCCCAAAGATAAAACACAATGGTTCATCAATGGAACCATAAACATAGGGAGAAGGTGTGCTTTTCAAATGGATATTTTCCATATCAAACAATACCTACAACAAAATAAATTTCATGCCCTTTTGAGGCTTCCACCATAAATAAATTCCATTCCCTTTCAGGGCTTTCACAACATCCTCTACACACACTACCATCAGTTGTAACTCTCTTGGAGCCCATACTCCACCAAACTTCCTTTATACATTATACTTCCCTTATTACCCCCAACAAGGTATGAATGATTATGGAATACAATGGAGCCCATACTCGAAGGTTCTCAAATACATTTTCAAGGCCAACTAAGCCCTTAACCTTGGTCTTCTCTTCCCTTCCCAAAGGCTGAGTGAAGCCCTCACACCCATAACAACACTCATGCACAAATCATGGAAACTCAAGAAAAAAAACAAGAGAACAATGAAAACCCAAACTCCATGATCATCACAATGTAAGACAACACAACAAGCTACAAGATGATATCACATATTTCTCTTTATAATAGCATTCTTCTTACCTACATACTCATGAATGTAATACCGAGATTCAATTTCAAAATGGAATCAAACTAAATACATGGTAAGAACACCATTCAAACATTTACATGAATACTACATCACTATACAATGCCATGAAATCTACTCACAATATGAACTCACACCCCTACATGCTCATGAATACAATACCATTATGCAAGTTTTAAAGAAAAATAATACATGGGTAAGAAGAAACCAACCTTGAATCATTTTTCAAATGGTAATGAATGGTTGTAGAAGAGCTCCCTCCCAAGCTTAGAAACCCTAAGAGTCTCTAATGTTAGAGAGTGGGTAGAAAACCCACTAATTTTCTCCCAAGCCCTCTAAAAGGCCTCCAACTTCTCACTCAGCTAAAAATGGCCCAAACAAGAAGCCTCCCTTTTCTTACATCCTTTCCCCTTTCTAATATTGTATTTTGACCAAGTGGAAGAAAACATGTGAACTCTTCAATTTCAAAACTCTAAGAATGTGACATGTTTGGAGGGTTCCCAAGGTCATCTAGGCCTACTAAAGGTTAAATTTAGACCCTTAACCCATAGTACTATCATGAGAGCACTTAGTTTTCACCAAAATAATCCCCTAGGTCCACTTTTAGATCCTTAAAATTTGATAGGAATTTTGAATTCGAATTTCCCTTTGATGGAGACTTCTCTTAACACTCTACCATAAGGGTATAACTTGGGTATTGCATTGGGTTAGGTGACTTTTGCCCAAAACTCTAAATGACAAGTCATCAACACATGGACAACACAAGTGTTAAGAGACACATAAAAATAACATATTACATTTATAGTGACTTGTCTCTAATTATATATATGATTTAAACTATTACACACCCATACAATTCATGTTTACGAAAAAACACATTACAATGAGGTTTGAATCCTTTCCACTAAATCAACCTTGGTTATGTCATATTCACATGGATTTGAGCCTTGGTCCCCCATTAATTCCCATGGTCAAATTCTTGCACACTAAACTCAAGCATCAGTAATCCAAGAAAATCATATAAACAATATATAACAAGTGAAAATTTTCACATTCAACATTAGGCTTGCATATTCATCATTTTAAATTACTTTCCCTTTTCTAATCATTTTCTCATAAACCATTCAAAACATTAAAATACCATTCCCTGCATATCAACATTGATTCTTATGTAACATGATCAGATTAATATTCTGAACAACCTCATAATCTATTTTCTATCATGGTGATGAAATATTGAATTCATGACTATTAAGTTACAAGGCATGTGAGTTGGGTTTGTTTGCATATCTAAATCTATCCTTTGGCACTAATTTTCAATTGGACATTACAATTTGATATTCAAGTATTTCTACAATTAAATTTCCATTAAAGCAATTGAAATAATTTAGAACATGAAATGAAATCATTAAATATATCAATTAGGTCGTAATATGAAGACATAAGTGTGAATCATCAAAATGAAGATATTAAAATGATATAACCCTATCAAAAGTATATCCAAACATCAAATTAGAAGTACCATAATGCAATTATGTCATCTATACTATGGCAGATCGAGTGAGGCCTCACTTTGCCTTTTTTACTATCACTCTATCAACCTAGATAGTTAACTGGAACTTTGAATCCCAAGCTTTTTTGTTATCATCCAAGATCCTCTTAATGACTTTTAATAAATTCTTGTTGGTGGATTTTGGTTGTCCATTCCCTTGTGGATGATATGGTGATGCAATTGATCTAGTAATACCATATTTTTCACAGAAATTGATGAATTCCTTGGACCTAAAGCACATAGCATTATCAATTACTATTCTTTTAGGACATCCAAACCTTGCAATGATATTATTGAGTAGGAAATTATTTACTACTTTATTGGTAGAATTCCTAGTAAGGATTGCCTCCACCCACTTTGTAAAATAATTAGTTGCAACTAGTATACAAGAAAAATCACTACTATAACTTGGTGAAATTTCACCTATAAAATCCATTCCCCATTTTTAAAAGGGTGCCTAAACTTCAACTAATTTTAAAGGTGTATTTCCAAAAAATTTCAATTTTCCTATAAACTTCTAGTAAAAATCACACTTCCTAACTAAGATTTGGGCATCTTTAAACAAAGTAGACCACCAAAAGCCTACTCTCATGATCTTATGGGCAGTTGTTTTTATCGTATAATGCCCCACCACACACTCCCAAATGCATATCATTCAGTATTTCTTTTGATTTATATTGATCAATGCATTTTAACAAAAAACCCTCAAAATTCCTCCACCATAAATCTCCATTTACAATAATATATCTAACTATATGTAGTTTTACAATTTTCTTTTCATTTTTTGTTAAGTGAGGTGGAGATTTCAAATATTGTAAATAATAAATCAGATCTTTCTACCAATCACACTGATCCATATCACATGTACTAAAGTCAAGGTTTTGATTTTCAACATTTACCTAATTTGCATCTAAATTTATCTATGCCATGAGCTTAGCTAACCCCTGACCTCTTACCAACTTGGTAATCTATATATCTATATTAAATTCTTGGATTTTGTTAATCCATCTACATCTTCTGCCAAATACTTCTTGTTGAGAGAAAATGTCCTTTACTACTGCATTTGGCACAAAAGCAATAACAATAGCACCTACTAGGTAACACCTAAAGGCCTTAATTGCTTTGACTAGAGCATATACGTGCTTCTCATTTATGTCACATTTAAGTTCTACAAGTTGTAAAGACTTACTAAATATTTCTATAGGTTGCTCATACCCATCTTTTTTTTTTGGAGTAAAACAGTTGCAATAGTATGAAAAGATGAAAAAGAAAAAATATGCATAGGCTTTTCATATTTAGAGGTTTTAAGACCTGGAGCATTCTTAATATCATTTTTTATTTTTTGCAATGCAACAGTAGGCTCACCTTCTCAACTGATTGTAGCTCCTTTTTTGAGCATTTTTGAAATTGGCCTACTAACTTCAACAAAATTAGTCACAAATCTCCTTAGAAAATTAACTTGTCCAAAGAAAGATTATATACCTTTAACACTTTTTGGCTTCACCACCTTGTCAATTACTAATACCCTCTTAGGGTTAATCTTTGCCCCCTCTTTTGAAATAATATGTCCTAAAAGCTTCCCTTCTGTGATGCCAAAAGAACACTTTATTGGGTTTAAAGATACACCATATTCCAAAGCCTTGATAAAAATCTTTTCAAGATTCCTACAGTGGTCTTCAACTCTCTTAGAATAAGCAATTAAGTCATCTTGATACACCACCATGAATTTGTCAATATATTCTTTCAAAGTTACATCCATAGCCCTCTAAAAATTTGCTCCTACATTTATGAGACCAAAATAAATTCTCACATACACATAAGTTCCCCATGGAGTGGAAAAAGCTATCTTGAACTATTCTTTTTCATCAACAAGGACCTGGTTATATTCTGAAAAACCATCCATTGTGGACAGTAAGTTTGAACCAGTTACTTGTTGTAGCATAGCTTCCATATTAGGCAATCCATAATTGTCCTTTAGAGATGCAATGGTTAAATTCCTAAACTCAACACAAAGCATAATGTCACTATTCTTTTTTCTAACAAGTACCAAATTAGACACCCATGAAGAATGCCTAATTGGCTTAATTATCCCCCCATCCCTAAGCCTCAATAATTATTCCTGCATCTTAGGAGCTAGAGTAGGATTCACAAGTCTTTGCTTCTGTCTGAAAGGTTTCACATCTTCCTTAAGAGGTATAACATGTTCAAAAACATGTTGCTTATAAGCCTTAAGGTTATCATAAGACCATGCAAAAACATGTCTAAATTTTCTTAACAAATCTATCAAAGATTTCCTAATCTCAGGAGTTAAGGTCTTGCCAATGTATACTTTCTTTGGGGAATCAGCTGTGCCCAAATTGATCTCTTCTAATTCGTGTGGTTTCTTATCTTTTGCATTTGAATGCACTCTGTCCTGATTATCAAAAGAACTTTCCAATACAACCAAACCTTTGGGTACCTTGTTAGTCTTTAGCTGTAATATTTCTTGGCCAAAGATGTTTTATTTTCCATCAATTGTTTCTACCCAAGCACTAAAATCAAGTTCCTACCCATGATACTTATCCTCATTGAGTAAAAAATTCAAAATGTCCTTGTCATCCTCAAAAACTTTCCAACTATGTACATAATATGGGATTGAAGGCCTATTCTACAGTTCTATAGTAGATACACTAGCAAATGATATATCATTAGGTTTTATGGCCACATTTTCCAATAAATCAGTCATTTTATTATTACTTCCATCTTTCCAGATTATTCCAAAGGTATCAAAAGACTCAATCATATCCCATACAACATTCCTATATTGTTTCAATCTTTTATTATTTGATACATACACACCTCTAACTTGAGAAATAATCAACTTAGAATCTCCAATGAAATTTATTTTCTCAATTCCATGTCTTGCTACAACTTTTAATCCTAACAATAAGGCCTCATATTCTGAAAAATTATTGGTACATGCAAAATTAAGAGAAAAGGAATACCTAAATGTATTTTTGTCTGGGGAGACAAAAATAATTCCTGCTCCTGATCCTTCCTCTGAACTTGCTCCATCAAAGTACATGCTCCATAATTTTGGTGAATCCATACAACATGCAACCTCTTGTCCAATTAATGTAAGAAGTTTTTCAACTTGTTGGATGATCAATTCAACTCTAAATGCATTCCCTTCTATGTCTATGAAACAAGTTGTATCCTTGTCAATATTTTCCTCAAAAATATAAGTTACTCTTGGCTCTCTATTGACCTTGATAACCCTTTCCCCTACTTGGAAATTAGCATATGAAAAATCATATTGCATACTACCTCCCATTGCAGCACTCCACTTCTTTGAAAGCAACATCCCATAGTGAGGGGGAATATCTACTACAAGGATTGACATAGTTAATTCTTCATTAGGATATGTAGCAAGTCTAAAAGGTAAAGCATTAATAGTACCTATGACAAGCACCTCTTTGGAATAGATTTCCCTGCAACTACCTTGCCTGATATCAACCCCTAGACCCAAGGCCTCCATAACCTTAAAAGGAATTATATTATTTGAGGCACTAGAGTCAATCATACAATTTTTTAAAGTTCTGCCTTTTATGATGAAACTCAAGAAAAAAGGGTTAATGCCTTGCAAGTATGCAACTGGTGAATTTTCCAAATACATTTGAGGTATTTGAGACATGACTCCATTCTCTTCCTATTCTTTTTCTAGAACTAGGATCTACTATAAAATTGTTGGTTCTTGTGTGACAATATTATTATTTTGTATCCCTCCTAACCAAGATAGAGCCTTTTTCTTATGTTATTCTATCCTAAACATTTCTAAGAAAGGAACTTTGATAGTGATTTGTGATAGCATTGAAATCATATCCATTGGATCATAAGTAGTAGATTTAACATTGATATATGTGGGCATAGAAGTTTGAACAATAGATGATTCCTTTTGCTTAACAATCTTAGATTTTGATCCTTTCTCTGATGTAGTTGGCTTAGTAGTTTCAAATTCCTAGAAGTGTACCCTCTTCTTTGGTTCCCACTTCTTATTTTTATTTTCCTTGATGTTAGGAATCTCAAGAAGATTCTTCTTATTTTCATGGGTAACCTTTGCAATAGTGTCCTTGACAAAAATACCTATTGGATTCATAAGGACACCACTCACATTTCTATTCCTTAAATTATAAGTACTTTGGACTTGTGTAACCAACTCTAAAGCAATCCGATCAATTTCCTCCTTGGAAGGTTTTCTCAAATTTGTATGATCAGTTGTAGCCAAAGTGTTACATATAACATTCTCATCTTGATCTTCATTATCAGAAAACACTTGTTGATGATATGTGTGATACAAATCTCTTTGGTTTGTAACATCATGTTCAAATTCCTTATTATTGGATTCTCCATCACCATAACAAAGATGGATCACATTACATGTAAACATCCTCTTGATTTTCTTCTTCTGCTTCTTCATTATTTTGCACTTGCTGATTTGCAACAAAAGATTGAGCCACAACACAAAAATTAGGGGAATGAGGTGACTGGCAAGTAATACACCAAGGGACATCTTTAGTCATATCCATAGAATTTCTTTACAAAGGGTTTGGTGTTCCTTTGTCCTTATTTCCTTGAGTGGGATTAGGAACTAACTTACCATCCTTCCACTGAGTAGTATAAGGATAGTTTTTGCATCCTAGGTTACCTATTAAATTTTTTATTAAAGGGAACCTTCTCTGCAATATTTGTTTTATTTTCTTGGTAAGCTGGAGGACTTAATTTCTTTAGTAAACTTAAAACTTTCCCCATTGTATCATCCTCAAGTTTCTTTCCTATAATAGGATTTTCATTGTCTTTATTACCTCTAGGATTAAATAGCTTAGGGTCATCCCTTTTCCCAAGTTTACCAATAGCTCTCCTATTGTTATCAATATTTATAGCCATTGTATAAGCATCTCTTAATGTTTTTGAATCTTTATCTCTAAGAACGTAAGCCATTTTACTATCAAAAGCATTGAAGTAAGTAGTAAGATAAACATCTTCATTTAATCTCATTACTTGGAATAACTTATACATACCCTTTCAAAATTTGATATTGAAGTCAAAAGCTGATTCATTTGGATTCTTCTTGATGTTGTTAAAGTCATTTAGCATGAAACCAACATTAGTACTATCACCATACTATCCCTTGAACAATGTTTCAAGATCATTCCATGCTTTGATACTATCATCAAGCAATCTTTTGAACCAATCTCTAACATCCTCAATCAGTGAATTAACAAAAATTATCATCACTACATCTTCATATTCTACCTCATAGTCATTCAACATATCAATGAACTTTCTGAGGTGCTCTTCACTTGTAATAGCATTATTTCCAGCAAACTTTGTAACTCTATCCCTAAGGTCATTTGAAATAGGATGAGGAAAACTAGGGATACTCAAGAAAGACATCTGCCTATATTTCTCCATATAACTTGGTTTCCTTTGGGAAACTGGGACACTTGAAGTACTTGCTCTAGTAATTTGACTTTGAAAAGGAAACTGAGTTTGCTAGGTCTATTGAACAAGGGGAGTCTAGCTAGTTGTAGCAAAAGTTGAAGTAGGGGCTAGTTGTGAGGAATTTTGGCCTATTATTAGAGGACCAACATTAGATATAGTAGGAAAAACTTGTGAAGTTTGGCCTAACTCAATAGCTAGGGTAGAATTTGACTTAATGAACTAGATTTTTCTCCTAGTCTCAGCTGCTCGAGCTTCATTTTCTACCTTTTCAAGTTCCTTCGTTAGATTTTCCTTTTCTTTTCTAGCCTTCTCCAAATCTAAATCAAGTTTTGACATAATAATACAAATGGTTTTATTAGGAGGATGGAGCTCATTGATTTGTATCCCAACAACCTTTTTCTTTCCTTTTTCCAAATCTTTCTTACTAACCTCTTCCACTCTAGTCTCTAAAGGCTTCTAAGGTTGAACCTATATAACAATAGGGGCCTCTTTCTATTTAAGAAGTTGTTCCTACTTTTGAACACTAGACTTTAGAACATCCATATCTCCAAAAATGTCAACGTGTAAATTAGAAGACCTTTCTTCCAACTTCTTGTTCTATTCTTGTAAGGAAGCCATTCTCCTAAGTAGGTTATCTCTTTCAATAATGGTATTCAAAATAATTTTCTCCTTTTCCTTTTCCAAGCACATATTTCTAGCTTCCCCATTTTCAAATCTCTTTGTAAGTAAGATAAATTCTAGAAATAGCTCCTCATGATCTATAGTAGCAACTTTAGAATCTATTGGGTCAAAATCCATAAGGTTTGCTACATATGGTTCTTTCTAAGGGCTAAAACTCATATCCAAGTTTTCCATAAAACTCCAACTATGGTTCATTTCATTTACTAGGTTTGGTCTATAAGGAAAACCCCCACAAGAGACATATTTTTATCATGAAAAACCCTTTGCTCCCTTAATGGGGTTGAGAATGTTTCCCCCAATAGTGTAACTTCTTCTGATTCAGTACTTTTGGATGATGATTCCTTTTCTACCATAGGGTGATATAATGATTTGGTTGACATATTACCTCTACGAACCCACGTAGAATTAAAATTAGACTTCTTCTTATTTTAGTTCTTTTTTACCCTAGGAGGTAACTAAGCTGGTATCTCAGGATGATTCTTAGTAAAGGCACATGTATTCTTCTTTTTCTTAGCCATTTGGTTTACGATTTTCTTAAACTTTATAGCATTGGCTACAAAACCTTGACTTGAGTCACCACCCTATGACAAGAAAGTATGAAATAAATTTAGAACAAAGAAGAATGACAAAGAGGTTTTGATAGAAATGACCTTCAAACACAACCTAATAAGAACCCTTAACAAAGAAGTAAGTGTAGAGTAGTTCCCAGCAAAGTTTCCATTTTGTTAGAGTTAATTCTAGTAAGGAACATATTAGGTGAATTTAAACTAGATACTAGGAAACAAAGATAGGGACAAGCCTAAGGATGGGTTGAATCCTATAGTCAATAGGGCTAAATCTTATTTCTAGGCCAACATAAATAGATTCATCAAGAATCACTTCACTTTAGGCTCTACTAAGCCAAGTTGGGAAAACCTAAGGAATTTACCCTATTAACTTCATATTCTTCTTTGCAAAACTATTCCCTCTAGTAGAAATGGTCAATATTCTTCTATAACTTGTTGACAAAATTCTCAACTGCAATAGCCAATTGCAACTAAAGAAAGTAACAACAAATAAGTATGACTATCACTTATATCTCTTTAACACATAAAAAGGTAAATTGATTTGCTATTGTGAATGCCCTATAGTTAAGTGAATGATCAGTGTAACCTTGAACTTTGGAATGGACCAAATCTTATCCAATAGGATATAGAGTCAAAGATTAGCAAACTTGGACCTTTTTAATCAACTTGTAATTAGAGTGTCAACATTAAACTCTAAGTTTCATTATGATTCTCATCCTTTTCACAAACCCTAAACCTTATCAATTACATAAAGCAATTACACAATTCTTTAAATTAGCAGCAATCAATAAGACATATACAACCTTTTTAATTGCATTAAACTAAAGGAAGACTTGTTCATTCAATCCCAAGGCTATAGATATATGAAAAAGAACAAAACCTCAAAGATAATGATAATTAAGGATAAATCCTTCTCATTAAAATCTTAAAACTGCTAATAAAACTCATAATATGACACAGTGACAAAGCCTTTGGTCCCAAATGTTCACTTTTGTATTCAAGTATGCATACAAATGAACTCATTCAAATGACTATAGAAAAAATGGACAGACTGCAAAATAATACATAACATATGTAAAAAATTCTATAGACAACTGACCTCTAGTTCTCATCTTGGAAATCCATAGATAGGATTGCAACAAGCTACAGATGAAAGGATAACACATGTCAAAAATTTAATGGACACAAAAACTTCTAGAAGATGAAAACAAAATGTACAGAACAATCCTCAAAAAAATTGATCAAAAAAGATAAGCAGTTGAGATGGTAGAAAGACATTTATAGCGGGCCTTTGATCTTTTCTTCTCCTTGTACTTTACTAGCCTATATGTAAAATATCTCAGCTACTTCCTCCTATGAAAGCCTTTATTTCTCCTACAACTTCCCAAACGTAAATTTCTCTTTTAGTGGGCCACTCTATACTCTTCACCTCTTGTAAATCTTGAGTAACTTTAGTCCACTTGGCATCATCTTATCGACCTTCTTAAGGTAATAACCCACTTCTTTCAGGTCCATGGGAATATGTTGTAGCATTGATCTCCTAGTGTATGCCTTGGTGTTTTCTTTGAATTTCCTCTATAAATCCTTGAAATCTACAAGCTGACCCATAGCTCCATCTAATCCAAAGGCTTTAATGAACGATTCTCAATCTAGGGTGCATAGAATAGTTTCATACCTCCTACAAAAAGATTTTGTAGTTGGATTACAACACTAAAATAGGGCCTTCATTAGGTCTACATCTATAAAGACCTCTGGGAATATCAACTTGGTGAGATTCTTCTTCCATGGGTTACACACAGGATTTTTCTTCTCCCTATTATGATAGAAGTATTTGAAAAGTTTAGAAACCTGTAACACCAAGGCATATAACATCTTTGTATAGGGTTTATGGGTCAATAAAAGTTTGATCATCTGTAGAATTTGCATTGGAGGAACCTAGAAAAAGCTTTATCCATTGTTCAAAAAATCTTTGCAGTTTCTTCTGTCTGGTTTTGCCTCCTTTAGAGGTTGAAGTTTCTAAAACTGCCATGTCTAAGGCTTGAATCTCTTCTACTTCTATGTTAGGAATTTTGATATTATGCAAATATGCACCAGATATAGTAAGTGCCCCATTCTTAAGAAGCTCTAGAGTAACAAACTAGAATGCACTGAAAACTCTAGAACTGCTCAAATTCTTTCTCTCTGTAAATGGTGAACTGTGATTGTGAAAAGAGAAGATATTTTACAAGTTAATATGTGCAAATCAATGTTCACCTTGCATTGATTTTAGCATGCTTGAAATATGATATCAATCTATTCTGTCAACTCAATGGAGCATCGCCATTACTATCCAATGATGCACTTTTTGTAGTGCATTCAAATCCTATTGGTTGAGAACCTTGTTGTTGTTTCTAGCTCAAAGAAAAGACTTTATACTTTATTGCCAAAGTAGGGTTTATGATGCTATGACAATGACTGATGAAAAGACCTATCACATTATCTTATATTTCAAAGCACAATCTTTCAATTTTACAAAAACCCTTTGAAATACCCTTATCAACCAGTCAAACACAATGGAAAAATCCTTCATGATCTTATGATCCTTTGTTGTTGCAGCATTAGCACTAACTTTATCTTCCTCTATGATCACATGGAAAAAAACTTTATAGCATTACAAATTTATCCTTTCTTAGCCTATGATCTTAGGATCGTGGTTACATTCACCTTTTCGTAACATCTCTTGTGATCTCTCAAGCTTTTACTATGTTATGGCAAACCTTTAACCCTTCACACTATAGCATTGATAGCTTAACATTTTTCATGTGCAATCTTATGACCACATCTTAATCGTAACATCAAAAGATACCTTTTATAACCCTGAGATCTCATGATGAACCATTCATCATAAGATCAGAGACCACATTTGCCACTTAGAACATATTATAATATCATTTTCTAGTCCCACTAATCATGATAGTGCATACATCTACCATTCATATATTTTTTCTGACCAATCAAGAAATCAAAACCTATCTGATAGCATGTCACCTTTTATTTTCCTTTATCTCCTTTATGATCTTATGACTATAAGCCACTGTATCATCACAGCATCTCAACATTTTCCTTTGCGATACTTTGATGTCCACCTTTTCATAGTATTATAGCAACCAATTTCATTTTTCTTGATGCCACGATAAACCTCCTTGTTGTAACATTAGAGATAGTTGCAATGTAAACCTTTTAAACTAATACATGACCATACAATTCAAAGGAAATTATATGATCAGGAAGACTTATTTTCTCATCCACAACACCATGACACAACATTAATCGTGAGATCAAGAGACCTAAAACCCTTACTTGTGATACTCTACTAACCCCCATTGTAACATCATAAGAAATGATCTATTTAGACAAAATGAAAACCTACTCACTTATATGGCCTAGGGTTAGGGCATAAACTTATAAAAATGAAACCCTAGAGCACATTACCCTATACTTGGGATACCAATAAAATAATTAGACTAGGGAAAAATTACTAGGGTTTCCTCTAAAAAAGGAAAACAACAATATACATCCCTAACAATCTCAAAAAATTTAGGATATTCACTATAAAAATCTTGAAAATTAAGCTCAGTGAAAATAAGAGCTATCATACTCTATGTACCTTTTTCCTACAGGGGGAAGGGCCCTCAAAATCCATGGAATCATTTTTAAACTCTTACCCTAGGTGAGCCAGTGCATGCCTAGCTAGGGAAGAGTAATGTTGTAGAGGATATAGAAGGTAGAGTCATGAAAACTAGAAAGAAAACAAGCATGGAGTAGATAGGGGAGTGAGTTAAGATTCCTTTAGAAGAAGGAGAGGTTGATAGAAATATCATAAGGCACCAAACCAGCCCATGAAGTAGATAGGCCTAGAAAAAGCCAAGAAACCCTCAAAAACCCTTAAACTATGCAGAGGTGCAGTATGACCTTTTGGAGACCCAAAACCTGGAAAATCTATGAGTACTAGTGAAATGATTAGAATTATTTGAAAGAAGTTTGTATTGGTTAATGGAGAAAATGGGAGTAATACCCTAATTTCTCAGAGTAGGAGAGCTAATTAGGGTTTTTATCTAGTAGCCCTAGTTTGGTGGAAAAGTGTGGAATCGGTAAGGAAGATCAATGTTTTGAGTTGTATTAGGCATTGAAAGAAGAGTGTTGAGAGGTCTTGAAGCATCTCCATGATCCTAAAAGATGTGTGTAAAGGTTAGAAAAGTAAGATCCTAGAAGAACTTAAGAACCTTGAGTGTTCTTTATCTAGCATGAGAACCTAGTAAGTGGCAAGAGAAATATTTTTCTCAAGATAGAAGAGTGGGGTTTGGGATTAGGGGATCTTAGCATAAAGGAGGTCCTATAGATCCATTTTGTGAACTTGGAAGTCACCTTAGGTCTTAGTGTTGGACTAGAAGCATGAACTAGTGATTAGTTCATCCCCTCTCCCTATCAAGTATTATTAGAGCCTTATAAAGGTGTGGGAAAAACAATTGAAGAGAAAGGTGAATGTTTTCACCTACTTAATCTAGTGGATCAAGAAAGATGGTGACTAATGTACAACTGGCCAAGAAGGTAGAAGGACAAGAGGAAGACAACAAGCTATTGAGGAAAAGAGTAGCACAACTAAAACAGTTGTTAAGTGATGTCCAAGATAAGGCAGATAGAGTTAAGGATGAGATGGAACAAAAAGAAAAGAAAGAAGCCAAAGAGAAGGAGATTGAATTGGAAGAAGAAGCCCCAACACCAAACCTTTTTATACTAGAGGATCCTTTATTGAAGGCACTAAAATCAATAAATAGAAAATCCTTGGAAGACAGTCCTTTGTTCAGTGGCAAGATGGATCCAGGTCTCATCATGGATTGGATTGAAGGAATGGAGAACCATTTTGAGTGTGATGGTGTCTTTGATGCTCAAAAAGTCAAGGTAGCAAAGCCAAGGTTAAGAGGCAGTACCTTGACCTGGTGAAAATTTGTCCAAATAGAAAGGAAGAAGGAAAGAGCCCCATAGTCACTTGGAAAGGAATGGTGGCTAAAATTAGGCAAGCTTATATCCCTGATGACTATGAGATATAGTTGCATAGAAGAAGGCAAAATCTTTAAAAAAAGGAGATGGATGTACACTCCTAACTAAAGAATTTCAAAAAATATGCTCAACAATGAGCTCAACTCATACACCTTTATAAAGGATGGAGTGAATTATAAAATTTAGTCACTACTTGAATCAGGCAGCCAAGGAAGTGGACCTAATGTACTGATGTTGAAGGGGAAAGACTGCATGAAAACTCTTGAAAAAGGAGTGGGTTATACTATAGTAGTGAAACCCAAGGAGGGGAGAGAGAGAATAAGAAGGAGTCAATACCTCATGAAGTGTAATATATTTTGAAGGAATTCAAGAGCATCATATCAGATGGAGCACCTGCAACCCTACCACCCTAGAGAGAAATCAGCCATAAAATAGATTTGATTTAAGGGGCATCATTACCAAAAAAGGCACCTTACAAGCTAACTTCTTAATAGAATATGTAATTTGCAAAGAAAGTACAGGAATTGATAGATCAAGGGTTAATAAGAAAGAGCATCAGCCCAAGTGTTGTGCCTACTATTTTGGCACCTAAGAAAGGAGGAACATGGAGATTGTGCACAGACTCTAGAGCCATTACCAAGATCACAATCCGGTATAGGTTTCCCATACCAAGGATTGAAGACCTAATGGATTGCTTAGGAGGGGCTAAGTATTCAACAAATATAGACCTTAAAAGTGGCTATCATTAGATAAGGATAAAAGAGTGAGATGAGTGGAAGACATCTTTCAAAACCATAGAGGACTCTATGAATGGCTAGTCATTCCATTTGGACTCTCCAATTCTCCAAGCACATTCATGAGACTTATGAATGAGGTTTCAAAAGACTTCATAGGTAAGTTTTTGGTAGTCTATTTAGATGACATATTAATTTTCAGCATGAATAAAGAGGAACATTTAGAGCATCTCAAGATTGTGTTGTCTAAGTTAAAAAAGGAACACCTAACCATCAATTTGGACAAGTGTGATTTTATGAAGCAAGAACTAGTCTATTTAGGATTTATTCTATCTCAAGGAGATATAAAGATGAATGAAATGAAAGTTACAGCAATATTAAGTTGGCCAACTCCTAAGAATGCCAATGAAGTGAGGAGTTTCCATGGCCTAGCTCGATACTATAGGAAGTTCATCAGGAACTTCAGTGAGATATGTGCTCCCATGATGGATACCATCAAGAGTGGAATGAAGACCAAATTTGTGTGGAAACCTATAGCAAGCAAGGGATTTGAGACATTGAAGAAAGAGGTAGCTACTAAGCCTATCCTAAGGTTACCAACTACTAATGAACCCTTTGTTGTAGAGTGTGATGCTAGTAACACAGTAGTAGGAGGATTTTTAAGTCAAATCAATAGAATAGTGGCTTTCTTTAGTGAGAAGCTAAATGTAGCAAATAAAAATTACTCTTCCTATGACTTAGAAATTTATGTACTTATCTAATCTCTTAGAAAATGGAGGCATTATCTTTTGCCTAAGGATTTTGTAGTGTTCATTAATAACCAAGCTTTGAGCTTTCTCAACTCCCAAGATAAGTTGAATCATAGGCATCTCCAGTGAGTGGAGTATTTGTAGTCTTATACCTTCACCATAAAGAAAAAGAAGGGGTAACTCAATAAAGTATTAGATGCCCTAAGTAGAAGGCTACTCACTATTCAAGAAATCCATTAGATTGGATAACTTTAAGGAGTTGTACCAAACTGATGGAGAGTTTGCAGCAGCATACAAAGTGTGTCAAGAACATTTGAATCACTTTCATGGTGATCAATTTGTAGAATATAAATTGTAGAATGGACTACTCTTTAAAGGAGGGCAATTGTGTGTTCCAAAAGGATCCATGAGGGAGAACCTCATTCGAGAAAAACATAATGGGAGTTTAAGTGGCCATTTTGGCTTAAACAAGACCTTGGAATTGGTCCAAAGATACTACTATTGGCCTAAAATGCAAAGAGATGTCAAAACTTATGTTGCGAAATGCATCATATGTCAAAGAAAAAAGGGCACTTCTACAAATGCAAGACTTTATCAACCTCTTCCAATACCAAACAGGCCATGGGAAGGTGTAAGTATGGATTTTGTGGTTGGTTTTCCTAGAACGAAGAGTGGCTTTGGTAGCATCTATGTGGTAGTGGATAGATTTAGTAAAATGAGTCATTTCATCCCATGTAAAGTCACCCATGATGCAAGTCATATTGCTTCTTTTTTTCAAGAAAGTTTTGAGGATTCATGGCTTGCCAAATAGCATCGTATCTAATAGAGATAGCAAACTTATGGGACACTTTTGGAGGTCCTTATGGCAAAGACTAGGCACTAATCTAGCATTTAGTTCAACTTACCATCCTCAAATTGATGGTCAAAGTGAGGTGGTCAATTAGGAACTTGGAAATTTGTTGAGATGCTTAATCAAGGAATGTGGTTTAACATGGGACTTAGTCCTTTACCAAGTAGAGTTTACCTATAATGATAATGTTAATAGGACTATAGACAAGAGTCCCTTTAAAATTGTCTATGGGATACATCCTAGGGGTGTATGTGAATTAAGAATTTTAGAAAGTCAAGTCCCTAATAGTGGCTATGCTGAAGATTTTAGTCAATCTATGAAAGAAGTGCATGATCAAGTGAAATAGTCCCTCATTGACAACACCAAGAAGATCAAGGACAAGTTTGATCTCAAGAGAAGAGAGGTACAGTTTGGTGTAAGGGTCTTGGTCATGGTCCACCTAAACAAAGCAAGGATGGTCAAAGGGGCTTCCACAAAGCTATATATCAGAAGACTTGGAACAAGTCCTATACTGGCCAAGTATGGACAAAATGCTTACAAAGTTGGGCTACCGGATGATCTAACTATCTCCCCCATCTTCAATGTTGTAGATCTAGTTAAGTATAGAGGACCTCTTATTGAGGTAGATTAGAAAGTGGAAGAAACTGAGAAGGAGGATCAAGCAACATGCCCACCTCCTAAACCCAAGCTACAAGAAGAGAAGATATTGGACTCCTAGGTTCACACAAAGACCAGGCATGGTACCTATAAGGAACACCTTATCAAGTGGCAAATAAACTAGACTCAGAGGCTACCTAGATGGATCCTTGAGAATCAATTCAAATTTCAGGGCATAGATCTCCACCTTTTGTCTCTAGAGGGAACTTATTTTTTTTGGTGGGGAGTATGGTATAGGGGCACCTAGAGAAACAAGACCCTCACCAAAAGAAATTTTGTTGTGCCATGCTCTAAGAGAGATTTGTAAATGAAATAAAGGTCTGATGACCTATTTGTGTGCCTTGGAAATGTTGGTTAGGGGATAGGAATTCATAAGAGTCCTAGGATAGACCAAGCTAGTCACCTAAGATAGGTCTCTAGTCTTAAGAAGCTAAGAGTTAGCCAATTGGACAAGAAGATGTAAAAGTTGTAAAAGTTGCATAGTGCAACTTTACAACTTTACAAATGTTGCTTGACAACATTTCACAAACCCTTCCTAAAATGGTGGAGATCGATGGTAACCATATTTATGATGGGAAAATACCTAAGAAGAAGAATATAAGCTTACTAAACCCTAATATTTCTAGTGTGTGGGTGCCAGTGTACGGACAATATGTTGTAGAGTGGAATTTGAATGCAAAAAGACAAAATAATGAGCTAATGGAAGCTTTGGTGTGCTAAACTAGTTACTATAACATCTTGGCATTGTATTTTGGTTTGTTTAGAGTAGTTTTGATTTGGTAGAGTAGAGGTGGGTGTGTGTGTGTGTGTTTCTTTTCGAGTTTGTAACCCTTTTCATTTTTTCCAGTTCATTGTCCTAAACTAGGTAGTTGGTATTGAGAGTTATGTAACTCACTATCCCACCATAGAAATAGTATGGCTTCTTGGGGATAGTGCATGTACTCTATGTATTTTTTCTTGTAGAAAAAATGGCCCTCAAAAGCCATGGAAGCATTTTTAAACTCTTTCCCTAAGCGAGCTAGTGCATGCCCAACTAGGGAAGAGTAATGTTGTAGAGGATATAGAAGGAAGGGTCATGAAGACTAGAAAGAAAACAAGCATGGAGTAGATAGGGGAGTGAGTTAAGATTCCTTGAGAAGAAGGATAGGTTGGTAAAATCTCATAAAGCACCAAACTAGCCCATGAAGTAGGCAGCCCTAGAAATGGCCAAGAAACCCTCAAAAACCCTCAAACTATGCAGAGGTGTAGTATGACCTTTTAGAGACCCAAAATCTAGAAAATCTATGAGTACTGGTGAAATGGTTTGAAGTATTTGAAGGAATTTTGTATTGGTTAATGGATAAAATTGGAGTAATACCCTAATTTCTCATAGTAGGAGGGCTAATTGGGGCTCTTTTCTACTAGCCCTATTTGGTGGAAAAGTGTGGAATCAGTAAGGAAGATCAATGTTTTGAGTTGTCTTAGGAAATGAAAGAAGTGTGTTTAGAGATCTTGAAGCATCTCTATGATTCTATAAGATTTTTCTAAAGGTTAGAAAAGAAATATCCTAGAAGAACTTAAGAACCTTGAGTGTTTTTTATCTAGCATGAAAACCTAGTAAGTGGCAAGAGAAAGATTTTGCTCAAGATAGAAGAGTGGGGTTTGGGATTAGGGGATCTCAGCATAAAGGAGGTCCTATAGATTCATCTGGTGGACTTGGAAGTCACCTTAGGTCTCAGTGGTAGACTAGAAGCATGAACTAGTGATTAGTGCATCCCCACTCCCTATCATGATATAGGTTTGAAAAGATAGAGCACTATAATGGAAGTTATGTTAATTTTGGAAATGATGCATTGTGTTATGTTAAAGTTCAAGAATCTATTATATTGAATGACAAGATCATATGTGACAATTTATATTGGGTTGATGAACTAAAATATAATATGTTGAATGTGTCACAGTCAAATATTTTAGGCCACTAAGTTGAATTTTAAAATCTAGGATGCTACTGGTGAATTGATTGGAAGTGGAGAGCATTTAAGAGGTAACTTGTTCTATCTAGACCTATATGAAAATACATGTTTATTTGCACAATTTTAAATATTTTGTTATGGCATAAGAGGTTGTGTCATGTGAACTTTGATAAATTGGTGAGAATTAGTAAGATGGAAAAAGTAAGAGGATAACCAAGATTGAGAAAACTTGATTAAATGATGTGCAAGCAATGTCAAATAGGAAAAATGACAAAGTATAGTTTCAAGAGCAAGACCTATTCTTCTTATGATATTTTGGAGTTGGTTCATACTAATTTATGTGGTCCTATTGAAGTGAAAATTTATTATGGTGATAAGTATTTTATCCTATTTGTTGATTATTTCTTTAGAATGATGATCATGATGTTTCCCAAAGAAAAATCTGATGCTTTTCAAATGTTTAAGTGGTATTTGGCTAGAGTTGAGAAGGAAATAAGTAAAAGTCTAAAATGCTTGAGATTAGATAGAGGAGCTGAATTGATTTAAAATAATTTCAATACATTCTACAATGATAAAGGAATCAAAAGACAAATGTTTGCACGAAGGACTCTACCAAAAAATGGAATAATGGAAAGAAGAAACAAATCAATCATGGACTATGCAAGAATACTAATGATGGAAAATAATGTTTCACAAAAGTATTTGAGAGAAGTTTTAAGTACTTATGTTTATACACTTAATCAACTTCAAGTCAAAACAAACACAAACAAAACCCCTTTTGAACTGCAGTATGGCTATGCACCTAATGTCAAATTTTCAAAGTATTTGGAAGAAAGTGTTATATATTGAAAGATACAAGGAATGGAAAACTTGATGCAAAGAGTGATGAAGGTATATTCTTAGGATATTCTACTAAAAGAAACTCTTACAAGTGTTTGAATACCAACACTAACAAAATTGTGGAAAGTGAAAATGTTAGAGTTGATGAATTTGCATAAAATATTGAAGAAGAATGTAAGAAGGAACCTAAAGAATAAAGAAAATTTATATACACCTATGAAGAAGAACCAAATATTCTACCTAAACAAGAGAAATAGGTTGATGAGCATCAGAAGACAAGCACTACTAAATTATGACAGAGAAGCTATGTTGAGCGTCAACAAGATCTTGAGCATCAAGCTATAGAGGTTGAGTCATAGAAAGGGAGACTAAACATCAGAAAGAGGAAACTGAGTTATAGTAGGGAATATCTAGAGATGATGAGAAAGATGGAACAAGTTAACTACAACAAGGAGAAAGAATATCTAAAGATATTTTAGTAAAATATGTGAGAAGACACCACAAACCTAATCAAATCATTGGAAACAAAGTTCTAGGAGTCATAACAAGAAACAAATTGAAAAATAATACATGTTTACTATGTGATTTTGAGACAAGAATATTTAAAGATGCATTGGAGAATGAATATTGGATTAGAGAAATAAGTGAGGAGATTGATCTAATAGAGAAGAACAAAACATGGACATTGGTACCAAGGCCAAAGGATAAGAATGTGATTGGAACCAAGTAGGTATTAAAAAATAAGTTGAATAAGAAGGGTGAAGTCACAAGGAATAAAGAAACATTTGTTTGCAAAGGATATGCACAAGAGGAAGGAATTGACTATGGAGAGACATTTTCTCTAGTTGAAAGTTTGGAAGTAGTAAGAACATTACTTGCATATGTTGCTTACAAAGGATTCAAGGTATATCAAGTGGATGTTAAATCTATTTTTTTAATGGAATCTTAGAGGAAGAAGTCCACATTGAAAAACCTAAAGGATTTATTTAACCTAACAAGAAGAACATGGTATGTAAGTTGCACAAAGATTTATATGGTTTGAAACAAGCCACTAGAGCATGGTATGAAATATCACATGCATATTTAGTGAGAATTGGTTTTGCAAGAACTAATGATAATAGCAATCTATACTTGAAAAGTGATCTAAGGATAAGATATTGTTAGTTGAAATTTTTTTGATGATATTATATTTGGAGGACATGATTTATTGTACAAGTAATTTTCTAATGAGATTAAAAAATAATTTGAGATGTCAATGTTTGGAGAGATTAAATTATTTTTTGGATTGTGAGTCTATCAAATGGAAGGAGGAATATATATTACACAATTAAAGTATATCAAGGACATATCAAAGACCTTTGTAATGGAAGATTCAAGACCAATTGAAACACCTATGATTATTGGATATAAACTTTAAATAATGATGATTTTGTTGAAGTAAATCAAACATTGTGTAGGTCAATGATTGAAAAATTGCAATACAGTGTTCATAGCAAACTTGACATTACATTATTTGTTAGAATTGTTGTAATATTTTTTGCTAATCCTAAAGAGAACCACCTTATGGTTGTGAAAAGGATATTGAGATATCTGAAAGGAACATAAGACTATGGTTTGTGCTATAAGAAGAATAGCATGTTTGAGTTGAATGTTTACATAGATGTTGATTGGGTTGGAAACATTGATGATAGAAAGAGTACAAGTGGAGGAGATTTCTTCCTATAGGATATTGGTTTCATGGAAAAGTAAGAAGAAAAATTGTATTTCACAATCCACAGTAGAACCTGAATATGTTGCAATAGTAGTTAATTTCTCAAACATAGTGTGGATCAAGAAATTGTTGGAAGGTATGAAAGAAGATATTATTGAACCTGTGGTGATAAATTGTGATAATAAAAGTGCTAAAAACATATCTAAGAATCATGTGATACACACAAAGATAAAGCACATTGAATTCAAGTATCATTACTTAAGGGAATTAGTGCAAGACAAAGAAGTAAGATTGGAATATGTGAATACAAAGGAGTAGATAGATGATATATTCACTAAGGCATTACCCAAGAATTAATTTGAGAATTGAAGAGGTAAGTTAGGGGTCATTCCACTATCAGAAGCAAACTAAGAAGGGATACAACAATGCATCAATTGTTCTGATCAAAATATCTTACAAATTGATGCAGGAGGTCACATTTTAGGAGTTTCCTAAAGATGTGAAAAGAAGGATGGTAGTATGAATTGATGAAGTTACAAGTAGGTACATGGTGATAAAGTCAAGGACAAAGATGAAAAAGGGAGAGATGATTAGAAGATCTATTACTACTTAAGATAAAGAGGGAGATGTGTACATTATGTCTTTGGCATTTTTGTCAAAGAGGGAGTTACACGTGTCAAGTTACCATCTGTACCATCCAATATCTAAAGAAGATAAGAGGAGTACACAAAGTGAGCATATCAAAGGTTGCATGGATGAGAATCAGAATGAACCTAAGGATATAAATGAGATTTTGTTACAGACCATAGAGGGATTTGACACTAAAAATCCAAATAATTCTTTTTCCATTGCATGGTAACTAAAGGTGTTGCCATCAATGCCAAAGTGGGAGATTTATGGAGCTACAATTTGAGTGATTGTTATATTGTCATTGATGTCAAACTTATTGGTAAGACATTTGCTAATGGTATAGAGTGTCATATTAGTAGATTGATGAAGAGAATTTGGAAAGAGAGATCACAAGATGAACTAGTAAAGTGGTTGAGTAAAGAGGAGTAAGTATGATGGAACTACAAAGGGAACTTGATGAGTTAGTATTTGATAGGATAATGTATTGTTTGGTCATTGTATTGAGTGACAAATAAAGATGAGTTGAAGTATCAAAGAGATGATTGATAGAATTTATAAAGTTAAGCAAAATAATAGTTTGACCAAGCAATGGGTTACTAGGTCAATGAAGAAGTTAAGCATTGTTGCAAAAAAAATTAAGGAACTTCAGTATTAGCCGAGTGATAGTAATGACCGAGCAAGATAAAGTGAAACTAAAGTAATGACCAAGCAAGCCAATCTAATCTAAGTGAGACATATCAGTAGTGACTAAGCTACCCAGTGATGACCAAGTTGAAGAATGTAGTGATGACTGAGTGTTAGTAAATTAATAGTTTGAGAAAGAATCAAGATTTGAGGCTGACACAATTAAATTTATAGAATAGTCAAGACATGTTAAAAATAAGGATTGATGACTTGGCATATTTAATGCATGAATTAAGTTTGTTAAGTGTTCTAAGGTAAAGATTCAATGAGAAATTTCTAGATGTTTCAAGGAAAGAAGTAGAAGGAAAAAATGATGAACAAATTCAATGAACCTAATCAAACCCTAAGATCTACAGTTATGTTTAAGCAAAAAAAGATCAAACCCATCTATTTAAGGATGCATATAAGATGTTTTACAAGTGAGTTAGCTAGAAAAATTTTGAAGAACAAGAGTTGTAGAGGAAAAGAGAGAAGTTAATGAAAGTAAGATTGCTAAAAGTGTTACCAAGTAGATTAGAGATAGAGAATGTGATGAAGACCAGTCAATGAAACAGAAAAGAGTTTAATGGAGATCTTATCATGCAAAGTGAGTTATAATTTATCAAATCAACCTAGTTGTTACTTTCTAACCATTGTGGTAGTAAAATCCTTTAATCAAGGTTGATATAATAGTCATGTTGTAGATCCTTTAATGAAGTTGACATTTTGATGGGATGTTTTAAAGACCTCTAACAAAGCCACTCCTAACAAGGTGATTAAATCCTTTAATATGGTCACACCTAATAGTGTACTTCGCAACCTTTAATAGGGTTGACTCTCAACCAAGCTCACTTCAAAAGAGTGAAAAAGTGGTAGCATGTTACTTGGTGGTTTTTCCCAAATTGGGTTTCCATGTTAAATCCTTGTGTGAATGTTGTTTTCATGTGTTATGCTATTTATTATTATATGTTTCTATAGTTTGGCTAACACTAAAATAGAGAGCTAATTGTTGATATGAATAACTTGAGTTACTAATGATTTTCTATATTGAGTGGGTGGATTTATGAGTTTGATCAAGCTATTTTAAGTTGTTAAAAGTTGAATTGGTACATTTGGACCTGAGGATAACTAATTCACCCTCCTCTCAATTATTCTAATCATTTGAATTGCTACTATTTCATTCTACCTATTCCTTGAAATAAAGGTCATTTGATATGGCTCTTTCATAGGGGACATTTTCATCCATACACACTATATCAAAATTGGCATTCCCCCTACCTCTACCTGTACATATCTTCTCTGATGGGTCTCCATTTCCCATGTCAAAAAAGTCAAAGTTGTACTTGAGGAAGACACATCTTGAATGGTCAATGAGATGGTTGTAACTACCAATCCTTCCCCTTTATCTATGCTTCTCGAGACCTCTTCTACCCTTATATGTTCTACACTAGATGTGATCATCAATATACTAGGGATACAGGAGGACAATTGCACTATTGGGGGTATTTGTACTACTTTACCTCCCCTCAAGCTTCCTCTCTATGAGCCTCTTGTGTTCCTCCTTCTTCACCACCTTGATTTTGTTCTTTTTTTATGATAGGGTGAATTGGTAATGTTTCTAGCTCTAGTGGAGGTAGAGAGAGTGTTTTTGGCTTGCCAGGAGGTGGTGAAGGTATGCCAACTAAACCTAGTGGGAGAGAAGGTAGGGTATACCAATCATTACCTACTAATTCTTATCGTCATCTATCCCTAATTTATCCTTTCTCTAATTGTGTTGTGACTAACATGTAATCAAAATCAGATAGGTCAAATAGATCTGATCCACTTCCCAAAGTAGATTCAGTCTATCTCTCTTATTCTTGATTGGTAACATCATCTATCTAGATGGGTTGATCTTTAGTTGTCGGGGGTGTTTGGGTCAAACTCCTTCTCTTATCCTCTTTAGTGGTCTGGTCTAGCCATGTGCTTTTGTTCAATGGGAGATCATCTACTTCATCATCCCCTCCTTCTTTTAATCCCTCTAGTATAGTTTCAGGGATAAAGGGTGCAGTGACTATCTTCTTCAAGCTTCTCCTTTTTAGTCTAATAACCACCATCTCTTTCCTTTTCTTCTTTAAGGCCACAAGACAATCTCCCTCTTGCTCTCATGCTTCTTGAGGTTGTGCCTCTTCTTCAACTAGGACTCCCTTTTTCTGCTTTCCTTTTCCCTTCTCTTCCCTCTCAAAGTAGGCCACCTCCCTATCATCCATGTATATTGTCTTTGGTATAACTAGAGACTTCTCCTTATAAGTAGGAATGGTGATCTTGGTCTATTTCCCTTTCTTTTTCTTGGCATGTGCCTTTAGTGTAGGTACATTAGCTAGAGGTTCCAATGGGAAAGGCTTTCATACCCAATCTATAGTCATATCAATGACATGTTGAGCTCTATGTAAGATATCATCATTTTCTTCCCTATCAAACTTGGCATTCATTATTGGGAGTTCAAAGACTTTATCTTTGTTATAAATAGGATCAAGGATATTTGGGGTGTCATTAATGCACACCTTGAGGGGTATTTGTAGATTTAAAATCTTTTATGTTAGTTTTGATTCCATCCTATAGTAATCCTTGATTCTAACCTCATAATCATCAATGCAGTTTAACCAATGATCCTCAATGGATGAATCTAGTAAGAAACCACTTCTTGCAACATGTTGATGTTATAATATATAGTCCACAAATATAACTAAGAGAGGGGGCAAGGGGGGTGAATTAGTTATCCAACTATTATCACAATTATCAACCTTAATAAAACTTAACCATAAAATCAATATAATCAGAAACCACAACAAGATACTCATGTACTATAACACCACATATGTTAACTAAGGAAACCCTTGATTAGAGGGAAAACCCTAGTGGGGATGGTTCCCACAAGATGAAGTACTAATATAAATATTCCTTGTTAGAAGATGGATCCTATTAGGAGTCTATAACAACATTCAATACATATCAATCCCTATTAGGAGAGTTTGAATCCATGTTAGGAGATTCCAACCCTATTAGGAGTTGTGGAAGGTAGATGGACCCACTGTCCAAATAGCTTCAAGGGAAAGACCAATGAACCCATTGTCCAAATGGTTTCAAGGGAAAGACCAGTGAACCCACTATCCAAATGATCTTTTTATTATTCCTTGCAGAATAATAGAATTATATTGTATTGCTCCTTCCTCTTTCATTTTCCTATCAACCAAACCTCTGCTCCTTCTGATCTTGTTATCAAATCATAAACCTCACATCCAATAATCCCTTGGAGTGCTTACTCGCATTCCCCACAAATTGTGCTCTTATTGGAAATTTTCACTTGATACTCTTAACACATACTTATTCACTTCTTACAAACAAGGAAAACATCTTTCCTTTATACCATATCTTCAAAATAATTCCTTGAGTTGGCCTTGAGGATTTCCCAATTAATTATAATAAGATAATTAATTAATTAACAATTACAATAGTACTGTCAGCTCACAGGTATTACAACTTCTCACACATGCAACACTAGGACTTATGAACTCACTGATGTCACCATTAGATCATCTTCTATCATTGTCTAACTGCACATCACCAAATTACATATTTTTTAGAAGATATAATGCAATCATCAAAAACTTATTAAGTATTACTCTATCTATGTACTTCTCTCTATAAATCACTTATAACTTTTGTACATCTTTGACTTATGTTATGCACATTAACCTCACCATCAGGATACAATGTGGAACATGTCCTTACCCACACATCACTAGAACATTAAATGTATTTTCATACAACCTTGATCTCTGTCAACTACTTCGCCAGCCTTCGTAGGCTTACTATTATGTTGACATCAATGAAAAACATAGTCATGAATGTAGCATGTCAATATTGCCACATGCTCACCAATGCTTAGGATACTCCCCCAAAGGAATACCATCGGCATTCATGCTAACAATCTCCCCCTTTGGAATTGATGGAAACATAGATGAAAAACATATAAGTTCCAAGAATACCAAACAATACTCTATTATTTTTGTTGTTGTTCTCATTTTTTAAATCCTCTTCATCAATCAAATCTTAAATCCTCTAGAAAACTACTTTATTTTCCATCTTCAAGATCGACATCATGAGATGTTCACTAAACAACTTCTTAGTTTCTCCTTTATTCAATAGTACTCTTATCTTCCCTTTGGTGTTAATAACTCTTCATGCTACATATCTCCCCCATAGAGATATTCCTTTTCTTTTACTTGAATCTTTCTAAATCTCCCTAATAATTATCTCTTCCCCACTCATCTAGAGGATTTTCATCATACTCACCTCTTCCATAGTTAGGAATTTTTTTTCATGTACTCTTTTCCACCATTGGTATCAATGACTAAGGCCTCATAATATCAATTTACTACTCCTATTCAACTAGCTCAAGAATCCAAAGACACTATTCAAGACCAATTACCAAGAGTCCTCAATAACTCAACTCATCACAACCCCTATATAAGAAGCATCAGAATTCAATCCAATCTAACAATAATTCTCTATACCACCGGACTGATGCAATCTTTGCATCATGTACTCTAAAGTAGGTAGGGGCATAACCCCAAGCATACCTCTCAAGTACTAAAAGGTATCTTTAGGAAAAGGATTTGTAAAGATGTCTACACTCTAATCTTTAGTACTAACATACTCCAATTTGATCTCCTTTTCTTCTACCTTCTCTCTCAAAACATGACACTTAATAGATCTATGTTTATTTTTAGAATGCAATACGTGATTATTAGATATACTTACTATACTTGTGTTGTCACAATATAAGATAACAAGTTTTGAAAATTCTATCCCAATATCTTTTAGCATTTGTTTTATTCACATGACTTTCTTACAGTTATTTTTTGCTTCTATATACTCTACGTTAGCTATACTCTATGAAATATAATCTTGTTTCTCACTCAACAAAAAAATCAATCTTTCTCCAAGAAAGAATGCTCCACCATTGGTGCTCTTTCTATCATCCATACTACCTACCCAATCTGCATCAGTATAAGGATATAGAGTGAAATCACTTGATCTATCATACCATATTCCATAATCAAACATTCCCTTCAAATATTTTAATATCCTCTTTACTATTGCATAATGACACTCCTTAGGATTAGCTTGAAATCTAGCTATAAACTCAACTTTATTTGCTAAATCTGGTCTGGTGGGAGTCAGATATTGCAAACCTCCAAACATGGATTTGTACTTCTTCTCAACTATACATGTCTCATCTTTGCTAGATAATTTGTGATAAGTTATCATTTCTAAACCAATAGGCTTACAACTTTCCAAGCCAAATTTCTTCAACAAATCCTTCAAATACTTTACTTGTAAAATAAAAATGCCACCACTATTCTCTACAATATGCAAACCTAGGAAAAACTTCATTTCTCCTATCATACTCATTTCAAACTCATTCTTCATTTCTTCAACAAACTTATCACTTGCTTCTTCATTGCCTCCAAATATTATGTCATCAACATATATTACTATTATCAACAAACCATTCTCAATTTCTCTCAAATACAAGTTACTATTTATCATACTTTTAGCAAACCCAAGCTTTGCCAAATTCTCATCAAACGTTGCATACTAGGTTCTAGGTGCTTGCTTAAGACCATATAGATATTTCTTCAATCCACATATCATATCTTTTTCTTTTTTCAGAGGTAATCCTTCAGGCTACTCAATGTATACCTCTTCTTCAAGTTCTCCATTTAGCAAGGTTGATTTGATATCCATTTGATACACTTTGAATTTTTTACTTGCTCCATAAGCCAGGAACATTCTCACTACTTCTATTCTAGCTACATGGGCATATTTTTTCTCATAATGTATTCCTTCTTGCTATGAATATCCTTTGTACACAAGTCTAGCCTTGTTTCTTACAACTTTTCCTTGTTCATTCATCTTGTTTCTTAATACCCATTTGGTTCCAATTACATTCTTTTCTTTAGGTGTAGGATCCAATTCCCATGTGCCATTTTTCACAATCTAATCCAAGTCTTCCTTCATTTCTTGAATCCAATGATCATATTTACATGCTTCATCTATATTGTTAGGTTCAACTTGAGAAAACAAACATAATTCACATACTTCTTCATTTACCTTATTTATGTTTTTGCTCTCAATGATCTATTCAAGAGGGTAATTATTTGATATACTTTTGCTATGAGTTGTCAACTCAACTCTTTCTTTTTCTCTAGGCTTAGATCTCTACTCTTCAATCTAATTCTCATTTTGCAAATCATTACTAGTCTCAATTATAACTTCCACATTTTCACGGTTAGAATTTGGATCAACAATAGTTACCAAAGCTATCTCTTCTACTACTTCCTCTTTCTTAACCAATTTAGGCTCATTATCTATACCATCATAGTCATTAAATAATCTTTCCATACTTGCTTTACATTCTATATCATCATCAAAATGTGAATTCTTTCTATATTTTCTTAATCTCTTAGGACATTTAGATGAAAAATGACCAAAATCTTTACATGTTCAACAAATAAAAATGTTCATACCTTTTGGATCCCTTTTCATAAGCAAATCAATACCTTCTTTGATCTTCATGTCTTCTTTAGATCTAGATCTATCTTTACTTGTGCTTCTATTCATTTCTATGCAACAAAAGGATTTTGGATCTAGAAACTCAATGCTCTATTCTTTGCATAAATCTGATAACTCACCAACAAGCTCTAGTTTCTATGTGTCAAAATTTCATCTATCTAACTTGGGAATATGTTTTCTGAAATGACTCATCATAGATCTCCCAAAGTTGTTAAGCTTTGTCTTCAAGGAGCTAATGCTCTGATACTAATTGTAGAACATATAGTCCACCAATATAATTGAGAGGGGGGATGAATCAATTATCCAACTATTATCACAATTGTCAACCTTGATAAAGCTTAACCATATGATCAATATAATCAAAAACCACAACAAGATACACATGTACAATAACACTAGATATGTTAACTAAAGAAACCTTTGATTAAAGGGAAAACCCCAGTGGGGATGGTATCCACAAGATGATGTGCTAATATGAATATTCCTTATGAGAGGATGGATCCTATTAGGAGTCTATAAAAACATTTAGTACATATTAGTCCTTGTGAGAAGACTTTGAATCCCTATTAGGAGATTCTAGCCTTGTTAAGTGTTGTGGAAGCAAGATGGACCCACTATCAAAATAGCTTCAAGGGAAAGACCAATGAACCCACTATCCAAATTATCTATGTATTATTCCTTGTAGAATAGTAGAATTTTATTGTACTACTCCTTCCTCTTTCTCTATCCTTCCATTTGGACCTCTAATCCTTTTGACCTTGTTACTAGATCACAAACCTCACATCCAATAATCCCTTGGATCACTTACCCACATTCACCAAAAACTCTTCTCTTATTCATAATTTGCACTTGATATGCTTAACACATACTTATTCACTTCTTACAAACAAGGAAAAGATCTTTCCTTTATACTGTATTTTCAAAATAATTCTTTGAGTCAGGCTTGAGGCTTTCCCAATTTATTATAATAAGATAATTAATTAATTCACAATTACAATATAGCACTATCATCTCACAGTCTATACGACTTATGACATGTGCGATACTAGGGCTTGCGCACTAGCTAACATCACCATCATACTGTCTTCTATCACTAATTAACTATGCATCAACAGATTATATCTCTTTTAGAAGATATAATGGAATAATTAGAAATTGCTTAAAAGTTACTCTATCTATGTACTATTCTTTGAAAATAACTTATAACTTTTGTGCATCTTTGACTTATGTTACACGCATTTAACCTTGCCATTAGGACATAGTTTGGATTATGTCCTTACCCATGCATCACCAAAACATTAAACATCTTTCCATACAACTTTGACCCTTGTCTACTACTTTGCTAGTCTTCACAAACTTACTACTATGTTGACATCAATGACAAATATAGTGATGAATGTAACATTTCAATACTGATGTATGCTCACCAATGCTTAGGATACTCCCCCAAATGAATGCCATCATCATTAATGCTAAGAGTTGAATTATCCCTATATTATCAAATAAGCTCATTTCATAGGGTAATCCTCCAATGGATATTTGTCCCATTCCACCTCATAGGTGCAAATGTCTTGCTTCTACTTAACCTCATAAGGCCTGATGGTGATATGTCATACCCATGTCTTTATGTACTTGTTTCTAAATCTATCATATGTTGAAGCCAACTATTAGGAAATTTCCAAGAGCACAAGCCTATTGAATGGATAGAGTGGTAGCTTCTTTAGGAAAAGGAGGGTTCCAGCCACTTGTATGTATGTAAAATTGTGGAACTGGATGAAGTACCCTTTGACTTGTGTCACTTGGGTGGTTGCCTCTACTAATATTTTCTTTACATAATCCCCTTCAATGAACTAGATTATGGAAAAGATGAAAGCATCATTAACTATCCTATATTTAGGGTTGTCAACCTAGAGTTCCTTTTGCACCAATTATGGGTAGAAAATATGCAGTCATGCATTGGTATCTCCTATACTCCCCATCCTCATGAGTCCTAGTTAAATAGGTGTCATATAAGAGTGCAAATCATTTTGAACTAAGACTAGTTGATCATGTAAGGAATCATTGATGATGGTTCCCCAATCTATCATGTTAGCCCTTGTCCAAATTTTCTCAATGAAATGGACCATCCAGGCCTATAAAGGACTAGCAATGGGAAGACCCATCACCCTACTCAAGAGTATTGTACAGTAGCTGATGTTGGTGATTATGTAGCCTATGGCCATATCTACCTTGTATGGCTTCTTATGCAAATTCTGAGTAATTAGGTATCATTTTTGTACTAAGTCATCAACTTGACCTCAATTTTCCCAATACCACCTATGTGCACTCTCATAACATAATACTAGTCAAAGATAGGAAAATGAAACACCTTTTCTATATTCTTATGTTGGATGTCAAGGACGATCTCTCCAACAATACTCATTACAACCTTTTCATCTAGACATAATTCTTCATCAAGGTCATAATTAGTTCTGCATATTGCCTAGCTATTGGGTGTGATGTTGCATTGACCAGCCCATTCTAAATGAGTGTTGTGATCATCTCTGATCTCTCATGGGGTTTGACGTAGAGCATAAGGAAATTGTTCTAGTCTATTTATTTGAGCTATATTTCTTTAATCTTTAAATATAAGTCAATGAAGCATGACTTCTTAAGAACTCTTTGGAACTTGAATGTTGTTGGTTTGGGTGAATTCCTTAATGGTGTGGATGATAATGATGTCATTAATTACCTACATAAAAGACAAAAAATAGTACCATGTTGATGGAAAGGGTAAAAGATGATTAAAGACATTAAAAACATTTGATGCAAAACTAGTTGAACAAGCGAAAAATAGAAGAAAAGAAGAAAGTGTACACTTGTGCACCTATACATCTATGCAAGTGCATAGTGTGCACAAATATGCTACCTTATTGAGTGGGGTACTTTGGGAATATGGACTCATTATGTTGAGAACTTGTACACCTATGGTATTGTGCAAAGTGTACAATTATGCACCATGAACTTGTGCTTCATAAGAGATGGGTGTGTGTCTCTTATGAGAAGATATGCATATAGTGCACCTGCACACCTACACAGGCGTGTTGGGTGTGAATATTTGCATATAATGTTGTAGACGTTGAAAATGTATGATAGTGTGATGGTGCATAACTAGAAGACTAGATGATCAGAATGAGAGATAAAGGGGGGTCTCGCTTTATTTATAGGTGTAGGGTGCACACCCTGGGAGAGTGGGCACCTTCCTAGGGTGCAAAAGTTCTTAAAGTTCCCACATACACACCTATGCATTTTTTTATCTTGGGTATTTGGTAAAGTTGTGCACCCATCACAAGTGCGTAAGTGTGCTCTTTGTCTTATTCTCCAAAACGTGCCTTTTTTATTGTCAGAACCTAGATAATATAACTTTTATCAACTCCTAGACCTAGGCTAAATGGTCCCACTCCCTAAGAAACCTTAGAAGACACCTTATTCTAAAGAGTGGGCTCCTACAACTTGAAAACAAAAAGAGGGGTGTCCCCATTTCCACTTGGAAATGGTGCTGGAAATGGGGCGTGTGTTGTGAAGCCACAACATGACTTTTGGTGGAAGTATGAAATGTTTGATATGTTCAAAGGCATGAGTCAAATTTTGTTGTAAGATTAATTATTTGGAAAATTCAATGAAGATCTAATGATGGAGAGTGAAGAAGGATAAGGATGGACACAAAGTTCTATGTAAGTTCTATTTTCTGAGTATCTAGATTCAATGTGTTTGGTATGAATTTGAAATTGATGATTATGATTAAGTAGCAATAATTAGAAGAATTTAGAAGAACAAAGAGTACTATATAAGGAGGAGCTTATTCAAGTTTTAGGTTACTGGTTGAATGTGAAAAGTTGGTCAAAGGAGAAGATCAAAGTGCAAAGTTGAAGAAGATAGTAAAGCCAAGTGAACCAAGTAGAGAAGAGAGAAGATCAAAGTAGATTTGGAAGGAAAATGAAAGAGAGGAGTGAATCATCCAAGTAAAGAAATCAAAGGATAGAGATCAAAAAGAGAGTGAGTAGAAAATAGATTGTAACAAGCAAGGTAGTGTTATATCTAACAAGTCATTTATACTATTACTTTATAATCTTTTTAGTAGAAAAATCTCTTAACTGAGTTAACCTAAAAATTATGTAAAATCCTATATGGTAACATCAATTAGTGGTGTTTATAATTCCTTTAGAGCATGACACTCTTTAGACAGGATCAAGGAGTGATAAGGTCTAGATGATCTTTTGGTGTATATCCTCTAATAAGGTCACATTAATAATGTGTATGTAAACCTTTAACAAGGTTGGCTTCTACTAGAGCTCACTTTAGAAGAGTGAAAATTTTTGGTTGTCAGTCCCAGGTGGTTTTCCCCTTTACAAGGTTTTCAAGTTAAAAATCTTGGTGTCAAATATGTGAATGTTGGTATGTTGCAAGTTAATTTTCAATTTATGACAACTCAGTAACAACTAAGTTAATGGTTAGTAACAATTAAGATTTATTACTATCAGTCAGTTAAAACATAATAGGGAATAAATAGTTTGGAGTAAACTGATTGTGTAATTTAATTTAGAAGTGGAATGAGAACACCAACTGAATGTTTATGGTTTTTATGAAGTTTGTTTGGTAATAAAATATTTTGAAGGGACTATAGGAAAAGTGAACATAAATGATTCACCCCTCCCTCCCCCCCCCCCCCAATTATCTAACAATTGGTATTAGAGAAAAGTTCTTGGAGAAAGAAGTTTAAAGGAACTTGAGCTAAAGATCACAAGATGTATAAGACAGAGGTATCAAAGATGAACAAAGAGAATTTCTCATCATGAAAAGACAAAATGAGGTTACATCAATTTGGAATTGGAGATAATATCACTCACTAGTTGGATAATGAATATGTTGCACCTCCTACTCCTATGATACTGGAACAAATGGCTAAAAAGAGAAACCATGATAGTTTGATGATTGAGATTGCATATGCTCTTAATGATGTTGAGTTTGATGATAATAAAAAATTAAACAATTGCTAAACATATGTGGGACAAATTGGCACTTGTACATGGTGGAGATCCAAAAGTAAGAGGCAAATATGATGACATAAGAATGAAAGAAGGTGAAAATGTTGCACAGTATGTGAACCAAATCAAAGAAGTTGTGAGTGCAATCAAATTCTATGTAATGTTCTTAGGAATATTCTACCTATTTATGATATCAAAGTGTCTACAATTCAAGAAGTGAGAGCTAGGCCTAGTAATATTTTGACACTTGACAATTTAGTTGGTTAGTTGATTGCATTTGAATTGAGCAATTTTGACAATAGTATAGTTACAATTAGAAATGTTTTTAAATATTCTTTAACCATTGGAAGTTACAAGAAAGAAAATAAATGTAAGGAAGAAAGTGAATGTGAATCTAAAGATGATCTGGATGAACTTGAAGCATTTCTTTCAAGAAGATTGTCAAGAGGTAAATGTAAATATAAAGGTAAACTACCCGTGATTTGTTTCAAGTGCAATGAGTTTGATCACTTTTATACTAAGTCTCCGAATAGAAGTAAGAGTGATAGAAATGATAGGAATTATTAAAAATATAGGAAGAATAGGGATTACAAAAATAAATTAAAAAAATTATGCTACATATTTTAAGAATAGCACACTAAGTCCAGTACTGATGAAGAGAAGAAAGTATTTGAGATGGTATATGTTTTTATCAAGGAAGATCCCAATTGAGAAAGGTATGAAAGTGAAACTTCCCTGAATTCACATCTTAGCAAGAATGATTCATGAATTATAGATAGTGGATTCTCACATCACATGATTGGTGATCTAAGTAAGCTTGATAAATTTGAAGAAATTGATAATGGCGGAATAGTTAAGCTAGGTAATCATGTTTCATTTCCAGTGAAAGGTAGAGGATCACTAAGGTTGAATGATAAGATCTGATGCAATGATGCGTACTAGATACAAGGACTAAAATATAATAGTTTGAGTGTTTCTCAATTGAATAATTCAGGTCACAGACTAGAATTTCATAATAGAAAAATCTAGATCTATGATGATGAAGGTAATATGATTAGAATTGGAATGCAAACAAGAGGTAATTTATTTTATCTTGATCCTACTATTGAGACATGCTTATTCACTAAAGTTGAGGATGTATGGCTATGGCTTAAAGGTTATGTCATGTAAACTTTGAGAGCATGGTGAATCTAGTGCCCACCCCTAGTTTTCATTTTTGTTATCATTGTCGAACTCTTTTAGGCTAGTTTTATTCTTGATGTTAGTAGCATTACTTTCAAAGTATCAGATATTGTTTTAAATTTAGTTGGTCATATGATGAGATTACTTGATACTCTATATTTCATGTATGTATGTATGATTATTCAGTGTTTTCAGTTATCGATGATGATTAGTTAGATGGTTTATTATCATATGTGTTTTCTTATGGATACTTACCCCATACTACATGTGTATGGTGCGTGTGTTTGTTTTCTTTATGTATGGCATTTTTGATGTGGTTAAGGAAGGGAGTCATAGTCATTTGCTAGTCGGGATCTACACAATGCACCACTTCCTGCCATTGCTTTTTTAGCTTAGATTATTGTGTATGTACATGCGTGGATTTTATGCAAGTTGTAGGTACCAGGTATCAACTTCCTTGAATTGCCAAGATGAGCGTCACTATCGCATTATCTCAATGGTAAGAGAGGGGAGATAAATTCTTAAGTCCAAATCCTAAACCCTTAAACCATTGTCCTAATTAAAAATTAGGACAAGTATCTAAGTCAAGTGCCCTCTGAATGCGTCAAATGACATAATTTCATGATTATAACCCTTTTGTTTGATTTAGTATGTGTTTTTCTATGATGGGTTTTGGTATGTTGTTTTATGAGTCCTTGGTGTATTTTCTATTAATTAAGTCTAATTAAAAGATTAATTAATGATTTAATGGAGAATTATTGTGACATTTCAATATTTAAATTATATTTAATTAATTGAGAAATTAATTAAATAAAAAGAATTAAATTTCAAGATGAAAGTTATAAGAATAAATTTAGAACGTGATAATATTTAGTTAATTTAATAATAATATATTTAGAGTTCATTTTTAAATAAATGTTAAATATTATTATTATTTGAGTTAATAAATATTTTATCAATTAAAGTTTCAAAAAATAATTTTAAAAAAAGTGAAAATATAATTAATTAAAAAGATAAAATATGTGGACTTAATAAAGATATTTTAATTTCATAAGTGTGCATGGGATTAAAGTAATAAATTAATTTAAAATAGAAGTTGAGTGAATATTAAATAAAGTAATTTAATAATTCATTTAATGTGCATAAAAAGATAAAGAAAAGATTAATAAAAGTTAATTTGGAGTTCAAGTCTTGTAAGCACGCAGTTCTCCCGAGTGAACGTATAGTTAGTTCCTCGATTCAAGGAGAGAAAACCCTTTATCATAATTAGAAGGTTCATTTTTGAGGGACACGAATTTTGAGGGGACAAAATTTTGGAGAGACAAATTTTAGAAGACGAATTTTGGGAACAAATTTTGGAGACGAATTTGAACATGAATTTTGGAAGAGGAATTTGGGAAAATTTGTAGAGAGAAGTTTCTTTTGGAAAGAAGTGAATCTTCTCATAATCTTCAGGTGGTTGAGTGTCAGCATCAGGTTCAAGTAGGATCTTGTGTTTTGATCACTGATTAAATTACGCTCTTTCTCTTTCCTATCTTCATCATGTCTGTTAATGTTTGTCTAAATAATTCTCTATGACAAATCTTAATCTTGTAATTTCTGAGAAATCTCGATATGCATGTTGACTCCTTTTGTGTGCAAAGAGATCAAGGGAAAGCTCAATTTGAAATCCTCATTCTATAGGTGAAAGAAAATTAGGATTTAATTGGGGAAGGGTTTGAATTTAAAAACAAAATTTTAGATTGAAATTTTTTTTGAATGGATAATAGAATTTTCCCTATCAAATTATAATTGTAAATGTTATTTTAAAAGAATTAATTAAAAATAAAACAAAGATGAATTTGTTTTATTATTATTAGTCAGAATTTAAAATAAAATAAAATAAAATTTATTTATATATTTTACACACATTTTTATTGAGGGAAAATTTGTTTTTTTTAGTTTCTATAATAAATAAAATCTAAAGTAATAAAATTAAATAATATATATACATATCCTTATACATTTGGGGGTAAAAATTATTTAAAGTTTTAATTGAAAACAAATTTTTAAAAAATTAAAAATAATAATATAAAGCACATAAAACTTACCTCCCATTGGTCGACGGTAGGCCTGCAATCATAGGGTATGTACCTGCGATGCAGGCGTACCATTAAATGGCCACACGACTATGTTATTAAGTCGACAGCCTGCGATTTCATTAAATTGCATTTTTTTTTTTTAAAGTGCTTTATATGTATAAGTTAATTTGGAATCTTTAAAAAGAAGTTCATTATTATTTTAGATTAATAATAATTTATTAATAGTTTCATTTATTACTATTTTATTTTTTAAAAAATTATATTTATTTAATGTATTGTATTTTAAGTCAATTAAAACTAAATTGTATTTAAGTTGTTATTAATGTTAGTAAATTTAAGTTATTTTAAATTATTAAATATATTTAAACATAGTTATTTGAAATTATTAATTTATTAATAGTTTTGTTATAACTTAATAAATTGATAGTTAATAAGATATTAAATGAGTGCTTAGTCAGATAATTATTAATTAATTTAATTAAAATTAGTTTAATTAATGATGGTTATGGTTAAATAAAAATTGTAGAATTATGAATAAGATTAGTTATATAATTATTAATTAACTTAATTAAATATAACTTTAATTAAGATTAATTAGTTAATAGATTTATGGAATTATTAATGATTTTGATTTTAATGAAATTGATAGATATTTTATTTAAAATCAATGACGATTAATTTTAAATAAATATTTATCCTTAGATTATCTATTAGGTAATCGTACAATCATTTAAATATAGAAATAGGGTTAATTGCGAAAACTTATTAATTGAAACATATATGAAATTGGAAATAGAAACCTTACTTTAAATCAACAATATTTTATCATTTCAAACCAAATGTGAGACCATGATGTTTCTTTTGTATTGTTTATGCTTTAGGGTGTTGGGGGTTGTTTTAGCTTTGACCAGTCTTAGGTTGTTTACCAGAGGCATGGGAGTAATGCGAATGTGATGCTATGAAGATTTGTTCTCGATCATTTTAAACCCAACCATGGTGATGTGTTGATATGATCTATGATGGATGTTTTTACTCGTTGTTATTGCTTTCCAGTTTCCTTGTGTGAAGTTGAGGTGTATGTTTATGAGATACCTGACTTAACCATTTTCAAGTCTCGATCAGTTATATTTGATAACCATTTTTGAGTCATTGATCAGTTATACTTGGGTTACTTTCAGTTGCTTTGAGAGGGCTGAGATGTTTTGGATGATTTGTTCTTTATAATGTCATGTGGTGACATGTTTTGACTTGACCATTTTGGAGTCTTCAATTAGTATTGTGATTTATTATTGGGATACTTTCTGGTCGCTCATTGGAGAACCATTGGATATTTTGATTTATCATGAAAGCCTTCAGTTGCTAATAGAGAAGTATTGTGATCATTATGATTATTATTTGATGCTTATCAGTTGCTCGTGGAGAACTAATGTGATTATTGTGGGTTATATTTATGATGCTTCCAGTCACTTGTATAGGACTGAAGTGATTTTATTATGATTCTTTGATTTGTGATTTCATGAGCCTAGGGTAGGTTATCTATGTGTAGTGTTGGGAAGTGGCTTGTAATGGGGGTTGGGGCCCTAAGAGGTTGCCTGGAGAAACCCATTGTAAGTTGTCTTAATAAGTGATAACATTTACACTAAATGGGGATTAAAATGAACCTAATCAGATAATTTTATGTTCTCTCTCATGCCTTGAGTGCTAGTACAGACTAGGATGGGGTAGAGAGAATGCTTGGTTGCGATCTTGCATTCCATAGTATGCCTCATCAATATGAGAGGATACTAGTGGCCGCAGGGATCACTAGGGACCCAGAATTCCTAAGAGATTTCTCGAGTAACTTCTACGTGACTTTTGCGATGACACTTTCCCACTTACATAGTAGGTTTCCTACGTGTCTTTTTGGTGCCTCTGGGTCTAGATGTTGATCTATGTTGGAACCTTTTGAGTTAGAATACTTTTAATATTTCCTAGACTTAGAGAGTTCTTGTGATATGTGATTTGTTATCCTTCTTGGGACTTGAGACTATCTCCTCTGCGTGGTGGGAGTGGGCCATTTAGGTTCTACATGGTTGAGTGGTAGTGCTTTTTCACTCTTACCATTTGAGATCCATCCGTAGTCACTATGGCTCGAGCTTCTTGGTATGCTTGTTTATCATGTTTAGATGATGTTGTTTACTTATGCTTTATTGTAGCATGTTAGATTTCTTTATGCATATGTTGTAGCATGTTTTAGGTGTGACATCCTTATTACTATAGTATCGATGATCTCTTCGGTAGCTTGGGATGTTACGTGTGGGGGATGGTTAGGGCCCATGATGGTCTAATGATGCCATTGATGGTTGGGAGGAACCATGCACTTGGATTAGTTGTGTTTTATGATAGATGGATAGTTGTATCTCATGTTGGATGTTTATATCTTTTATGATGGATGGATGTATCATGTATGGTAAATGGTTTCATTTATTTTACCATGCTTTGTATTATGGATTCTTGGAGGATGATGTATCTTTATTTCTACTTATGTATATTCTTTTAAGCCTTTCATACCCTATGACATGTGCAGTGGATGATTGAGCTTTCCAAATTAATTTGTCGAGAGGCATTCAAAACAAATGTATATTAAATGGACATTGGACTTTCTTATTATTCTTTCATGTGGATGTGGTAGTTGTTAGACTTAGAATTAATTAAATTTAAATGTGACTCAATGTCATGGTATCCTTAAGGAATGTAACCTATTTTGTATGTTTACATTTGATTGTATGTTATTGCTTCTGCAACTATGTTTTTGATGTGTACATTATACTTTCTTGTTTAAAAAAAAAAATGTTTAGCAAACTTAGTAAAAACTTTAGGTTAATTCTTTTGGATCCCTTGGTGGGGCGTTATAGTGAAGGTTACTAGAAAGAACAGAGTTAGAGGCATACCAAATCTACAAAAACCTAAGAATGCTATGTGTAAAGAATTTCATCTCGATAAGATGAACAAATCTAGTTTTTCAAGAAAAATGCAGACTTCAAATGATATCCTAAAACTAGTGCACACTGATCTATATGGACCAATAGGTGTGGAAAGTTATTATGGTCACATATACTTCATATTTTTCATTGATGACAATTTGAGAATGATGATTTTTATGTTCATGAAGGTGAAATCACATGCTTTTGATATCTTCAAATGGTATAAAGCTAGAGTTGAAAAAGAAACTAGAATTTTTGTGAAGTTTTTAAGATCTGATAGAAGTGGTGAGTTTACTTCTATTGAATTCACTAAATTTTGTGTTGATAATGTTTTTAAGAGATAGTTATCTACACCTAGGACACCATAATAGAATCAAATTACTAAGAGGATAAATAGATCAATTGTGGATTGTGCAAGGATATTGATGATTGAAAAAAAGCTTGCTTAGATATTCTGGAGAGAAGATATTAGTGCTATTGTTTATACACTTGATGTGGGAGCATCTAGCTTGTCTTTTAGTGGACCTTGTGGTTTTTGCAATTGGGGATGTATTAGAGGCATATTGGGGAAGCTTGTCCTAAATGTGCATAATTTTTGGAGTAATCATCTTGGAGTTAGAGACTTTTTGGTGGGTGCAAGTAATGTGTTCCTGATTTAGTAGAATACTTTAGAGATTGTATTCACAAGCCTCAATCTGACAGAGTTGGCATGTGTGCTCTTGCATTTGGATAATTGTATGGTACATGGACCTATGCCTAAGGATGTGTACTTCTATGTTTTCATTTGAGTTAGTTATGCTTTGCAAACTTGGGGCTTGTCCTAAGTATTTCATTATTTTGTGTATTTAATGTGTTTTTCCAAACTAACTTCTGGCTTGAGGACCTGCTTATTTGATGTGAGTGTTTATTTTATGTAATTTTCTTGGCTAGCTTGTGGCTTGGCTTAGGATAAATAGAGGGTCTTGTGAAGTCTAGAGTCATTATTTAGATCAACATGGAATATCTAAAAGGAGTGAAGTTTAGCATATCTAGTAGCTAAGTGTTGGCTTGGCAAAAATAAGGTTTCTTGGTGGCTTGCAAGCACAAACTTAGATTCTTCTTCAAGTTTTCCTACTAGATTGTGAGTATGGGATAGCTAGAGGTTGGATCTTGCGAGGTCTTGTAGAATTGCTATTGTATTTACTAATGTATTTGGCCATAACCAGAAAGGCATTACAGTCGTGCATGTTAGATGTAAATCTTATGATTCTATTATGAGAATTAGTGTTTTTTGGATATAAAAATCTATGTTATTTTTTATATTCCATTGTGTCATTACTTTCTAGGGTCTAGGACATCTCCTTTGAGAATTCACTTGCCTTGCATTGTGTCAAGTTGTATCAAAGTTGGTTGATCCTGTAGAGTTGGTTAATCTTGTGGATTTGGAGTAGAATTTGATCATGTGCTAATTGTAGATTTTTCATCTATGGCACACTAGATCTCTTTATTATGAGATGGAAAATCTTGGTTTTGACTTACAATTACATAGGACTCACAGATGAATCTTGATATGAGGAGATGGTTGTGAAGATGGAAGGTTTGATCTAGTTGGCAATTTGTTGCTGAGATTTTTTGAAGATCTTGGAAGATGCCTCTAAGAAGATTGGATCCTAGAATGATTGCAGATCTTTTTGATGTGGTGGAGATGAAGATAACTCATAATTTTTCTTATTTGGAAGTTTATTTAACAAAATCAATTAAGGAAAGGATAGTTGAGATTTGTAGAGATTACTAGTGTTGGATTCTACCAATCAGGAAGAAAGTTGTATGTCCTATTAGAATGATTATTTAGAGAAGAAGATACTTTTCTATTGAGGAAGAGGTAAAGGATGACTTTGTTGAAGCTGAAGAGGTATGTGTGGTTGGTTTTGTTAATCAATTTGTGGAGTCTAATATGAAATCTAAAAAGAAACTTGTGGTTTTTTGAGATACCTGAGCTTACCAAAGAGGTTCCTGATCTTGTTGGTACTAGAAAGGAGATTTTTTTCATGATCAATTGGTTGTGTTTGACATGTTAATTGTAGAACATCTCATTTTGGATGATGAGATTGTTGATTATGAGAATTTACATATGGTTTTTGATATGGATGTGAATTCACATGTTATTGTGTATATGGATGGAGATTCTATTGTTAGTGTAGATGTTTCTATTGATGTGGAGTTGGATGTTATTGGTGTGGATTCACTAGTTGTTGATGTGGTTGAGGATCTACATGATACTACATCTTTGGATCTGTATGTTATTGATGAGTATTTTCTAGTGATTGACATGGCTGAGGATTTACATATTACTTCTTATTGTGGATTTTGGCTTACATGCTAGTGACTTAGTTTTGGAGTTACATGATTCTTTTGACTTGGATTTCATGTTTGAGGATTTTATTCTTATTCATTGTGATTAGTTGTAGGAATTGTTGGCAAAGCATTATGTTCAATTTGTTCATAAGAGTCAGCATGTTGATTGGGTTGTTGAGATTCATTTGATTATAATGTTTCAATGGATGAAGCAAAAATTGTTGCTTTGTATTTTTTTCCTTCTATTTAGGATGAATTGGAATCCTTTAGTGAAGATGAAGTTGGTTTCAGAAATTTCTTTTGGCATCAAATTATGGGACATACTTTTCTATCTACCTAGGAAGACTGATCTAGGAGCATCTAGCTTGGGTTTTGGTGGACCTTATGGTTTGTGTGGTTGTGGATGTGTTTAAAGCATATTGGGTAACCTTTTTCTAAATGCACATAATGTTTGGAGTAATGATCTTGGAGTTATAGCCTTTTTAGTGGTTGTTGGTAACATGTTCCTAATTTACTGGAAGACTTTGAAGATTGTATTTGCAAGCTTTGATTAGAGGGAGTTGTCATGTTCTTAGATTTGCATAGTTGGATGGCACATGGAATTATGTCTAAGGATGCATACTTCTATGTTATCATTTGATTTAATTATGCTTTGTAAACTTGGGGCCCATCTTAAGTATTTAGTTATGTGATGCATTTAACGTTTTTTACCAAGCCAACTTGTGTCTTAAGGGGTTTATTTAATGTGAGTGTTTATTTAATTTAACTTGTTAGGTTGACTTGTTTCTTAGTTTATTATAAATAGAGGGTCTTGTAAAGTCTAGATTCATTATTTTGTTAAGCATGGAGTAGCTAAAAGGATTGAAGTTTAGCAGAACTAGTAGCTAAGTGTTAGCTTACGAAACAAGAAGGTTTCTTGGTGGCTTGCGAGAACAATTTTATATTATTCTTGGAATTATTCTACCATAATGTGAGTTTGGGATAGCTAGAGGTTGGATCTTGTGATGTCTTGTAAAACTATTATTATATTTGTTGATGTATTTGGCCATAACCTAGAAGGCCTTACAACCAAGCATGTACAATATAAATCTTATGATTCTATTATGAGAATTGTTGTTGTTTGGATCAAATATATGTGTTATTGTTTATATTTCTCTATGTGGTTACTTTTTGGGGGCTAGGACATATCCTTTGGGGATTCAAATGACTTGTACTACATCAACACTCAACTGAGTTCAATTGAAGAAAGGAACAAATAAGACACCCTATGAACTCTGGTATGGTCATACACCGAATGTAAGTTATTTCAAAATCCTTAGAAGTTGATTTTACATTCACAAGTATGAAAGGAATGGTAAATTTGATTTTAAAGGAGATGAAGGTATATTCCTTGGTTATTCATCTAAGAGAAAAGCTTATAAATGTTTGAACAAAGATACTAACAAGATGATTGTGTAGACACCTAAATTTGATTACACTATTTTAGTAATCCTATTTTAGTTATCTAAAAAGGCATTATTAATTAAATTTCTATTTAATTAATCCTTTGTCATCCCCTAGTTGATTAATTTAATTAATCATCTATAGTCCTAATTGATAAATCAAATAATCTATTATTTATCAATTAAATCCTATTCTTCTATCTAATTCCAAAAATCCCCATTTATTAAATAAATCTATTTGATAAATGAAATCCTCAAATTCAAAAAAAACCCTAACCTATCTCTAATCCTCCATTTAGCCTAATCCACCCCATCCACCCATACTAACCAAGCTTAGCCACTAACTCACCCACCCTCATTAATGCCATCCACTTGCACATCTCTAACATCCCTAATCTAATCCTAAACCCAAGCCTAATCCACCCCCTAATGTTGTCACATTCCTTAAACAAGTTTAAGACTTTCCTAATCCAAACCAAAGTCTCCCCTCAAAAAAACCCAACCACTAAGTCATGAGTGCTCTTACAAAACATAAAGACTCTTACAAGCCCACTCATGACTCTTACACCCATCTTCCACACTCTTCCCTCTTCCACACTCATTCCTCTTACATCCCTCTTACATACTCAACCCCACTCATCATGCCCTTAACCAACCCTTAACCCTACCGTCTCACACTCATCCTCCTTGTGACAAGTGTCACCTTCCCATTGGTGCTAAACAAGCACAATCCATGTGCTCCCCTTTGAGTGCATCTTAGCCCTCCTTAAGCCTTCATCCATCCTTGCATCTAAGCCCTCCATCCCTCTACCCCTTAGCCTATAAATTGAATCCCATCCCAAGCCATTTCATCAACAATATTTGAGCTAAAGTTACCATGCTATTTTGAGAACCAAAGCCATCAACCATACCCTTATAATGCCAAATTGAGAGCTCACAAAGCTACCAATTTGCCATTACCCATCTCCATTGAAGCAGCTTTTGAGCATCTTGAGCATACATCCACAGCAAAAGGACACATCTACAGAATCAAGAAAGCATGGAGTGTTTTCTCTTGTGAGGTTTGCACTTCTTATTTTCTTTCTTAGTCTAAGCATATATGTGAATTTAGTTTTTGGTTTGTGAATGTTTACTTCATTTGTTAATGTTCTTTGCATACTGATTCTGGTTCTACAGATTGAAAGTGCAAAATTGAGGATTGATGAGTTTGTAGTTAAGAACAATTTGGAAAGCAAGAAGGAACCTGAAGATTACAACAAGTCTGTATATGTGTATAAATAGGCACCTAATACACTACCTAAGTTATAGCAGAAAGCCACAAGCATCAGACAATATCACCTAAGTTATACAATTATTTACTCGAGCATCAAACAATGCAAGACAAGAAAGAATTTGAACCCTATCGAGTGGAGAAAATGTTGAAAATTAGAGAACTTAACCTATGTTGGTAAAAGATGTGAAAAAGAATCATTCCCTTGAACAAATTATTGGTGACAGAATTGTTAGAGTATAGACAAGAAGTAAGTTGAGAGGTAGTACCCATTTTATTATTGATTTTAAACCGATAATAGTATAGGTTCAATTGGATAATGAGGATTGGATAAATGCTATGAATGAAGAGATTGATTAGATAGAGAAAAACAACACATAGACACTAGTATCAAGACCTACATACAAGAATGTCATTGGAACCAAATGGATTTTTAAAAATAAGAAATAAGTTGAATGAAAATGGAGTAGTAAGAAATAAGGCAAGACTGGTTTGTAAAGGTTGTGCACAAGAAGAAGAAATAGATTATGGAGAGATTTTTGCACCTGTGGAAAGATTGGAAGGTGTAAGAACATTGTTGGCTTATTATACCTACAAGAAGTTCAAAGTTTATCAAATGGATGTTAAATCTATATTTCTAAATGGAATACTTGAAGAGACATTCTAGATTAACAACCTAAAGGATTCATTGAATCTGATCATAGGAACATGGTTTGCAAATTGAACAAAGCATTATATGTACTCAAACAAGCACCTAGAGTATGGTATGAAAGGGTACAATATTATTTGATTAAGATTGGATTTACTAGAACAAGTGAGAATAATAATCACTATTTGAAATATGAATCTAAAAGTATGGTGTTGATTGCTGAAATATTTGTAGATGACATTGTTTTTGGAGAAAATAATATGTTATGTGAGAGATTTGTTAGTCAAATGAGTACAAAATTTGAGATGTCAATGTTTGGTGAGATTAAATTTTTCATTAGATTACAAGTTCATCAAACAATAGAAGGTATATATGTGACTCAATCTAAGTGTGTGAAGGAAATCTTAAAGACATTTGGATTGGATGAATCCAAGCCATTCGATGCACCTATGGTGACTGGAGTGAAATTATCAAAGGAAGACAATACTGGAGAGGTAAATTAAATGCAATACAAATCCATTATTGGTAAGTTATAGTATGTTTTACATAGTAGACTAGATATTTCACATGATATTGGTCTAGTTGCAAGGTTTTCCTCTAATCTTAAGGAAACAAGTGTGAATGTTTGTTGGAATATTAAGAAAAACTGAGAGGGGGGTGAATCAGTTATCCAAGGGCCAAATGTACAATTAAAAAATTTATGTACTCATCAAACATATGCATGCATGGATTGATTAGATCATCCAATAACTCCATAACTTTGTATATTATTATCCAAGGTCAAATGAACTTTGCAAAAATGTAAACATGAAACATAACAGAATCACTCACACAATTTGAGACAAGGATTTGATGCAGAAACCCAATTTGGGAAAAACCACCAGTAATATGCTACCAATTTTTACTCTTATGAAGTTAGCCATGTGAGGAGCAAACTAATGCAGGAGCATCCCTGGTTGGATGTTGGAGGGATTTTGGCTTGAAGGAGTGGTACTCGATCTCTAGTGGGCATAGTTCTAGCCTAGGAGCTCAACATAGTCTATGCAGCTCAATAGACACTAGGAGTTTGGCATACTCTATGGAGCTTGGAAGACACTGGGAGCTCAACATACTCTTTGGAGCTTAGCATACTCTAGGAGCTCAGAATTTCTTATGGTTTGGCTAATACTTGGCTTGGTTTTCTCTAGTGCTCAACTTGGTCCTGGTTCCTATTGGTGTTGAGTTGTCTATGAGCCAACTTTTGGCTTTTAATTTATGTATGGGTATTTAATTTCTATTTTATCCAACTTGTGGCTCAACATATATTTAACGTGAGAGATTTAATTTAATTTGTAATGATCTAAGCCAATTTGTGGCTCAGATGGGTATAAGTAGGGCATTTTGTGGAGTCTTTAGGAAATTATGATCATCAAGGTTGGAGAAGAGGATGAAAGGTAGATGCAAACTTTGAAGTGCTAGTAGCTATGACATGAGAACTAGAGGATTTCTTGGTGGACCTAAGGGTACAAATGTAGATTCTTTATGGTGTTCTTATCTAGTTGTGCATATGGACTAGCTGGGATTAAGATTATAAGTTGGATCTCGTGGGACCTTGCAAAACTGATATTGTAATTATTGTTTATATTTGGCCCTACCTCAGAAGGCCTTATAGTTGGGCACATTATGTGTAATCAGTTATTTTACGAATAAAGAATTGTGATGTGGTATCAGATCTTGCATTATTGTTGCTTGTATTTGTGTTTCCATTATGTGTTATTTTGATGCAAGAGCATCCTTGGTTACCTTGCAATCATGCACTTTTATTCTTTTTGCCTGTTATTACTTAGTTCCAATTTCTAGTTCTTACCAAATTCTAGTTTCGAGTTCTTACCGAGTTCCACTTTTCAGTTCTTACCGAGTTCCAATTTTCTAGTGTGCACCGAGTTATCCAGTGTGTGTTGAGTTATCTATATTTTTGGTTCTTCTTGCGAGCCGACTTGCGAGATTTATTTTTTTTGCAACATTTACATTAAGATATTTTCTTGGGATGTGTCCAGACCATTGTTGGCTTGGCCTTCCTCTTATGTAATGTTCTAGAATAATTTTTATGCCATTTTGGCAAGTATATATAGAGTGTTTAGGCTTAGAGTTAGGCAAGTTTTTAGGAAGAAGATTGGAGAGACAGAACTGAAAGTGTGAATTTGTAGTTGGATCACTAAGTGTGAATGTGTTTGTAATTGGCCGTAACCTAGAAGGCCTTACAACTGGGCATGTATGTTGAATATTTGATGAATCAACAAAAGATATCTTGTCCTCTCTCCTTGGTGATGTATTTGTGATGTGTTGTCTGCTATGTCAACTCTTGCAGGGTGGTTTGGATAGCTAGGTGAGCCTTTGGCCCTAGCTATTTTTCCTCTTACCTGCATAAGTTGGTATCAAAGCTTGAGGTTCGTCCTTGTGGAGATTGGATCATGTAGAATCTTGATTTGGATTTGGTTGTAGGGTGGCAGATCTGTGGATTTGACCTATAACTTGCAGAGGGTTGCGATCTTGCAAGAACCTAATTTGTAAAGATGGTTTGTGGTAGAGGAAATAATGTTGATAATGCTATATTGGATCAGTTGAGACAAATTACAGCCAGATTAGATATTGTGGAGATAGCCCAAAGGAGAGGAGCACATCTTGAACATGTGAGTGATGATGAAGTAGTAGCACCAAACCATAATCCAAAACTTGAAGAAGACCAAGATGAAGCAAGATTGTTGAGAGTATTGTCTAGGGAAAATTCAAAACCTATTGTAGAAGTTGTTCCTTATGATAGAAAATTGGAAACCAATGCTGTGCTAGATTGGATCTCTGATATGGAGAAGTTCTTTAAGTATGAAAAAACTCCTGATAATAGAAAGGTGAAGGTTGTAGTCACTAGGCTGAAATGTCATGCATCACTATGGTGGGAGCACTTGAAAATTGATAGACAAAGGAGAGGAAAGGAGAAGATTAGAACTTGACCAAAGATGGTGAACAAGGTAAAGAACAAATTCCTTCCTACTGATTACCAAGTTAGCTTGTTGAGAAAGATGCAAAATTTGAAACAAAATGACATGACTATAAAAGAATATACCAAGGAATTCTATAGATTAGACATCAGATCTGGACATGTGGATGATAATGTTGAGAAAATTGCAAGGTACATTAATGGATTGAGATCTAGAATACAAGATGAAATAAGTTTTGTAAAGCTGGAAAGTGTAGAAGAAGCATATCAATATGCCTTGAAAGCTACGGAGATCTTGACAAAGAAGCATGAACAAAGACAATGAGGTAGAGGTGGTAGATTCCCAAGAGGCAGAGGTAGATCTTATGGAGAAAGTGGAAAATCTGATAGTTCTATGCAAGATAAAGGAAAATATGAGTGGAAGAATGATGACAAAGGCAAGACTGAATGGAAAAGTGGTAATTCTTATCGAGGAGGCACTAATTCTTATCGAGGAAGAGGTAATTCTTATTCTAGAGGTGGATTTCATGGTAATTGTTTTAGATGAGGCAAAGAAGGGCATAGATCCTTTGAATGTAGATCTTCTGAAGGTGGGAAGAATAATAGAAATGCTATGATTCAAGAAGACATTGAGAGTTCACCAAGTGGACCTAAGGCTGGAGGAAATTTGATGGTGAGAAAAACCTTATGTAATAAGGGAGGTGATGAAGAACCTGTTTAAGGAGAAGTCTTTTCAAGACAAGATGTAAGATGGCTGAAAAATGTTGTAAAGTGATCATTGATAGTGGAAGTTCTACAAATCTGGCATCAGAAGTTCTAGTTACAAATTTGTAGTTGTAGAGGCTAAAACATCCCAAACCTTATCATGTTTCATGGATCAAAGATGAGCATAAGATATTGGTAAGTGAGCAATGCCTTATGAAGTTCAAAATTGGACATTACTTTGATGAAGTTTTGTGTGATATTATGCCCATGGATTGTTGTCATATTTTTTTGGGTAGACCTTGGCAATATCATAGATATGTTGTACATGATGGAAGATTGAATCAATATACTCTTTGGGTAAATGGGAGGAAACAAACATTGTTGCCTTTGATCAAAAGTCCAAATGAGGTTAATTGTACTGCTATAAAAATTTGCATGGTTAATGGGAAACAATTTGAAAAGGAAGTGAAGAAGAATCAAGTTTGTTTTGCTATAATCCCAAGAAAATTGAGTTTTGTCAATGGAGACCGAGTGCCAGAAAACAATGTTAATTGAGTGCCAATCAGTGGTTACCGAGTGACAAATGGTAGTATTGACCAAGGAGAAATTGTAGAGTTGTTGAATGAGTATAAACGCATTATTGTTGAAGATATTCCTAATGGTTTACCTCTTGTGAGAAGTATAAGTCATTGTATGGATCTGATTCCTGGAGCTAGTTTGCCAAACAAAGCACCATATAGATTAACACCTGTAGAGAATGAAGAACTTAACAAACAAGTGAATGAGTTCTTGCAGAAAGGTTTGATCAGAGAAAGCTTGAGTCCATGTACTGTACCTACTATATTAGCACCTAAAAGGAATGGAGAATGGAGAATGTGTACTAATTCCAGAGCCATTAACAAGATAACAGTGAAATATAGGTTTCCTATGCGAAGGATGGATGACATAATGGATTGTTTGAGTGGAGCAAAGTAATTTACCAAGATTGATTTAAAGAGTGGCTATCATCATTTCAGAATCAAAGAAGGTGATGAATAGAAGACTGCTTTCAAGATAAAAGATGGTTTGTATGAATGGTTGGTTATGCCTTTTGGTTTGACTAATGCACCTAGTACTTTCATGAGATTAATGAATGAAGTTCTAAAAAGATTCTTGGGTAAGTTTGTGATTTTTTATTTGGATGATATTCTGATATTTAGTAAAACTAAGGAAGAACATCTTGAGCATATTAGACAAGTATTGCAGAGGTTGAAAGAGGAAAAGTTGTTGATTAATCTGAAAAAGTGTTCTTTTATGCAAGAGGAGATTGTGTATTTGGGATTTGTGATTTCAGCTGGTGGTTTGAAGATGGATTCTGAGAAGGTTAAATAAATTTTGGAATGGTCTACACCTGAGAATGTGACTAAGGTAAGATCATTTCATGGTTTGGCTACTTTTTATAGAAAGTTTATAAAAAAATTTAGTGTTGTTTGTAATGCTATGACTGAAACAATGAGGGGAGATAAAAATAAATTCAAGTGGACACATGGAGTTGATAAGAGTTTTGAGACTTTGAAAAAAAAGGTTGTTGAATTACCTATATTGGCTTTACCTGATTTCAACAAAGTATTTCAAGTTGAATGTGATGCAAGTTGTAATGCAATAGGAGCTATATTAAGTCAAGAAGGTAAGCCTGTTGCTTTCTTTAGTGAAAATTTGAATGATGCTAAAAGGAAATATTTTGTGTATGATCAAGAGTTTTATGCTATTGTTCAAGCATTAAAGAAGTGGAGACATTATTTGATGCCTAAGGAGTTTGTGTTATATACTAATCATAAAGCTTTACAATACTTGGGAAGTCCACATAAATTGAATCAAAGACATATGAAGTGGGTTGAGTACTTACAAAGTCTTACATTTGTGATCAAGCATAAGAGTGGAGTTACTAACAAAGTTGTTGATGCATTGAGTAGAAGACATTCTTTGTTGACTGAAATGAAAGTTGAAGTTCTTGGTTTTGATGAGATGAAAGAATTGTATGCTGTTGATCCTAATTTTTTTGAGGCATGGAGAGAGTGCAGAGCACCAAATCTGACAAATCACATAAGTATGATGAGTATTTCATTCAAGAAGGTATGTTGTTCAAAGGTATTCAGTTGTGTATTCCTAGAAATTCTATGAGGTTGAATTTAATTAAAGAAAAGCATAGTGGTGGATTAGTTGGACATTTTGGAATTGATAAGACATTGAGTTTGTTGAAAGAGAAATATTATTGGCCACAAATGTATAAGGATGTTCAAGAATTTGTAAAGAGTTGTGGAGTTTGTCAAGTTTCAAAGGGAGTGAGTCAAAATACTGGTTTGTATACACCTATTACTATTCCTGAGAAACCTTGGACTAACATTATTATGGATTTTGTTCTTGGATTACCTAAGACAGTAAAAGGGTATGATTCTATATTTTTTGTAGTGGACAGATTTTCCAAGATGGCTCATTTTATACCATGTAAGAAGACATTAGATGCCGAGCATGTTGCTAAACTTTTCTTTAAAGAGATTGTGAGATTACATGGATTACAAAGAAGCATTATTTTAGATAGAGATAGTAAATTTGTTGGTTATTTTTGGAAGACTTTGTGGAAGAAGATGGGTACTGAATTGAAGTTTAGCTCTACATTTCATCCACAAATAGATGGACAGACAGAGGTTGTGAATAGAAGCTTGGGTAATTTTCTGAGATGTTTAGTTGGGAATAAGCCAAGTAATTGGGAGATGGTATTGGCACAAGTTGAACTTGCATATAACAATTCTGTGAATAGGAGTACAGGGAAGACACCTTTTGAGATTGTTACTAGAACGCATCCTAGAGGTATATCAGATTTGAGAGATGTTTCTGGTGAAGAAAAGAAAAGTGTTGCAGGAGAAGAATTTGCTGATTTTATGGATTCTTTGCATAAGGGAGTGAAGTTGAGGTTGGAAAAAAGTAATCAGAAGTATAAAGAGAATGTTGATAAGTCTAGAAGACATCATGATTTTGAAGTTGGTGATGAGGTGATGGTTCATCTAAAGAAAGGAAGATTCATAGTTGGAACATACAGTAAGCTAAAAATGAAGAAATTTGGACCTTGTAAGATCTTGAAGAAGTTTGACAGTGGTAATGCATATGAAGTTGAGTTACTTGATGACATGGATATATCTCCTATATTCAATATTGCTGATTTGTATAAGTATCATGAGTCAAATGATGAAGTTGTTATACCTGATGATTATCCTAAGAAATAGATTGAGGAAGTTGAATAGATATTGGATCAAAGAGTTGGCAAGAGAACAAGAGGAAAAGATTACTATGAATATTTGGTGAAGTGGAAGAATAGACGTATTGAAGATGCTTCATGGATTTCTCAATTTGAGTTGGATTTAGCTCAGGTTGGGACATGTCAATGATTCAGGAGAATCATTTTCTCCAACCCTGGTTGTCTGATGCAGGAGCATCCTTGGTTACCTTGCAATCCTACACTTTTATTCTTTTTTCCAGTTATTACCGAGTTCTAGTTTCCAGTTCTTACCGAGTTCCAATTTCTAGTTCTTACCGAGTTCCAATTTCCAGTTCTTATCGAGTTCCAATTTCTAGTTCTTATCGAGTTCCAGTTTTTAGTTCTTACCAAGTTCCAGTTTCTAGTTCTTACCGAGTTCCAATTTTCTAGTGTGCACTGAGTTATCCAGTGTGTGTCAAGTTATCTATATTTTTGGTTCTTCCTGCGAGCCAACTTGCGAGATTTATTTTGTTTGCGACATTTACGTTAAGATATTTTCTTGAGATGTGTCCAAACCATTGTTGGGTCGGCCTTCCTCTTATGTAATGTTCTAGAATAATCTGTAAGCCATTTTCGCAAGTATATAGAGTGTTTAGGCTTAGAGTCAGATAAGTTTTTAGGAAGAAGATTAGAGAGTAGAACTGAAAGTGTGAATTTGCAGTTGGATCACTAAATATGAATGTGTTTGTAATTGGTCGCAACCCAAAAGGCCTTACAGTTGGGAATGTATGTTGAATATTTGATGAATCAATAAAAGATATATTGTCCTCTCTCCTTGGTGTTGTATTTGTGTTGTGTTTTTCGCTATGTCAACTCTTACAAGGTGGTTTGGATATCTAGGTGAGCCTTTGGCCCTAGTTATTCCTCCTCTTGCCTGTGTCATATTTGTTGGGGGTTTGGACATCTCCTTTAGGGATTCTCCTACCTTGAACTGCATTAGGTGGTATTAGAGTGAAGGTTTTCCTAAGTGTGTGGATAGATCAACAAAGCTAAGGTAGTTTTACACCAAGATCTTGGGTTGGAGAAGTTTGATCTTGTGGAGCTGATTGATCTTCTAGATTGGTGGTTCTATTGCTTAGGGTTTGCAAAAAATTTGGAAGATTCCTCCAAGAAGATTGGACCCTAGGGAAATTGATGATCTTAGTGATTTTGTAGAAGAAAGGATCTCAAAGAAGATTAGAGTAGAATCTAGATCTAAGGTTGCATTGATGAAGAGTGACATGACTACTGATATTGTGAGTGCTTTAGGTAGTATACCTAGGCATGTGGGTACTAAAGATGGTTATGAGGAAGTAGCTAAAGTCTTTGAACTTAATTGATCTAGAGGTGAGGGCAAAAATGATAATGTGGAGAGACCTATTGGAACTAGGGCTAGTAAATTTGCTAGACCTAGATCTCAGTTGAAGCTAAAGCATAAGATCAAGGTTTCTAATTTCTCAGGTACTTTGACTCCCAAAGACCTAATTGACTGGATTGGTGAATTGGAAGACTACTTTGAGCCTAAGGATATTAAGGATCCACTTAGAGTGAGGTTGCCACTAATTAATTTGAAAGGACATGTTTCTATTTGGTGGAAATAACTACAAAGAGACAAAGAAGAAGATGGTAAAATGAATATGACTAGATGGAGATTTATGGTGACTAAGTTGAAGGCTAAGTTCATTCATGTTGATTATGAACTTGAGCTGTTTAAGAGGTTGTGGAATGATGCAAAGGTAAACTAAATAGAATGTTGCCCCACTTCTCATCATGCACTAATTTTGCAAAGTGGAAGTTAGCTTGTATTGTGTTTAGTCTAGTCAAATTAGTCCTTTCTTGCTCAAGTGATAAGTATCTCCATCGGGTTTTCATCTTTTTCCTTCTCTTGCATTGTATGGTCGGGTGGGTTTCTTTTGTCATCATGAGTCTTTTTGGGTAGATTACGACCTTGCTTGATGGAGATTTTTGAATTATGTTACTTCAGATGAACTTACTTGCAGCTCATTTTGTTCCAAACATTTGAAAGTTGAACTAGCGAAAAATCTAGTTTCGTCTTCTCCTTGGCGAGTTTTTGCACCCTGAAGGTGAAACTCCGCCGAGATTCACAAATATTGTTTGCGAGCATAAATGAAGAGAGGTGAATTGTGTTATGGATACATCATTCAAGTATTACCATTTTTTCATTGTGGGAATCATTCAAAACTCACTAAGATGATAAAAAAAGCATCGGTGGAAAACTCAAAAATAGCTTCTCCTCTGCGGGTTTCAAACCAAGAAGTAAGTTTTAAGAAAAGGCATTTATGGAAAGGTAAAGAAAGTTAGTGGGTCCCATCTTTCACTTGCAAAGCTAGTTTTATATTTTTTAGAGGCTTAAAGTAAAGTGATTAGGGCAAAGAAGGTAAAATGAGGGCACAAGGAAAAAAGTGAAAATCACCTTCTTCTTCACGGGCTTTCTACCCTCGACAGCAATTTTTTGCATATAATGGAAAAATCATTCCTACAAAGTGTAGTAATTGTGTAAAAATATCATGGGATGTTTTGGGAAAGATAATTGAAGCAGATAAGTGAAGTTTGTGAAAGTATTTGAAAAAGAATCTAGTCAGGCAGATTTCTTCCTAAGGAGTACTCTATTTCTATTTCTCTAAAATAGGGTAAAAATGGGGAAGTAAGTTTGTAATTAAAGAAAGTTACCATTGTGCCAACGGGAATAGTGAAAAGACAGGGAAAATTTTGTTAGAACCCTCATATTTACTAATTCAACAGATTTATCCTTAAATTTTCTCGTGTGGTGCAGATCATGAAATCAATAGACAGATCAAGGGTTCTTATATAAAGATAAGTGTAACAGATTTTCAAATCACTGCTTTCTCTTTTGCACTGTTATGCTGAATAGTGCTTCCAAAAAAATTCAAAGTTACAAGGTTCACTCATTGCAGTATTTGCAATTATTAGATTTCAATTGACCTTTTATATCAGACAAAATGGCAACAAGATTCACCAATAATGATGGACTGGGTGGAATCAAGTCTATATGGCAGAATATCACAGACACTTCACTTCACTTCTTCGATATGCAAGATTTCCAAAGGAGACTAAGGATGGAACCAGTTCACCCCATAATAGAGAAACTTCAAGGAAGTGGATTAGTAGAGGCAGTTGGATTTCCAGTAGATGTACAAGCTCCAGAGTTGATTATTGAATGCATCAATCATTACAATCCAGATACAAAGCAAATCTTACTACCAAATCAAATAGTGCTAATCTCAATTGATAGGCAAGCGGTGGTGAACTACATGTGAATTCCAGAAGGAGATGAGTTCTTTGAATTAACAATTGGAGGATCTATGTCTAAATTCTCTCTGAAGAAGATGGTGTGGCAAAAGGAGATCATGAGCTCAAGGTTCCAAAAGCCAAGGGGAGCTAAGAGTAAGGTCCCTAAAACCCTTTTCAGCACTGATCTCAAGCTTGAGATTGTGGACATTCTGGTCCTCTTACACCGACTTAAAGATGAGGTAGAAGCCCTTAATTTTGTAGAATAATACTTCTTTTTGGTGAAAATTATTTGCTCGGATACATAATATATTGATTGGGTGTATGAGGTAAATGAACATCTGTCTAGGGCTCTCAGTGCGACTAAGTTCTAAAATTCATTTTATATGTCTTCTTTCTTGATATATATGTTGGATTCCCTATAATTGTGGTTGAGACTCCCCAAATTAGAGGATTTTCTTGATGATGTAAAAAGCTATGAATTTTATCCATGCCTGCAATTGCAGAATAGTTATGCAGAGTATATCCGAGTAAATGATACATTCATAATGAGAATATGTAGGGAACTCCAAGGATGTCCAAAGCAGAGATTTAGTCTAGAAGCAATGGTGTTCATCAGTCAATTTGGCAATTATTTCATTCAATTCTCATCTTTTTCTTATTTGCGTCTCGCAACATTTGATGGATTTCCTCTGAAGCTTCTTAGATACCCGAATGACATGATTGTGCTCATTGAGATTGTGAGGCAAGCACTTTAGCTGAACGTGTTGAGCACCAATTTGAAGAAAAAGGGGTACGAATTCTCCATGAAAGTTAGGGCCTATAGTTGTGAGACTCGATCAGATGCTAAAAACATGTTGAAGACATTTGAGAACAAGTACAAGTTAGAAGAGTATGAAGTGGTGAGGCCTATGTTTGACCCAAATGGGTATGCCAGAGATGTGCTTCAAATTGGAAGCGTAATCAAGAATTTTACTACTGTGGAGGATTATTGGGCAAATTGTAAAGATGAGTTGGAGAGCTGAGATTGGGCTTTTGCTAGATTGAAAATGGATCAAATAAAGACATATGGCATTAACTTAGATGTGGAAGGGCTAGAAGATGATGTACAAAATATGTACAGTAATATATATTTGACCAAATTGAGAAATACTCCAATCAGTTTCAAGCCATATGTTGATATGGAAGAAGACCTTGATGTTATGATGGCCTGAATCGTCAAGAGAACCAAAAAATGGGTCGAGTGGATAGGAAAAAAGGGCCAGAGTAAGAGCAAGACTACTCAAGCCTCTCCAGCCGCTACTACTCCCACTTCTTCTCAGAGTGCCACACCAAGTGTTACAGCTACAGCTGCACAAGGACCTGCTCAATCTACAGGAGGAGGTGACCAACACCCAGAGAAAAACATTTCAATAGCTCCAACTTGCCAAGGTGGTCCTCTACCACTTATTGGATCCCAAGTTAGTACCAAAGAAAGGAGAACTAAAGAGCCAAAAGATGGTGTTACTGCTCCTATCTCACCTCCCCATGTTACTACTCCTATTTCACCTCCCCATGTTACTGTTCCAGTCTCACCTCCTCATGTTACTCCAACTCCATCTCCTCATCATAGCCTTGGTCCATCTAAGTGTGCTCCTCTTTTGAAGCCAACTAGTTCCCCCATTCAAATAGTAGAGATCGAGGATGAAAAGAGTAGTAGCAGCAAGTCCACTAAATCTGATGAAGCTACAAGGAAAACTCAAGAGGAAAAGAAAGTGTTGAGTTCATCTAGGCTTCTTTTTCAAGATCCAAAGAATCCTTTTTCTACAGCTATAGTGGCAGTGACTCCGGTGAAGAGGAAAATGTTCAATATAGAATCACTTGGGGCTGCTTCTAAAGTGATTAGTATAGAGTCCTAGCTAGAAGACACCCTAGAAAGGAAGAGAAAGAGGAAAGAGGAGAGCATCCCTACAAAAGATATTGTGTCTCAAGTAGTTCACTCTAGGTCTACAATAGTGAAAGCTAAGAAGTAGAAGACTTTATCAATAATTGGGCAAGATCTAGAAATAGGACACTTAACAATGGAGATAGCAAAGCCAAAAAAACTACGTAGAATTGAAGACATGACACTTGATGATTTCACTCTACATTCAATTGATCTTTGAGAGGCTAGACATGATACAAAGGTGGGCCTATGGAGATCAAGTAATGAGGTGATAGAAGAAAAATTGAAAAGCCTCAAATCATCAAAGATCAAGATGAAGGCTAAGATCAAAGAATTGAAAAGATTTATCAAGCAATTAGTTGTTCTAGTTGCAACCATTACTGGTGTGCCTGCTACTGAGAACCCCACAGCAGAAGAAGTGCAAGCTTTCATCTCACAGCTTCAGAAAGATAGGCATTTTGGCCAGATTGGAAAAGAATGGATTGAAAAACTCAATGCAGATGGAACTACTCTAATCGATCAAATTGGAAATGTTATCCTTCGATTGGACACTCAGATGGATAATATTATATCTAATCATAACACTTTGGCCGCAGAGAAGGCAAGATGTGATGAATGCCTTGCCCTCCTGAAAATGATCGTCCAAATGAAGACAAAAGAGGTGGTTGAAGCTGAGATTTTGAAGAAAGGGACCGAGCCTCTATTTAAATGGCTTCAAAGCATGCAATTTAAGTTGGAGATGATTCAAGAAGTTGAAGAGGGACTCAAAGAAATAAGGGAAAAGGTGAGGAAGACCCAAGATAGAGCATTCAAACTCATGCAAGGATTACACACTGACCCAAAAACTAGTGGGCAATGGAAAAATCTTATTGGGGCAGAAGTAATGAAGAACAACTTCTCCACATACTTGAGTAATCTATCTGGAATGACGTCAAGCAGTCAAAATAGAGTATTAGAGTTGTAGACGCTTGGTGGATGCATACATGTAGCTGCTCAAGAATTGACAAGTCAGCTAATGCAATAAAAGACCTAGCTCAAGAGCATTCAAAGTGGCTCTTAAGATTCACTAATGTACATGTGCCTAGTTAAAAAGAAATGATTCCAATTATAGTTTTTGCTAAGGCATATAGAGAAAAAAATGTAAAGGGAAAGAAGCCCAAGTGATTCAATGGACACTCCCTTTCTATTTTCTATTGTAAAGTTTGGAAATTTTTTAATATGACAAACTGGCATCTTGCCATTTTTCATCCTTAGAAGATGAACTGATTAAAATTCCTATTGTAATGGTCATCTCTCAAACTCTATATGTATGAAGTTGAATGATTAATGAAAGGTCGGCAAATTATGGTATAGGATACTTGATGTTGTAGAGTCAATTGAAGAGTATTTTATGTCAATTATTTTCTATTCCAATAAGTTGATAGTTTTTAATTAGTTGATTCTTTCTCTTAAACTAAGTTACAGTAGGAAGGAAAGGATTGTTTCATTCCTTTGTTTCGAGGTTGTGAATAAACCCAGTAGGATGTGCTGTGAAATATTCGAAGGAGGACTCATTAGACCTTTTTTTTTAATTCCATTTATATCTCAATTAATAGTTGTTGTAGATTAGTTGAATGTTGAGTGTATGAATTGATAGGATGTGTGAGTTATATCACCTGGTTCATAGACTAGAAAGTTCACCTTACTTGGATTAAGTTCTGCTTGGGCTTAATTCAGTTTGCCTCTTCTGCTCTCGGGTTAAGAGCATACCCTGTGTTGGTTTTAGGATCAAAACATAATTCATTGAATATTATTCCATAAGGGAGTTGTACCTACCAATTCGGAGAAAATCCAATAATTAGGGAATGGCTTTTCAACTATTGTAACTAGATATTGTTCATGATTTGGTAACTAAAAGTCATATTCTTAAGAAACAAAGAAGGACAAATCTATTTACCAATAGATTTTTAACAACTCTACTAGGGAACACGAATAGTCGCTTGATCAAAAAGCCTATGTCATGAGGGAAAATGGTACTACCTCATGAAAACATAATCCTAGTGCTCCAACCTAACCTTGGTTTTCAAGATGACCAAGAGGACATAATTTCATCCCTTAACACATTTGTTTGGAGCCATAGAAGGAACACTAAACATTATCAGAAGGCTAGCCAGGTATTAGAGGAAGAAGAAAGAAGAGTTGAAGCCTTGGAAAGAGTTGTTCAAAGGAGAGATATCTGGAGAGCAGAAAGATAATTAAGACAACAAGCTTAGAGATAAATTAGACCTAGCATCTTGGAACAATTTAGGTTCCTCAGAAGTACCAAGGAACAGGGTGGGTAGGATCCTACCTTTGATAAACTTGCAGAGCTTTGCTTTCCTATTTTAGATGTCCCAAAGTGGAAAGGTAAAGATAAAAGTCAGAGTAGACCCCCTTCCCCTGTTAGAAATTAGGATGACAACACTTCACATTCCACTTGTTAGGTGTTAGCACTTCATGGAGTTACTACTCCTCTAGTTGTTAATTTTTCACCATGTACTACTAGAACAATCATGGTCGCTCCATGGGTCGTGGAAATAGGACTGTTAACGCTAAATGCTTACCATCCACTCCTGGCTAGCTCAAGGAAGAATTCCCCTAAATTCTCAGGTGATGGGAAAGTTACTACAGATGAACACATTAAAGCTTTCTTTACAGCTACTCATATCTTAGGCGTGGGACATGAAGATGTTGCTATAAGATTGTTCGTAGAAACCCTCATAGATAGTGCAACAGATTCATTTTATCATCTACCTAACAGCTCAATAACTGATTGGGATACAATGAGAACTAAATTTGAGACTAGATTCAAAACTGTGGAAGATGAACATGCCTTGCTAACATAGTTGACTTCAATTAAGAAGCAACCAACTATGAGCATGACGGATTTCATTGTTAAATTTAATAAAATTAATAGCAAAATTCCTATTACTGATAGACCCACACCTGGTAATCTAAAAACTTTTTTTATTAGTGCTATGCCTCCATATATCAATTATGATCTGAGAAGAGCACGTCCCACTGATCTGGCTAACGCACAAAAGAAAGCTATTGAATGTGAGGACAATTTAATTTCTATGAGAAAATGGTAATGAGAAATTCAAACTAAAGGGATTTCTAGTAATACCAAATCATCAGAAGAGATGATTCAAAAGTTGTCTAATGAGCTAGTAGTGATAAAAAAGTAGTTACCCAGATTCATAGCGCTTGTCAGCAGAATTACCAAAATTCACTAGGAAGAAGCAATGAAAGTAGATTTTCACAGCTTAAACAAGTTCACAACCTAGGTTGCAAATTGAAGCAATGCTGGAAAAAGGAAATGTGTGCGTCTTTCATTTGACCATAGATCATGAAAGTGAGAATTGTCTGGAGACTACCCGCATGATGCAATTGTTATCTACTAATGAATTAAACACTACAACTACTTGTTCAGAGCCTGATTCTTATTTAAATGGTGACTCTGGAAAAAAAAATTTAGAATACGAATTGGATTCTAAATCAAAAGGTAAGTGTTACACAACTATTGATGGAACTTCATACACAGTGCTTACCCATGGACAAAGGTTAAAGAACCAAACCTCTAGTCACACTCACAGGAATGACTTCAGCCCTTGAATGAGAAATGTACGTATTGATCAAGGAACATCTACTTCACAAATAGGTAAGCAAAAGACATCCTTTGATTTTATTCAATTTTGTGAAGAGTCAACAATTCAAATTTCCACTATTGATTATTTAAAGTCACATCCTTTCGAGTTAAAAAGACTGGTAGACTGATGTAGAGGAAACACATTAGATGCTGATTGTAATGTAATGGTTGAAAAAGAAGATGAAACCTTAACATCTAGTTTGTTTAATCAAGAAGATTCCATAGTTTTAGCAACCTCTCCTAGGCAAAAGCATGAACCTTTTTATATCTCATTATACATCAATGGATGTAAACTCAATAATTTTATAATAGATTCAGGTGCATCGGATAATGTTATGCCTTATTCTGTAGCTAAAGATTTGGGTCTCAATCTTACTAAAGTGCATGGAAGATGTTATTCAATGGGTGCCAAAAAAGCTCCCTTACTTAAACAGATTAAAGATGCTCAGGTAGCTTTAGCTTCACATCCAGAAAAAAAGCTCCTATTGACTATCCTAGTAGCTGATATCCCAACAAGCTATGGACTTTTGTTAAGTAGAAGTTTTTGTCGTGACTTAGGAGGAGAAATAAAACTAACTGGTCCCAAGTAGTAATACCTATTGGGAATAAGTAAGTCAAATTAGTACCTAAGAAAAGGAAAAGTTTACAGTGTTGAAATCAGATGACCCTAAAGCTCAAATCCTATACCAAGAATTAGAGTTTGGCAATTATATGTTGTTTACTAAAGAAAACCCAAAAGAAGAAATGGATGAAAATCCAAACAATAAAGTTCCCAATGAAAATAAAGATGTACCAAGAATATGGATTCTTGAATTTGATGGAAGTTGTGCCTCCTCAGGATTTGGAGCTGGTGTAGTATTGATATCCCCAGAAGAACCTAAACCTATGGCTTTCAAATTAGAATTTAGGAATAAGAATAACACTACAGAATATGAGGCCTTATTACTTGGGATGATGATAGAAAAAGAAAAAGGAATGAAGATTTTTAAAGCCCAAGGTGATGTAGAGCTTATTTTAAAGTAGGTAAAGCGGCAGTATTCTGTTAAAAATTGCAAGCTGAAGAATTACAGGAATAGAGTCTAGGATGAGATTGAAGGTCTAGATGCCTTCTCTATTGAAGCAGTTCAAAGAGAGATGAATACTAAAGCTGATTCCTTAGCTGTCTCTGCCTCCTTATTACTTCCTCACCCAGATTTCCAAGACAAGAAGTACCAAATCAAAATTGTGTATCAACCTGTCATTCCAGATAACACAAAATCATGGCAAGTCTTCAATGATGATAGAAGTTTGTAGATGTTCCTTGAAAATGACAAGTTTAGCTTTGAGCACAAATGCAATGGAAGTAATCATGAATGCCCTGATGCAAAGAAAGAGAAGAGCCAAAATGTGGAAGTTCAATTGAAAGGCAACATTATTCCCCCATATTTCATGGCCTTAGAAAAACTATTTAATAGACATGATGCTTACATAAAGCAAAAGAGAGCAAAAAAGGGGCCATCAATGGGTGAATATGAAGGAGTTAACATTGGAGATATTCATAATCCCAAACTAATTAACATTGGGAGGTGTTGTTCACCCGAAGAGAAAGAGGCTGCAAAGAATCTATTTATGGAATATAGAGATGTTTTCTCTTAGAGCTATGAAGATTTGAAAAGTTATAAAAATGGCAAGGTAAAACATGAAATTCCACTAAAGCCTAATGTAGCCCCTTTCCAGAAGAAACAAAGGAACTATAATCCTAAAGTCACTGATGCCATCTTCCAAGAAGTAGATAAGATGTTAAAAGAAAGAATTATTTATCCCATTCATCATTCCACCTGGATAGCCAATATAGTACCCGTCAGAAAGAAGAATGGAGAAATAAGAATCTGTGTTGATTTCTGCAACCTAAATTAGGCATCCCTAAAAGATAACTTTTCTCTTCCTAATATGGACCATTTATTGCAAACAGTGGCAGGATCTAAAATGATGTCTATGCTTGACGGCTTCTCAAGTTATAATCAGATTGAAGTAGAAGAGAAAGACCAGCATAAGATGATGTTCACTACCCCTTGGGGTACATTTGTGTATCACAGAATGCCTTTTGGACTTATCAATGCTGGTGCTACATTCCAAAGGTGCATGAGTAATGCATTCGCTGATTTGAAAGATCGAATCATAGTCATATACCTAGATGACCTCATCATGTTCTCGAGAAAAAGAAAAGATCATATGGGAGATTTGAGGAAAGTGTTACAAAGGTGTCGAGAGCATTGAATATCTCTCAACCCAAAGAAGTCAATTTTTTGTGTGACAGAAGGAAATCTCCTTGTCCATATAGTGTCCTAGGAAGGAATTAGAGTTGACCCTGAAAGAGTAGAAGCTATTCAAAGACTAAGTATACCCTCAAACAAAATAGGGGTTAAATCTTTCTTCGGGCAGGTGAATTTTCTCAAAAGATTTGTGCCTAACTTCGTGGAAATTACTAAACATATAGTAGACATGATAAAAGGGAATTCAAATTTCAAATGGAATGAGGTAGGAAAGCAAGCTTTTCATGATGTAAAAACTGCTATTGCTAATGCTCCAGTACTGTGCCATCCAAATTATAAGTGGGACTTTATCATTTATTGCTATGCTTCTGAACATACATTGTTAGCTATTCTTATGTAGGAGAATGATGAAGGAGTATAGGCCTCTATTGCTTTTATGAGCATACCTTTAAAGAACCATGAGCTCAAATATTCACAAATTGAAAAGCATGCTTTCTCAGTGGTCAAGGCTCTTAAACGTTTTCATTCACATTCAATAGTTTGTGTCCCAAATGTAGCAGTAAAGAGTGTACTGATGCAACAGGATATAGGTTGCAATGTCAGAGGAGCATGGGTAGAAAAAATTCAAGAATACGATATAGAGATTAAACCTACCAAGTTGGTAAGAGGGAATTCTCTATGCAAGGCAATTGCAGAAAACAAATTCATTGGAAAGTTAGAAGAATCGGGTGAGAAGCAATTAGTGTTAGCTATGGGTCTCTACGATCCATGGTTTGAAAATATCTCTTACTTTTTAATGTATGGTGAATGTCCAGAGGGCCTAAATGCAAAGCAAAGAAGAGACCTTAAACTAAAGGCAGCTAAGTATGTGATCTAGGATGGTAAGCTTTTCAATAAAGCTATTGATGGTAATTTCCTTAGGTGTGTAGATAAAAAACAGCAAGAAAAGTTGTTGAAGACATTTCACGATGAATCTTGTGGAGGACATTTCCCTTCTTCAGTAATAGCATTTAAAATACTAAGGTAGTGCTATTACTAGCCTGGAATGTTTAAAGATGCATATGCTTGGGTAGCAAAGTGTGAAAAGTGCAAGATGTTCTCTAGACATCCTCAACTAGCTACTCTACCTTTGAGACCTGTTATCATTGAAGGGCCTTTTCAACAGTGGGGCCTTGACTTTTTTGGCCCTATTAGTCCTACATCCAGTGCTGGTCATCATTATATAATAACTGTAACTGATTACTTCACTAAATGGGTAGAAGCTAAGGCTACAAAGAAGAGTACGTCTGAGGTGGTGTGTGAATTCATAAAAGAAAACATTTTGATCAGGTTTGGTGTTCCTATTAAAGTAGTGATGGATAACATGTCCTACTTTTCTTCAATTGAAATTACTAATTTTTGTTTTGAGTATGCGATAACCATTGGTCATTCATCTAATTATTTCCCTCAAGGGAATGGATAGGTAGAGTCTAGCAATAAGAATTTAATTAATATTGTTAAGAAGCTAGTCTCAGATAATCAAGAGACCTAGCACAAAAAGATTCATGAGGCACTCTGGGCAGACTAAGTGACACCCAAGAGGGCAATTGGTATATCCCCTTTTGAACTAGTTTATGGAACTAAAGCCAATTTGCCTCTACCTCTGGAGTTAGCCATGAGTAAACTCAGAATATTAATTGAGGATGATGTCTATAAGGATGGCCTGGAGAATAGGATCCTATATTTGAGAAAACTTGAAGAAGAAAGGAGGGAAATTATAGATCACATTACACAGCACCAAATGTGAGTGAAGGAGCTCTTTGATAAGAAAACAAGACCTTGAAAATTTATGGTAGGAGACATGGTACTACTTTGGGACAAAAGAAAGGCTCCAAAAGGAATGCATATGAAGTTTGATGCTCTGTGGAAAGGTCCATTTAGAATTCAACAAGCATTTGAAAACAATTCTTTCAACTCGGCATATGAAGATGGTGAAGTACTACCCCTGACTTATAATGGTCAGGATCTCAAGCTCTATCAAATTATAAATTGAAAACAAGTAGCCCCTATACTGTACTATAGTTAAACTTAGTGTCTTGTGTGTGTCTTAGTTAGCCTTTTCCTTTCTATTTTCTTTTCTTTGTTTCTTGTTTTGTTTAGTTTTTGTTGTATTTTCACCTTTCATATTCTTTTGCGAAACCAGAGATTCTAAGTTCCTTTCTTGGGCATACTCTACCCAAGTCCCTAGTTAGAGCCAGTTGTTGCCCCACTTCTCATCATGCACTAATTTTGAAAAGTGGAAGTTAGCTTGTATTATGTTTAGTCTGGTCAAATTGGTCCTTTCTTGCTCAAGTGATAAGTATCTCCATCGGGTTTTCATCTTTTCCCTTCTCCTACATTGTATGGTCAAGTGGGTTTCCTTTGTCATCATGAGTCTTTTTGGGTAGTTTAGGACTTTCCTCGATGGAGATTCTTGAATTATGTTACTTCATATGAACTTATTTGTAGCTCATTTTGTTCTGAACATATAGAAAGTTGAACTAGCAAAAAATCTAGTTTCATCTTCTCCTTGGCGGGTTTTCACACCTTGAAGGTGAAACTTTACCGAGATTCACAAATGCAGTTTGTGAGCCTAAATGAAGAGAGGTGAATTATGTTATGGATAGATCATTCAAGTATTGCCATTTTTTCACTGTGGGAATCATTCAAAACTCACTAAGATGATAAAAAAAGCATCAGTAGAAAACTTAGAAATAGCTTCTCCTCCCCGAGTTTCGAACCAAGAAGTCAATTTTTTGAAAAGACATTTGTGGAAAGGTAAAGTGGGTCAGTGGGTCCCATCTTTCACTTATGAAGCCAGTTTTATATTTTTCAAAGGCTTAAAGTAAAGTGATTAGGGTAGAGAAGGTAAAATAAGGGCACAAGCAAAAAAGTGTAAATTGCCTTCTCCGCTGCAGGCTTTCTACCTTTGACAACAATTTTTTGCATATAATGGAAAAATCATTCCTAAAAAGCATAGTAATTGTGTAAAAATATCATGGGATGTTTTGGGAAAGATAATTGAAGCAAATCAATGAAGTTTGTGAAGGCATTTGAAAAAGAATCCAGTCAGGTGGATTTCTTCCTAAGGAGTACTCTATTTCTATTTCTCCGAAACAGGGTAAAAATGGGGAAGTAAGTCCATATTTAAAGAAATTTATTGTTGTCCCAACGGGAATAGTGAAAAGACAAGGAAAAATCCATTAGAACCCTCATATTTACTAATTCAATGGATTTATCCTTAAATTCACTCATGTGGCGCGGATCATGAAAATCAATGAACAGATCAAGGGTTCTTATATAAAGATAAGTGTGACAAATTTTCAAATCACTGCTTTCTCTTTTGAACTCTTATGCTGAATAGTGCTTCCAAAAAATTTCAAAGTTACAAGGTTCACTCATTGCACTATTTGTAATTATTAGATTTCAATTGACCCTTTTATCAAACAAAATGGCAATAAGATCACCAGTTTTGATGGACTGGGTGGAATCAAGTCTATATGGCAGAATATCACAGACACTTCACTTTGCTTCTTTGATATGCAAGATTTCCAAAGGAGACTAAGGATGGAGCCAGTTCACCCCATAATAGAGAAACTTCAAGGAAGTGGATTAGTAGAGGCAGCCAGATTTTCAATAGTTGTACAAGCTCCAGAGTTGATTATTGAAAGCATCAATCATTACAATCTGGATGCAAAGAAAATCTTATTACCAGATCAAACAATGCTAATCTCAATTGATAGGCAAGCTGTGGTGAACTGCTTGTGAATTCCAAAATGAGAAGAGTTCTCTGAATTAACAATTGGAGGAGTTATGTCTGAATTCTCTCTGAAGAAGATGGTGTGGCAAAAGGAGATCATGAGCTCATGGTTCCAAAATCCAAGGGGAGCTAAGAGTAAGGTCCCTAAAACCCTTTTTGGCACTGATCTCAACCCTGAGATTGTGGACATTCTAGTCCTCTTACATCAACTTAAAAGTGAGGTAGAAGCCCTTAATTTTGTAGAACAATACTTCTTTTTGGTGCAAATTATTTGCTCAAATACACAATATATTGACTAGGCGTATGAGGTAAGTGAACATCTATCTAGGGCTCTCAATGTGGCTAAGTTCTACAATTCATTTTATATGTCTTCTTTCTTGATATATATGTTGGTTTCCCTACAATTGTGGCTGGGACTCCCCAGATTAGAGGATTTTCCTGATGATGTAAAAAACTATGAATTTTATCCATGCCTACAATTGTAGAATAGTTATGCAGAGTATATCTGAGTAAATGATGCATTCACAATGAGAATATTTAGGGAACTCCAAGCATGTTCGGAGTAGAGATTCAATCCAAAAGAAATGGTGGTCATCAGTCAATTTAGTAGTTATTTCATTCAATTCTCATCTTTTTCTTATTTGCATCTTGTAGCATTTGATGGATTTCCTCTAAAGCTACTCATTGAGATCGTGAGGCAAGTGCTTCAAGTGAACATGTACAAGTTAAAGGAGTATGACGTGGTGAGGCCTATGTTTGACCCAAATGGGTATGCCAGAGATGTGCTTCAAATTGGAAGCATAATCAAGCATGTTACTACTGTGGAGGATTATTGGGTAGATTTTAAAGATGAGTTGGAAAGCTGAGATCGAGCTTTTGCTAGACTGACAATGGATCAAATAAAGACATATGGCATTAACTTAGATGTGGAAGGGCTAGAAGATGATGGAAAAAATATGTATAGTAATACATATTTGACCAAATTGAGAAATACTCCAATCAGTTATGAGGCATATGTTGATATGGAAGAAGACCTTGATATTATGATGGCCCAAATCATCAAGAGAACTAGAAAATGGGTTGAGTGGATAGCAGAAAAGGGCTAGAGTAAGAGAAAGACTACTCAAGCCTCTCCAGCTACTGCTAATCCCACTTCTTCTCAGAGTGCCACACCAAGTGTTACAACTATAGCTGCTCAAGGACCTTCTCAATCTACACGAGGAAGTGACCAACCCCTAGAGAAAAACATTTCAATAGCTCTAACTTTCTAAGGCAATCCTCTACCAATTATTGGAGCCCAAGATAGCACTGAAGAAAGGAGGACTGAAGAGCTAAAAGATGGTGTTACTGCTCCTATCTCACCTCCCCATGTTATTGCTCCTATTTCACCTCCCCATGTTACTACTCTAGTCTCACCTCCTCACATTACTCCAACTCCATCTCCTCATCACAATCTTGGTCCATTTTCAAGTGCTCCTCTTTTGAAGCCAACTAGTTCCCCCATTCAAATAATAGAGATTGGAGATGAAAAGAGCAGTAGCAGCAAGTCCACTAAATCTAATGAAGTTGCAAGGAAAAATCAAGAGGAAAAGAAAGCCCCGAGTTCATCTAGGCTTCTTTTTCAAGATCCAAAGAATCATTTTTCTACAGCTATAGTGGCAGTGACTCTGGTGAAGAGGAAAATGTTCATCATAGAATCACTTGGGGCTACTTCTAAAGTGATTAGTATAGAGTCCTGGCTAGAAGACACTCTAGAAAGGAAGAGAAAGAGGAAAGAGGAGAGCATCCCTACAAAAGATACTATGTCTCAAGGAGTTCACTCCAGGTCTACAATAGTGAAAGCTAAGAAGTAGAAGACTTTATCAATACTTGGGCAAGATCTAGAAATAGGACACTTAATAATGGAGATAGCAAAGCCAAACAAAGCACGGAGAATTGAAGACATGACACCTGATGATTTCACTCTGCATTCAATTGATCTTTGAGAGGCTAGACATGATACAAAGGTGGGCCTATGGAGATCAAGTAATGAGGTGATAGAAGAACAATTGGAGAGCCTCAAATCATCAAAGATCAAGATGAAGGCTAAGATCGAAGAATTGAAAAGATTTATCAAGGAGTTAATTGTTCCGTTGGCAACCATTACTAGTGTGCCTGCTACTGAGAACCCCACAGCAGAAGAAGTGCAAGCTTTCATCTCACAACTTCAGAAAGATAGGTATTTTGGCCAGATTAGAAAAGAATGGATTAAAAAACTCAATGCAGATGGAACTGCTATGATCAATCAAATTGGAAATGTTATCCTTCGATTGGAAATTGAGAAGGATAATATCATATCTAATCACAACACTTTGGCCACGAAGAAGGCAAGATGTGATAAATGCATTGCCCTCCTGAAAATGATCATCCAAATGAAGAAAAAAGAGGTGGTTGAAGCAAAGATTTTGAAGAAAGGGACCGAGCCTCTATTCGAATGGCTTCAAAGCATGCAATTTAACCTAGAGATGATTCAAGAAGCCAAAGAGGGACTCAAAGAAATAGGGGAAAAGGTGAGGAAGACCCAAGATAGAGCATTCAAACTCATGAGAGGATTACACATTGACCCACAAACCAATGGGCAAGGGAAAGCTCTAATTGGGGTAGAAGTAATGAAGAACAACTTCTCCACATACTTGAGTAATCTATTTGGAATGACTTCAAGCAATCAAAATAGAGTATTAGAGTTGCAGATGCTTGGTAGATGCATACACGTGGCTGGTCAAGAATTGACAAGTCAGCTTAATGCAGTAAAAGAGCTGGCTTGAGAGCATTCAAAGTGGCTCTTAAGATTCACTAACGTACATGTGCCTAGTCACGAAGAAATGATTCCAATTATGGTTGCTGCTAAGGCATATAGAGCGAAAACTAAAAAAGGAAAGAAGCCCAAGTGATTCAGTTCACACTCCCTTTCCATTTTCTATTGTAAAGTTTGGAAATTTTGTAAATTTTGTAATATGACAAACTGGCATCTTGCCATTTTTCATCCTTAGAAGATGAGCCTATTAAAATTCCTATTGTAATAGACATCTCTCAAACTCTATATGTATGAAGTTGAATGATTAATGAAAGGTTGGAAAATTTTGGTATAGGATACTTGATGTTGCAGAGTCAATTGAAGAGTATTTTATGTCAATTATTTTCTATTCTAGTAAGTTGATAGTTGTTAATTAGTTGATTCTTTCTCTTAAACTAAGTTACAGTAGGAAGGAAAGGATTGTTTCATTCCTTTGTTTCGAGGTTGTGAATAAACCCAGTAGGATGTGCTGTGAAATATTCAGAGGAGGACTCATTAGACCTTTTTTTTATTCCATTTATATCTCAGTTAATTGTTGTTGTAGATTAGTTGAATGTTGAGTGTATGAATTCATAGGATGTGTGAGTTCTATCACTTGGTTCATAGACTAGAAAGTTCACCTTGCCTAGATTAAGTTTTGCTTAGGCTTAATTTGGTTTGCCTCTTCTGCTCTCGAGTTAAGATCATACCCTGTGTTAGTTTTAGGATCAAAACATAATTCATTGCATATTATTCCATAAGGGAGTTGTACCTACCAATTCAAAGACAAGTCAATAATCAGAGAATGGCTTGTCAATTGTTGTAACCAAATATTGTTCACAATTTGGGCACTAAAAGTCATTCTTAAGAAACAAAGAAGGACAAATCTGTTTACCAACACGAAAGCAAAAGCAAAAGGAACCAGTACCAGAAAGAGATAGATAACAATATTCTTCTAATTGATTCATCAAATGAACATTATATACACTTGCTCTCCTAAAGATTTCTTGTCCCCGTAACTTTGTATCCAAAAACTTAACCTAAACTTAAAAACTCTATTTATACTTGCTATGACAGTCTACAAAATGTTCTAGATTATTACAAAATAGGAAAACTAACCCAAAGAGATCTCTTGCCAAAACGGTTTATAGAATGTTCTAGATCTTGCCAAAATGGCTTATAGAATGTTCTAGGTTATTATTGAATAGAAAAACCAACCCCACAATGGTCTAGGCACATCCCAAGAAGAGATCTTTATGTGAGTTCTCCTATACCATACACCTAGGGACAATAGAATCCAAGTTCCTTGGATTGTCCTTCCTCTTTCTTGTCTTCCAATTCCTTGGTATTTGTTGTTTGTACTCTTGCCAAGTACCCAAGTCAACTTTCATATTTTTATAAAACTCTTCGACATAAGAATTTAGGTAGAACTCTTTCAAACTTGCAATAAATGGATTAGAAAAAGCAAATGGGACCTCATAATATATGAATTCATCAATTTTGTTAATTCTAGGAACCTTTGCATCCATTTTTACGATGTCTTTATGTTGCAATAACTCCATGCTTGGAGACAAATTCATCATTATTTGAGTCTTCTCTATTCTCTTAACTTCATCATAATTCATCTTCCTTGTTGCAACTATTATCCTTTTGATAGGCCATACCACTTTCTTTCTTGACTTCAAATGCCATCTCTTGGTTCCATCAAGGACCAACACATCCACCTCTTTTCCATCTTTATGAACCTTTTCATCACAAGGCTCATAAACAATTACCACTTCAACCTCTTTCCTCTCTTTAAGAACCTTTTTATCATAAGGTTCATCAACAACTATTAGCTACAAACTTTTTATATCAGCATCAATTTATTCACCTTGTCCTTCCAATGGAGAAGTCTTCTCTTTATTGGCAACCAAGTTCTTTATTCTATCTTCACAAGCTTCTATAATCTCAATGGATTGTTTATCCAAATCACTTTTTTCTTTCTCCATATTTTTCTTCAACTCCTCTTTTAGTCTCGCTAAATTTTCTTCCCCTTTTTTAAGTTCCCTCATTAGGTATCTCATTTTCTCTTCTATCTCTTGATTCATTCTATCTTCCTCTTTTCTTTTCTTTTTCTAAATATCACAATATGAAACCCATGCATCTAAAAGTATCTTCTTATCATGAGATAAATCTCCTCTTGTGGCCATTTTCTTCTATCTAGGTTCTCTTCACTCAACCTAGTCTTGTGGCCACTCTACAGGTTCTCTTCCCAACCTGTCACAACAAACACAAACTCACTATTCACCTTTGCCTAGATCTTTTTCTAAGCTTTGATACCAAAAATGATGCAGAGGTAAATTCAACAAAAGGAACTAGCACCATAAAAAGATAGATAACAATACTCTTCTAATTGATTCATCAAATGAACAATATATACACTTGCTCTCCTAAAGATTTCTTCTCCTTGTAACTTTGTATCCAAAAACTTGACTAAATCTAAACCTAAAAATTCTATTTATACTTGCTAGAACAGTCTACAAAACATTCTAGATTATTAAAAAATAGGAAAATTGACCCAAAGAGATCTCTTGCCAAAACGGCTTACAGAATGTTCTAGATCTTGCCAAAATGGCTTACAGAATTTTCTAGGTTATTACAGAATAAAAAAACTCACCCCAAAATGGTTTAGGCACATCCCAAAAAGAGATCTTTATGTGGGTGCTCCTGCACAATACAGTATATACACTTGTTGTCCTAAAGATTTCTTAAACTTGACTAAACCTAAACCTAAGAACTCTATCTATACTTGCTAAGATGGTCTACAAAATATTATAGATTATTATAAAATAGGAAAATTGACCCAAAGAGATCTCTTGCCAAAATAGCTTACAAAATTTTCTAGAACTTTCCAGAACAACTTACAAAACGTTCTAGGTTATTACAAAATAGAAAAACCAACCCCACAATGCTCTGGGTACATCCCAATAAGAGATCTTTATGTGGGTGCTCCTAAACCATGGAATATGACGTAGAAAGATATTTCTATGAAAGATTATACTGAGTAATTCTACAAGTTGACTATTTAGTTTGGTCATAGAGAATTTCCAAAGGAGAAGGTAGCCTAGTACATTAATGGTTTGAGATTCAATATTCAAGATGAGGTTGGTATGCTAAATATTTCTTCAATTGAGGATGCTTATCAATATGCTCTAAAGGAAGAAAATAAGTTGAATAGGAAGAGTCAAGGCAATGCTAAAGGGAAGGAGAAGTAGGATAACTTGACAAAGGCTAAAATAAGTGTGAAAGGTGTGTTGGGACTCAAAATTGAAGCCCCGATTTTGAGTACCATTGAGAAATTGAGCCTTACAAATGCTTTTTGATGCCTTTGGTACCCGGCTGTACCTTTGAGCCCCATGAGGTGTTTAATGTTTCTAACACCTTCCATTTAGCCTATCCACTTGTTTCATGAAGCTAAATTGACATTTTGAGCCATTTCATGAAGTCTCGTTTTGAGCAAATTCCAAATCCGCATTTTCACTTAAGTGTTAAACAGTGACAAAAGGCTATGTTTGCAACTAAATATCTCACACCTAGTAATGTGTCATGAGCCGCCACTTTGGGAGTATCTAGTGCCCATACCTAAAAAACCTATGTTCCATATTTTGAGTTGTTTCAAATCCATTTGACTAGGTTGTGAATCCCTCAAAGTTGGTAGTTTACTATTTTCATGCTAATGCACATTGCACATAATTCTGGGAAGCCATGTTTTACATGTTATAATTTTGACCCAGTTGCCTGAAATGTTAAAATTCCTATTGTGTTGTATTTTAGAGGTCAGAGACTTATTATGTGTCAAGTTTCAGCTCATGACAAATCTGTTTGATTAGTTTACAAACACGATTCCAAATGGGATTTCTATCTTTTTACTAGTGTCAGCAAATGCAGATTGATCAGTACCCCTGTTTAGGACGTTATAACTTGAGATCCATGATTGCCTAGATCAAATGGATTGTACCACTATGTTTCCTCTAAAAATACTCCAAGTGTGTTAGTTTGCAAGTCATGTTGAATCTATATGCACACTTTTCCAGGTCCATTCCATTTGCAAAAATTGCTTTTCTACCATTGTTTCAATCTACAAAATTCGAGTAGCCTGCTTTGACCGCTTCCTAAATGCATCCAATTATTTTTCATGAGCCTAGATTGTAGATCCATACTCTCCTCGTGATAGAGAACCAATGCCCCAATTTTTTTTTTTCCCAAGTATCAATTTGCCCAGTTTTCAAAGCCAAATCCAAACACAATTTATTGCTTTCTAATGTGTTTGCTTGCAGGCAGTTCTGAAAGGGTCACTTTGACGGTCAATATCTTTTGACTGATAATTCATCATGAGATGAGATTCAACATGATGTAAGAATATGGAAGAGAGAATCAGTGGGTCAGATTCCAGAGCTTGATTGGGTGTTTGGGTCAGTTTTTAAGGCCATTCAAAGGACCTCTTGGCACCAATTTCAGTTTGCTGATAGGTGATAAAATGAGCTTTAAAAGTTGTTTTCAGTGGTCAAAATTGTTTCTAATTAGTTTGAGATGGTTAATGGATTAGTTTTGAATATCAGCTATTCGGGAACAAAACAAAAATTAGCCAAACCCACTTTGGGGTTCGACTGATTCCATTGGACTGGTAAAAATGATGATGCACTATATGGAGTATCTTCAAGATAAAAAGATGGAGTACCTAAATCTTGAGATGAAAAGCGAATCAAAAAAGAACTCAAAGAATATGGCAAAGTTGAGAAAGTTCAGTTGTTATGTAACATGCCCAAATCAAAAAGAAAAGATTATGGGTTTGTTCATTTCCCTTCTCATAAGGAAGCCCTCCTAATTTTTGACAGGATGCAAAACACAGGTTTTAAGCCAGATTACATTACTTATATTGGTCTTTATTCTGTGTGCAACCATTCTGGTCTAGTGGATGAAGGTTGGCACTTGTTTTACTCTATGAGTAGAGAGTACTCCATCACTCCTACAATTGAGCATTATGCATGCATGGTTGACATTCTTGGATGTGCAAAGCACTTGGGTGAAGCATTGAAACTTTATTAACAAAATTCCATTTACACTTGGTTATTCTTACCATTTGGGGAGTTTTTTTGAGCTCTTGCAGAGTTCATGGTAATATTGAGCTAGGTGAGCTTGCTGCAAAGCATCTTTTTGAGTTAGAACCAAAAGACTCCACATGCAGCAAAGAACACGGGAGCCATTTTTTTTAAAAGAGGCAAGCAAGTCTATGAGAGGGACTCTAAGCACATAAAGGAGAATAGGGCACATTGATTGGAACAAGGCAAGTAGCTCACCTACCCACATTAGGCAGGGAGACATAAAGCAAACAAGAACACACTAAAAAAAGTGGAGACCCTGTACAAACAAGGACAAGGTAGGGGCATTTTTGTATCAAACACCATTTCCCTTCACAATTAAAGAAAGAACCCAAAGCATTAAAAGGTGGAAGCTGATGGACTGAATCTCTTGCCGATTCTCCAACTTTGGCAACTTTAAAAGGAACAATGCATTGTCAGCAATAAAGCTCACACAAAGTTAAAAGGAAGCTCATGCAAAGCTTCACCACTTCTTGCAAAGAGAAAGGAAATAAAGCAATGGTAAGGCATGCTAAGGAAAATGGAACCATCCATTGACTCGTGCAGCCAAAGTTTAAAGAATTTATCCAGCATAAAAAGAAGAAGCCAACACATTGAAAGCATGGAAGCAACTTCCATATGGAGGCGTTAAAGACCAAGGAAGGAGCCCACGACATAAAAAGGGGATAGTTAACACATCAAGAGAATAGAGCACGCATCAAAAGCAAACCAGGAACTTACAAAGAGAACCCACGCTAAGGCAAGATAGCATCACACTCCACGCAAAATTTGAAGCTATACGCAATATACAGTGGATACCCAAGGAAACATCCAAGAAACAGGAGGAGGAGAATGTTGAAGGGTGTATAGAGATTTGTGACTAATTTGTTTTATTGCTCGAGCTGAGAGAGATTCAAACTCTTGACCTCTCTTCGAACCAGCTATCCATGTTGTCTACATTGGCTCTGCCCATGCAATTGAATGCTCCTACTGTTACACACTGCATTACCACTAGTGCATTGAACCTCCCTTCTATTGTCACTTTCTTGGAATAGAGTTTCCCTATCAATTCATAGGAATTGCAAGTTACCATTTTTCCTCAGCAAGAGGCAAATGAGTGTCATGTGAAAAACATGCATTAAGTAGTAGACTAGAAAGCCATGGGTCAATTAGAAGGCAAAGACTCCTGCAAAGCAAGTTGCCACTCAAAAGAAGATCATGCAAAACAAAAAAACAAAGGAGGACCAATGACAGCATGGAGAATCATATATCCCACATTGCTTGCAAGAGTGACTTTTCAACTTTTTAAATACAAACCTGCTCATATTGTGTTGTGTCTAAAAGATAGCTCTCTTTTGAGAAATTGTAGGTTGTGTGGTGGATTCTGTGGGTCCTAGCTATTATAGAAAACAAGGTGAATTTTGACTGACAACGCAATTAAGGAGGATGACATTAGCACATATCAAAGTCACCAAAAAAGTTGGAAAATTTGGCAACTAGCTACTTTGCTAGCCGCAAAATCCAAGGTTTTCTAGCATGTGACATAGTGAATTGCCAAAAAACTATGAAAATCTGGCCAAGTTTGAAATCAAACATAAAATGCAACGTGGGTCCTAACTAGATACAGAGCAGCGAATCAGGTAGCGCCAAGTGGTAGTTGGCAGGAAACGAGCTCAGAAGAACAAGATGATGACACATGGTAGATCGTGTGGTATTCGTTATGTTTCCAACCAAATTTGCTCACTGGTTAACCATAGTGACATAGTGAGTGTTGAGGTGGCGATGACATGTGACCTATCAAAGGATGAGGGGGTTGACCACTATTAATGTGACATGTGGCACTGTGCAAATCAGAGCTAACCGAAATGTGACAAGTGGCATCATATGATTAGTTGAGAGGAAAAGGCCTTGTTTTCAAAGGATTAAATAATATCCTCTTTACATGAGCGTTCATGCAAGATTTGAAAAAATTTAATATCCTATAGTTATTACTATAGAACTTTTTAAATTTTTCAATTTTTTTATTTTTAAATGTAAAGCCATGAACATGACTTAGAACTTCAGAGGGCCATAACTAGAGCTATTTTTATCAAAAATGGGTGCTCCAATATACCATCAAAATTGAAACAAGATGAACTTTCCAAATCTGAGGTTAGTTTTTGCATAGGTGCTCATTGGTTTGAGCTATAGGTCAATTTGTGATGCCTGAGGTATTGATAGCAGAACAAGTAGATTTGATCATTAAGCATCAAAATTGATTAGAGGGTAATTTTAAAGGCTGGCCGGGATCTGAATGTTGATAAAATCATCCTTAAATAATTTTCTTACATTTTGGAGGTCACGTTGAACTAATTTTCACTTTTTACCATGAATTCACTTTTACATCAAAAATCAGTTATGATGGTGAATCAAATATCTCACATATTTCTGTCTTGTAGAGGCCAAATGATGGGATTTAATATTCAATTACAAAGAGAAGGTAGAGAGATTATTTTCAGCTTCTTGGGAAGGAATTCTGAAGGAACACATGTCAGTTGCATAATGAATTCAAGAATTGCTTCCTTTCTATTTATACTTTCTTCTTCTCTTTTGTAAGGGTTAGAATTTTGGAAAGTTTTCTCTAGAATGAAGACAGTTAGTAGAATTGGCCCTGGCACTGATGAAGTCTAAATGGAAGATCTAGGATGTGTTGGTTCTAGACCATGAAGCTTTTCTTTGGCTATGATACCCCCTTCCCATCCCATCATTTTCTCATTTCCACCATTTTCTCTCTTGTATGACAGCATTTGTTCATTGTATAGCCTAGTTTATTAGGTTCTTTATGAGTTAATTTCATGCATTTTTATGTATTATTTCAAGAAAATTAATATAGTGAGCAACAAGTGTTTAGTTTCAGTTTAACTCTTGTCTCCTTTCTCAGTTGAGCTGTGATGTTTTATGGTCTTTGAACAAAGAGCCTAGATCATAATTGCAGTCCCTTAAGGTTGTATGTTGCTTCATTGTTGCTTGTAATTCAAGGAATTATGTAAATGCTTCAGAGATTCAATAGGGTTGTAGGTTTATTGAGGAGGATATCAAGTAAGAATGAGGTTTAGATTGAACATGGATATCTAATTTACAAGGTAAATGGATAGATCTGGAGTCTTGGCATAAGAATTGTGTTCTAGATATCCAAAATTCATGAGGGAGATTCATGAATTTCCCAATGGATGAGGCACTGATCTGTTATAGGATCATAAGTTTTTTGTTCATGCCTAGTTTTAATCCACTTTCCCCACCCACATAAAATCAAATCAAATTCAAATCATCTTTACATTTTATGTTGAAGAGCTAGAATAGTTTAACCCTCACTTAGCTTGTGCATTCCATAGAGTTGTAATTTGCTACTGCACTTCTTTGTTATTGCATAAGTCATTAGGAAATATAAGGGGTTTTATCTGCTTAATAGATTTAGGATTATGTTTTTGCACTAGTACCATATTGATTAAATTTAAGGTCCACCCACCTAGGTCTTGCAGAGCTTGAAGTGAAGAAGGGTCAAGCCTTATAGTTGGCCCAGTGTCTGAAATGATGTGTTGAAGATGGGAGTTAACTACCCCTAGATGTGTCATATTCTCATTAGGGTAATTGGAAACCTACAATGTTTTCAAACACCAACAAGGTGAACCAAAACATGTTGATCAAAAGAGAAGGATAGGTGGAGGTGGGTTCAGTGGTAATTATTTTAGATGTGGTGAAGAAGGGCATAGATATTTTGAATGTCCTCATGGAAAGAAAGTTTTTGTTGTGAATGAGGTTGTAGTCCAAGATAGTCAACCTAAGAAATGAGAGAGTTTGCTAGCTTGGTGAGTATTGGTTGATCAAAGGACACTAGATTCTTGTCAGAAGACTAGTTTGTCTAGGACTCATTGTAAGTGTGGTGGTAAAGTTTGCAATGTGATTATGGATAGTGGTACTATTGATAACCTTATTGTTGAGGAGATGGTTCAAAAATTTGGTTTGAAGAGAGTGAGACATCCTTATCCTTATAGGATTGGTTTGTTACAAGGTGGGTACACTTTAGAAGTGAGGAAGAAATGCCTTGTTGATTTTCAAATTAGGCAATATAAGGATCAAGTGTTGTGTGATATAGTGGACATGAATAATTGTCATGTGTTGCTTGGTAGACCTTGGCAGTATGATTATAGGGTTGTACATGATTGTGTCAAGAATGAGTTTACTATTGGGAAAGGTGGTAGAAATTATTCCATGATTCCTTTACAGAATGAAGAGCTCGGTAGGAAGAACCATAGTATTGGTAGCCAAGTTGAGTTAAGGGATTCTGAGAAAGTTGGAGATTAGCAAGGAAAATAGACCTATAGCACATTGAGAATGGATGTGAAGAAGTAGAAGAAGAACAAGTGAAAAAGTGTACAAGTTGAAGACTTAAAGGATATGTATGTCAAGAACCAATTTGGGATTTATGTGTTGAATCCTAGAAGATACTCTTCCAACTTCTGAGAACATATTTTCAAAATTGGGGTGTCTGATGCAGGAGCATCTATGGTTGGCTTGCAATCCTACATGTTGGAGGGATTTTTTCTTGAAGGAGTGGTGTTTGGTTGTTATTGGGCATAGTTTTGGCCAAGGATCTTGGCATACCCTATGGAGCTTGGCAGACACTAGGAGCTTGGCATACTCTATGGAGCTTAGTAGATACTAGGAGCTTGGCATACTCTTTGGAGCTTGACATGCTCTAGGAGCTTGACATGCTCTTGGATCTCGGCATGAACTAGGAGCTTAGTATTGATTATGGTTTGGTTGTGCTCAGCTTGGTTTTATCTAGTGCTTGGCTTGTTCTTGGTTCCTATTAGTGTTGAGTTGTTTTTAAGCCAAATTTTGGCATTTAATTTATGTATGGGTATTCAATTTCTATTGTAGCTAACTTGTGGCTTAACATATATTTAATGTGAGGGATTTAATTTAATTAGTAATGAACTAGGCTGACATGTGGCTTGGTTGGGTGTAAGTAGGGGGTTTTGTGAAGTCTTTAGGAAATTATGATCATCTAACTTGGAGAAGAGGATGAAAGGTAGATGTGAACTTGAAAGAGCTAGTAGTTATCGCATGAGAGCTAGAGGATTGCGTGGTGGACCTGAGTGTGCAAGTGTGGATTCTTCATGGTTTTCTTATCCAATTATGGATCTGGACTAGTTAGGATTGAGATTGTAAGTTGGATCTTGTGGGACCTTGCAAAACTAATATTTTAATTGTTGTTTGTATTTGGCCCTAACCTAGAGAGGCCTTATAGTCAGGCACATTGCATGTAATTAGTTATTTTATGAATAAATAATTGTGATTTGGTATTAGATCTTGCATTATTATTGCTTGTATTGTGTTTTTTCTATGTGGTTATTTTTTGGGGGTTTTGACATATCCTTTTGGGATTCTCTTGCCTTACACGGTGTTACCAACACTATTAAAGGTTACAATGTACACTATTAAATGTGACTTGGTTAAAGGATTTCAATCACCCTATTAGGAGTAAGCCTTGTTAGAGGACTTTAGAAAATTCCATTAGACTGTCACTAGATTAAAGGATTTACACATGACTATTAGGTCAACCTTAATCCAAAGGATTTATCTAGACTAATACAATTGTTAGAAAGTAGCAATGGGACTTAATCTGATAATAAAATAACTCACTTACAGATTACAGATCTCTAGGTTAGTCCTCCATTTTGCTTCACATTCATTCCCTTCATCTTTGATTTTTTGTTTACCCTTCAAGCCTTCACCTCTTTAAGCCTTCATGCTTAATATTTCATTAGCAGATTCCTTCCTTTGGCCACCATATAAAGCAACACCTCTAGATTTCTTCTATCTCTCTCACACACTCATTACTTATGGCCTTGTATCTCCTTATATAGATAATTTTGATCTTTTTTTTCTTAACCTTGATCATCCATCTTAGGATTAGGTCAAATTCATTGAATCCTCCCTTCTTTATATTTTTTTCCCTCAAGAAACTTTTGTTACAATCCTCATTAGATTTGTCTCAAAATAGTTTATCTTGAATTTTGTGCCACCAAATCATCATAATTATCTTCAACACACTTCACACAATTCAAGAAATCAATTTTGTCGGCTCAAATTTGTCAAATCTTTGATTAAACTCTTTATGTTGTTACTTGGCAACAACAATGTTCACTCGACAATAATAGTCTTCTAACTCGACCAACAGTGGGTTGTTCAACATGAAGTATTCCTTGCTTGGTCATTACTATTATTCCACTAACTCTTAGCTCACACTAACAATTCTAACATTTGGCACATGCCATCTTCCTTCTTTTCTCAGCATATACTAATTTTTTCTCGGCCTAAACTAAATTTCTTGGCTTGCACTATTTGCTTGGTTAGGCTTGGTAGACACGTTTTTATGAAAACACTTCTTCTTATCTTAGATTAAGTAACCATTCAATTAAGCCTTAAGTAGATAAAAAATACACTATATCATCAATGTCTTACTTGGTCTTAGTGCTCCTTTTATATACCATATAACTCAACCTTTCTCTAGGTACTCTTGTTATCCTTTCTTTTCAAATCCTCTTCATCAATCAATCAAATGATAGCATTCAGACCAAAAGCAATTGCCTTACCAGCAAGTAGTAGGTTTGACATCAGTGATAAAACAATAATTGTTCCATGATAGGTTCTAATACTTTAACAATATTCTTTTTCAACAATATCCCTCTTTGGCATTGATGGAAAACCAAAACCAATAATAATACCAAAAAGAAAAATTAATACCTCTTACTGAAATCTCTCCTTCTATTAGTATATATCTCTTTCACTTCTCTGATAAACTCATGCAATTTCTCCCTCTTTCTCTAGTAAATTCTCCCTCTTTGACAACAATTCAAAAGGCTTGTCATCTATTCATGTAGATATTATTAATTTAGTTTTTTCCTTTATCACCTTGCTTGTGAGTGTAAATCTTTTGTTTTGGCTCCTTCTTTACTTTAGGCAAATCCTAAAGTAAGATCCACTACATCAATTTGTAAAGTATGCCATTCAACTCAATTGATGCAAGGCACTACTCTTACTTCTTTAAGTAGCTTAAGATAGGGGTAACACCCCTAGCTTACCTCTTAGATATTCATGTGCATCCTTAGGTAAAGCCTTTGTAAATATATCGACTATCTATTCCTTTATATTCACATATTCTATTCTTAGTTCTTTGTTCAAAACCAATTCTCTCAAATAATGATATTTGATTGCAATGTTCTTTATGTTTGTGTGCATCTCAAGATTTTTAGATATGTTTATAGCACTTATATTGTCATAGTAGATTACTATAGGTTCAATGATTTCCTCTTTCATTCCTTTGAGTAACTATTTAATCCATACCACATTTGTACTATTCACTGAAGCAACCACATATTTAGCTTCAACAGTAGATTGTGAAATATAATTTTATTTCTTACTAGTCTAGGCAACTAGTCTTTTTTCTAAGAAAAATTCTCCACCACTTGTACTTTTCATGTCATTAAAGTTTCTAACCTAATCAGCATCAGTATAGGCTCTCAATTCAAACTTTTCATTCTTCTTGTAGTATAGACCATAGTCTTCTATCCCTTTTAGATATCTCATAATCTTTTTGATAGCCATCAAGTGATTCTCCTTAGGATTTTTAGAAAACCTTGCAACAATCCCAATAGCTAGTGTAATAACAAGTCTTCTATGAACTACATATTGCAATTTTCCAATCATAGACCTATATAATGTTTGATTTACCTTAATAGAATTATCAACTTTGGATAATTTATGACCTGTCACCATAAGAGTGTTAACTGGTTTTGAATCTTCCATACTAAAAGTCTTCAAGATTTCCTTTACATACTTTTACTGAGTGATGTAAATACCATATTTCATCTGATACACTTGTAAACCAACAAATAACTTAATCTCTCCAAACATAGACATCTCAAATTCTTTCATCATTTCAATTGAAAATGTCTTACACAATGTATTTTTTCCTCCAAATATGACATCATCAACAAATATTTCAGGTATCCCTTTACCTCCTATCTTTAAGTATAGCTTTCTATTGTCATTAGTCTTCTCAAAACCAATCTTCACAAGACATTTATGTAATCTCTCATACCATGCTCTAGGAGCTTGCTTTAAACCATATAAAACTTTGTGCAATCTACATACCATGTTTGTATTGTTTGGATCAAAAAATCCTTTAGGTTGTTCAATTTAAACCTCCTCTTCTAGTATACCATTCAGAAATGTTGACTTAACATCCATTTGATAAATTTTGAATCCTTTGTATATAGAGTAAGAAAGTAGAGTTCTTCTGCCTTCCAATCTTGCAACAGGGGAAAATATCTCTCCATAGTCAATTCCCTCTTCTTGTGCATATCCTTTACAAACTAGCCTTTCCTTATTCCTTTTCACTTCACCATACTTATCTAGTTTGTTTATGTACACCCACTTGGTACTAATAACATTCTTGACCTCTAGTCTCGGTACTAGTGTCTAGGTTTTGTTCTTCTCAATCTAATCAATTTCTTCATTAATGGCTTGAATCCAGTCTTCATTCTCTAGAGAATCCTTCACAAATTTAGGCTCATGTATTCTTAGCAAACATGTGTCAGGAAACATGGCATTCCTTTGTGGTAATATGATCTTAGCATCAAACTATAACTTGGCTTCTGAATGCAATTTGGCATCCATTGTATGTGACTCAACAATCACTAACTCTTGTTGATTAGCACTTGGATTTCAAAATTATCAACATTAGCAAACATGCCTTCATAGTAGTACACAAAGGTTTTGTAATCTTTAGGTTCCTCTTTTTGTTCTTCTTTATGTATTTTAGTATATTCATCAAGTTTTACATTGGCACTTCCCACAACTTTGTTAGTGTTAGTATTAAACACCTATAAGCTTTACTTCTTGTGTTTATCTAAGAAATATACCTTCTTCACTTTTAGCATCAAGTTTACCTTTTATATTGTCCTTTAGAGTATAACACTTGCTTCCAAATACCTTTAAATGTTTGACATTGGGTGAGTATCGATACCATAATTCAAAAGGTGTGATATTTGTACATTTCTACACTTGTACTCAATTCAAGGTATAGATAGTTGTACTAACATCTTCTCTCTAGTATTTCAAAGCAACATTCTTCTCCATCATCAGTGTCCTTATAGAGTCCATCATAGATCTGTTTCTTCTTTTAGCTATCTCATTTTGTGGAGGGGTCCTTGGTGCAGAAGTTTGTCTTTTGATTCCTCTATCATTACAAAAAAATTCAAATTTATTTGATGTAAACTCTCCACCTCTTTCAAATCTTACACTTCAAATTTTTACCAGTTTCTTTTTCAACTCTTACCAAATACCACTTAAAATTTTGAAAACCATCATATTTTTCTCTCAAAAACATCATTGTCATCATTCTAGAGTAATCATCAACAAATAGAATGAGATACATGTCACCTTTGTCACTTTGCACATGAATTGATGCACATATATTAGTATGAATTGATTCCAAAATTGTATTTTAAGTATGAGTCTTACTCTTAAAACTAGAGTTTTTCATCTTGCCTAACTGACATTGTTTGTAAATCACATTATCAGGTTTCTTCAATTTTGGCAAATCTCTGACTCTCTTCACTTACTGATACTAACCATGTTGTCAAAATTTACATGACATAATCTTTTGTGCCATAATGACAAACCATCAAATTGTATAACAAGACAAGTAGCATCACTCATGTCAAGATAAAATAGATTACCTCTAGTCTGATCACCACATCCAATGAGTTCACCATCAGCACCATAGATCTTGGCCTTCTTAGGTTGGCTAGCTAAGAAGGCAAAGTCAAAGAGCATGACTTCAAGCTCTACAATTCTCTTCTTATACACATGGCTCTTTCTAATCTCATCTTCATAGGGCTTTCTCACATCAATATAATCTTGTGTGGACCTAGCTAATCTAGTTTCCATCTCCTCTACTTCGGCTTCATTCATAAATGAAAAATGTTTCATGGCTTTTTTTTAAATTTATGTGCTAGAGGTGCCCTATAGAGTCCATACAATCATATTACCTTGTTTAGCGTTTTGTACATCTATCAATTTTGGCTTATTTCATGATGGAGCCATACTCCAGACTGCCAAAGATTTGGTGTCAATGTTAAAACTAGTTCCTCTCTGCAATCCATCAGCACCAAATGGCTCATATGAAATGGCATTTTCCTACCTTCTTATTTGATCAAGCATAAAAGCTTGTTTAAATTCCCATCTAGGTACCAATAACATAACACTCCTCTATAAAAAATCCCTTTCCTCCTCTAGAGTCATCACTTCACTCTTAGGATCATAGACTTGCAACTTCTCCACTAGCTTCAGCTTCTGCTCATCGAATTCTTCTAGCTTCATTTTCAATACTAGCTCACTCTATTTTATCTTGTATAGAAATCTCTTGAATTAAGTGGATTTGATGAACTCATCATCTTCTAGGAACTGTTAGGATTGAATGATTCTATCATCAAGCCTTGCTACTTCTAACTCCATGTTAGTGAGTATACTCTTAGCTGCATTTATTTTGTCTTGGAGGTAATTTTACCTTAAGTCAACAAAATACTGATTATTGCCAAGTAAGATCTACAATGTCCTCTATTTTGCCTTAGCAGGGATGTGGACAACTTTTTGTCTCTTATTTCCCTTTGTGACCCATGATGCTTCAGGTACATCATCTTCTTCTATCTCTAGGGTCACATCAGGTTCAGGGCTATCTGGACATACCCTTTCTTCCTCTCCTATTGGTCCTTTAGGCATCTTAGCCATGATCTTAGCATGGTTAGTGACCATCTTCCTAATCCTTTAAGGATAGGGGGTATCCATAAAAAATCAAATTAATGGGGGATATGCTTTCTTCAATTCTCTCTCCACCCTCAAAAAATCATCTAGCTTTGCTAGCCTATCAGCCACCTCACCCTCTACAACTATGTTTGAAATGACATCCTCATGGGGCAATTCCTTGGTGTTATGTAGTACATAACTTCTCATTTCTTTAAGGGTGACCCTTATCCAACTATCAAGATCATACATTCTATAAGGACCGGTTGTCAAGTTGTAATGATGGAGGAAAGTATGGATTTGGTCAAGGGCTTCATTCCCAATTGTAAAATCATCCACCTTAAAACACCTACACAAGAAAGTGCCCTTATGCACTTTGGGTCTTGAGTACTCCCTATTGACCATGAACAATTTCCATATGAATTCAATTATACCCAATCTAGGGGGGATAAACTTTGGTAATATATGGGGTGGTTGAGGACAACCATAAACTCTCATCCAAGAAAAGGTTGGGAACAAGAAAATATCCCCCATTTATGATCTAATCTTTTTCCTTCAAGAAGCAGGGCTAGTCTCAAAAGGCCTTTTAATATATGTAGTACCATAATGTAACATGGATCTAACATTCTCATTATCACAACACTAAAATTATTAAAGAATGAAACAGCATAAAAAAAAATGATAATTGATATCACATACCTATGCCCACAACTGAACTGGTATATCTTTATTTGCATCAAAAGTATGGTCAATGAAATTAGAACTTGTATACCCTACATTCTTGTAGAGGATCAGGTGCATCAATAATGAATAATGATGGAACTTGAAATCCTTTAGTTCTCCACTCTAAGCTTTGGCAATATTTTCTTTCATCACCTCCAAAATATAGTTAACATAATCATATTCCCAACCATGATAAAATTCTTGCACATCTCTAAAAATTATGAATTCAGCTCCATATACCACATTAGTTCCATCCTTGTCAACCACCTTGTGGACACCATATACTATATTTACAATATAATTTTTAAACTTGTCTAGAGGCATCATTTTTTCTACCTTTTTAGGGTAATCACGCACATTCTTCAAATCCATGGGAATATGTTGTAGCATAGATTTTCCAATGTAGCCTTTGGTATTCTCCTCAAACTTTCTCTACAAATCCTTTAAATCCACAAGCTATCCCATAGCTCCATCCAGTCCAAAAGCCTCAATGAATGATTCATGATCAAGTGTATATAGAATAGTTCCATCTTTCCTATGAAAAGATTCGGTGGTCAAATTGTATCAATGAAATAGGGCCTTCATCAAATCCACATCTACAAAAACTTCTGGAAATATCAATTTGGCTAAGTTCTTCTTCTATGGGTTACACACAGGAATCTTCTTCACCCTATTATAATAGAAGTACTTTAAAAGTCCACAACTAGCAACACCAGGGCACATAGCATCTCTAAAAAGGTATGGGTCTATAAAGACATGATCATCTATAGCAATTGGCATTAGAAGAACTATGCAAAAGCTTTATCCATTCCTCTATAAACCTATCTAGTTTCTTCTGTCTTGTTTTCCCACCTTTAGAAGTTGAAGTCTCTACAACTCCAATATCTAATGCTTGAATTTCTTCCACCTCTTTATTAGACATCTTGACAATATGTTAGCAAATAAGATATGGAATCCACTCTTTGGCTCTACAAAAATTATTTGTATACACTAGAAGCTTTGTAACTACTCAAATTCTCTTTCTTTGTAAATAGTGAATTGTATTTGTCAAATAGGAAAGCTTTTATAACTCAATGTATATGAATCAATGTTCATCTTTGCATTGGTTTTCAGCATGCTTTGAAACATAATATTAGTTGATTATATCACCTCAGGGGAGCATTGCGATTACTATACAAAAATGCACTTTATTGTACTATATTTAAATCTCATTGGTCAAGAAGCCTATTGTCATTTCCAAATTAGAAATGTGACTAGCATGATCTATGTCAAAATAGGGTCTATGATGTTATAATCATTACTGAAGGAAATGACTTTTTGTAATATCTTATGGCTAATGAAATAGTTTCTCAATGTTATGAAACCCTTTTGAAAAACCCTTGTCAAACAATCAGAAACTATGGCAAGATCCTCTATAATCTTAGAGAAAATAGCTTTGTTGAAACAACGTAGCATCTTTCCTTAACCTATTTCACCCTATGATCTTACAATTGTATTTTTTTTGTTACTTTGTAACATCTTTGGTTACCCTTCAAACTTCTATGATACTATGAGAAATTGTTAACCTTCTCTATCCTAGCATCATGGGCTTTTCCTTTTTTCATTTGCGATCTTACAATCCTGATTTACTCATAACATCAAAGAAAATCATTCATTACCCTAAGATCTTACGATGAACTATATATTGTGAGATTGAAGAGCCACAAACACAATTCAAACTTAATATAAAATCTTTTCTAGTCCCACTGATCTAGCTAAGCATATATTCGATATTTGTATCATAATCAAGCTAATCAGAACTGGACACCTATCTGACTGTGCACTATCACTTTTTTTTGTCTTCTATCACCTTACAATCCTATGATCATAAGTATCTCGTAACATCGCAGCAACCAAATATTTGTTTTACGATCTTAAGATGCCCACTACTTTGTAACATCATAACACCTTCTTTAAATTTCCCCAATGCCATGATTACCTTCTTTGTCATAACTTTTTTAGAGGACAAAATGAAAACCACTCAAATTTCCATACAATCATATGATACAAAGGAAATTGTAAGATCAGGAAAACTAACTTTCTCATCCACAGTACTATGATACAACACTTATCTTAAGATCAAGACACTGAAAATACTACATCATGATCCTCCACTAACCCTTTAATCATGACATCATAAAAGACAATGTAAAAGGAAAATGAAATCTTTCTCAACTATAAAACCTAGGGTTAGGGTCTAGACTTTGATTTTATGAAGATTTTTTTCACAATGTAGGATAAAATTAAAACCTTAGGGCACCAAAACTCACACTTGTGACAATGATGAAAAATAATTAAATTAGGGAAAAATATGCTAGAGTTTCCTCTATAGATGAAAACAATAAATATACAACCCTAACAAACACAACATTTTAGTATTTTCACCATAAAATTTGAAAATTATGCTTAGTAAAAATAGGAGCTATCAACAGCTTCATCAAACTTTACCATGCAGCAAAGTTATACGTGTTTAACTTGGGTACCTCCTTTTTGTACATGTTGATCTTTAGCTTAAAGTACCTTCAAATTATTTCTTCATAAGCACCAATGGCTCTGATACCAATTGTTAGAATATTTAGAATAACTAGGGGGGTGAATCAGTTATCCAAGATCCAAATGTACTATTAAAACTTTTTAGTACTCATCAAATATATATGTACATGCATTGAATAGATCATCCAATAACTCCATTACTCTATATATTATTGTCCTAGGTCAAATGAACTTTTCAAAAATGTAAACATGAAACATAATAGAATCATTCACACAATTTGACATAAGGATTTAATGTGGAAACCCAATTTGGGAAAAAACACTAGTAACATGCTACCAATTTTCATTCTTCTAAAGTGAGCCTTGTGAGGAGCCAACCCTGTTAAAGATTACAATGCACACTATTAAATCTGACTTGGTTAAAGGATTCCAATCATCCTATTAGGAGTGAGACTTGTTAGCGGACTTTAGGACAGTCCATTAGAATTTCACCTGGTTAAAGGATTTACACATGATTTTTAGGTCAATCTTAATCCAAAAGATTTATCTAGAGTGATACAATTATTAGAAAGTAGCAGTAGGACTTGATCTAATAATAAAACAACTCACTTGCAGATTATAGATATTTGGTTCTATCCTCCATTATGCTTTGCATTCATACCCTTCATCTCTAATTTTTTTTCACCCTTCAAGCCTTCACCTCTTTAAGCCTTCATTCTTAGTGTGTCATTAGTAGACTACTTTCCTTGGCCACCATATGAAGCAACACCTTCAAATTTCTTCTATCTTGCTCACACACTCATTACTTCTAGCCTTGTATCTACTTATATAGATAATTTTGATCTTTTTTAACTTAATCTTGAACATCCATCTTAGGGTTAGGTCAGATTCATCAAATCCTCCCTTCTTTCCATTTTGTTCCCTCTAGAAATGTCTCTTAGAATCCTTATTAGATTTGTCTCAAAAATTTTTATCTTGAATTTTGTGCCACTAGCTCATTATACGTATCTTCAACACACTTCACACAATTCAAGAAATCAACTTTGTTAGCTCAGATTTGTCAAATCTTTGATTAAACTCTTTATGTTTTCACTCAATAATAACATTGTTTACTTGACAATAATAGTCTTTTGATGCTTGTCCAACACTCGATTGTTTGGCATGAACTAAGTCTTCCTTGCTTGGTCATTATTGTTATTCCATTGATGCTTGGCCCATTAACAATTCTGATGCTCAACGCATACCATCTTCCTTCTTTACTCGACACATACTAAATTTTTCTTGGCTTGAACTAAATTGTTTGACTTGCATTGTTTGCTCAGTCAAGCTTGGCAGACACATTTTTATGAAAACACTTCTTCCTATCTTAGCTTAAACCATTCACTTTAGCCTTAAGTAGATAAAAAAATACACTATATCATCAATGTATTACTTGGTCTTAGTGCTCCTTTTATACACCATATAACTCAACCTTTCTCTAGGTACTCTTATTATCCATTCTTTTTAAATCCTCTTCATTAATCAATCAAATGATAGCATTCAAACCACAAGCAATTGTTTTACCAACAAGTCACAAGTTTGACATCAGTGACAAAATAATGATTATTCCATAATAGGTTCCAATACTTCAACAAGCTTCTTTTCCAACACTGGTGTGAACAGGATATTTAGATATCTAAATGGAACTGAAAATTTTGACCTATCATAAAAATAATATGATGACGTTAATCTTAAAATCTACACAGATGCTTACTAGGCTAGTAATGTTGATGATAGAAAAATAACAAGTGGTGAAGCTTTATTTTTAGGAGAAAGATTGATAATCTAGATAAGAAAGAAATAGAGTTGTATTTCACAATCTACTGTTGAAGTTGAATATGTTGCTACTACAATCAATTGTTCGAATATTGTATGGATTAAGCTACTATTGGAAGGTATGCAAGAAGAGATAACTGAGCCTATTACTATTTATTGTGATAATAAAAATGCAATAAATATTTCAATAAATTCATTGATGCATGCAAAAATAAAGCACATACCAATCAAGTAACACTATTTGAAGGGAAAAAGTACAATGGAAACAAGTAAGGCTTGAATATGTGAAGTCTAAAGAAACAATTGCAAACATATTTACTAAGCCATCATCTAAGGATACTTTTGATTATCTAAGAGGTAAACTAGGGGTCCTGCCCCTATCCAAAATTCATTGGGTGAAGATGCATGTTGCATAAATTCATGGATGAATAGAAATATCTTTGTGGAGTTGATGAAAGAGTTCACTCTTTAGGAGTTTCCTAAAGTTGTGAAGATATGTATCATAAAACTATTGTATATTGTACATGCAAGGTACAAGGATAACTACAAGATTCCATAATTTTTACATTGGAACCTATACTAACCTTTGGCATTGTTTTCAAAGGGGGAAGGAATCAATTAAAAAGAATATTATAAAAGGGGAGAAGTAAACCTTCAAGGAAAAGTATACCCAAAGAGGGGGAGAATCATTAAAGGAAGAAAATAATGAAGAAGAATTTTGCTAAACAAAACAAGGTCATATCCTAAGGGGGAGAAATGTTGATGAAGATTATTGCTACTAAGTAAACCTATTGCAAAGAATCAAAATGAAGACAAAGAATTGAATAGTTGTATTGTTGTCAATGCATACATTTTATTATCTTATGTTATGTTTTGCAAAGTAAAATCATATGTTATGTGTTGTCATCAATGCCAAAGTGGTAGATTTGTAGCCCCAAATGATAATGTAATTGGTAATTATATTAATGTATGTAAAAGAATCATAGCAATTGTTATGTTGTCATTGGTTGCAAGTCTTAGTTGGAGTGCCATATCATTTGATTGATAAATAAGATTTCAAGAAAGTATGTTGAAACGTAGTTGATCGGTATGGTATTCAATGGTCACTTGAATGAGTTGGATAGTGATAATGAAATGTTGGTTCAATTGTTTTACAATTATGTAATGTTGGAATGTATTGAGCTATACAAGCTATACTGAGTGAGAAGGTTAAAAAAGGAAGATAGTATCCACTGAGTAACTACAGTTCACTAAGAAGTTGGCAAAGTAAAGTTGGAAGTTTAGTATTTCCTGAGTAAGTTTAGTATTGACCGAGTGTTATATTACCTGAGTAAAATGTTATGTTCACCAAGTAACAACAAGAAAAAGTTTGAAAAGATGGAATATGAGGCTGACTTTTGGTGGAAATATCGAATGTTTGAGATGTTCAAAGACACGAGTCAAGGTTTTTTACAAGATCAATGATTGGAAAATTCAATGAAGATCTGATGATGGAGATTGTTAGTTTGTGGGAAAAAAAATTGGGGCTATTTTATCAACATTTTATGGTCAACATGTTGTAACTAATTTTAACCCTAAAGTGGCAAAAATACTTGTATAAAAGGGTTTAGGGTTAGGGATTTTTTCATAAGGTGTGATGCAAAAATTTCTTCTTGTAGCAGTATTGAGTTGTAAAGGATTACAAATTGTAATCAGGTTGCAATCATTGGATTGTAATAATATTGGACTTGATGTTTGGTGGACGTAGCCTAGGGATTGGGTGAACCATGTTAAATCTTGGTGTCTTGTGTTATCTTCTATGTGATTTAATTTTTATTTTTTTATATCTGCATGTAATTTTTATTTATGTGTTTAATCCTAAAAAGTGGTATCAAAGTGAGGTTTTTTTTTAATTATCCTTTGTAGGAAAGTCTCATGGTTGAGTGGGAGTCTCACAGTTGAGTGGGAGTGATGGAAGATGAGTGTAAGCTAAAGGTTGAAAAGTTTAATGGACAAAACTTTCAGTTATGGAAAATTTAAATGGAGGACTATCTTTATCAAAAGGATTTATGGAAGCCTTTGGAAGGAAAATCCAAGAAATAGGGAACTATGACAAATGAGTACTAGGAGATTTTAGACAGAAAGGAAATTGGAAGCATTCAATTATGCTTGGCACTAATAGTGACATTTAAAATTACAAAAGTGAAAATGATGGAAGAGTTGATGCAAACCCTACTGACACTATATGAAAATCCCTCCACTTCTAACAAGGTATTTCGCATGAAGCATTTATTTAATATTTAAGATGACAGAAGGTGGATCTATTGTAGATCATTTAAATGAGTTTAATAATGTTACTAGTTAGCTATCTTCTATGAATATTAATTTTGATGAAGAAAATAGGGCTCTCTTGATTTTGTGTTCTTTTCTTGAAAGCTGGGATGGCTTGGTAATGGCTATGAGTAATTCTATTTTTGGATCTAATACCCTAAAATATGATGATGTGATTGGTGTTATTCTGAGTGAGGAAACTCATAGGAAAACCTCAAGTGGATCTACATCAAGAAGTTCTTTGACTGCACAAAGTAGGGCAGAACAACTAAGAGAGGAAATACTTTTAAAAACTATGGGAAATCAAGAGGAAAGTCAAAGGAAAAGAGGTAGAAATCCAGAGGACCGAGAGATTGATGGTATTGTGGAAAACTAGAGCATAAGAAGAAAGATTGTTGGACTCTAAAGAACAATGAAAGAGATAAACCAGAAGGGGACAAGGAGGAAAATGTGGTAAGCAAAAAATCTAAAGAGGATTCTTTTCTTTTTTCTCCAGAAAGTGTTGATGATTCATGGGTTTTAGATTTTGATGCTTCATTTCATGCTACACCCTATATATGTTATTTTAATGATTATGTCCAAGGGGATTTTGGGCTTGTTTATTTGGGTGATAATGAACCCTGTCAAATTGTTGGAAAGGGAAAATTTAAGATTAAGTTATACAATGGGAATCATTGGCTACTAAATGAGGTAAGACATGTTCCAAGGCTGAGTAAGAATTTAATTTCAGCAGAGCAACTCGGTGATGAGGGTTGCATAGTTACTTTTAATGATAAAAATTGGAAGGTTTCAAAAGGTTCCCTTGTAGTAGAAAATGGTGTGAAAGTAGGCACCTTATATCTTTGTACATGTCATATTCTTCCTTCTACTTCGATTGTTTCAAAGAAAAATGAATATTTAGAAATAATTGTTGCAGTTGAGAAGGGAGAACAAATATTTGTTGTAGATTCAAATACAATGTTATGGCACAATAAACTTGGGCAAATAGTGAGAAAGGTATGAAATTACTCCATTCAAAGAAAGTTTTATCAGGCTTGAAATGCATCAATATGTATTTCTGTGAAATTTGTGTATAAGAAAAACAAAAGAGAGTGAGTTTTGTAAAGAGTGGGAAGGAAAAGAAAAGTGAGAGATTAGAGCTTCTGCATATAGATGTATGGGGACCATCTTAGGTATCTTCCCTTGGTGGCTCTCATTATTATGTTACATTTATTGATGATGCAACTAGAAAATTATGGGTTTATTTCCTTAGAAAAAAATCGAATGTATTTAAAACTTTTAAGAAATAGAAATGCTTGGTTGAAAATGAGACTATTAAGAAATTAAAATGTCTAAGATCCGATAATGGTGATGAGTATTACAACCATGAATTTGAATATTATTTCTCCACTAATGGTATTCATAGACATAAAATTGTTCCAACGATTACACTGGAAAATGGAATGGTTGAACACATGAACATGACTATAATGGAGCCTACAAGGAGTATGAGTTTACATTTAGGGTTTCCCTTAAACATGTGGGAAGAGGCTATCAAAAATGTTGTATATTTGATTAATAGAGGTCCCTCTACTCCTTTGGGTTGTGGTATTCTAGAGGAAGCATGGACTGGAAAGAAGGTGAGTTATTGTTTTCTCAAAACTTTCGGTTGTGAAGCATTTGCTCATATAGATTCTTAAAATAGAACCAAGATGGAAGCTAAGTCAAAGAAATGTATGTTTGTTGGATATGGAATTGATGAATTTGGTTATAGGCTTGGGGATTTTGAAAATCATAAAATTATAAGAAGAATGGATGTCATATTCAATGAAAAGTGTTGTACAAAGATTTGTTGCAACAACATAATCAGAAAGAATATGATTACGTAGTGTTCAATCATACTCCAAAAGAAGATTTTCTAATAATTGCTCATTATCTGTAACAACCACAAAAACAAATACCACACACCCCAGTGAATGTTAGATGGTCAACAAGGCTAAGTAGACCTCCAAAAAGATTTTATCCCTCCTTGTACTCTATTTTACTAATAGATGCTAATGAACCTGAATGTTATGATGAAGTTGTGCAAGTGGATACTAAGAGTTAGTGGGAGTCTACAATGGCAAATGAAATGGGCTCCTTGCTGAAAAATAAACTTGGGATTTGCACAAGTTGCTTGTAGGTAAATGTGCTTTACAAAATAAATGGGTTTATAGGTTGAAAGAAGATGATGAAGGTAAGAAAAGATTTAAAGCTAGATTAGTCTTAAAAGGATTTGCATAGAAAAAGGGCATTGATTTTGATGAGATATTCTCTCCTGTTGTAAAAATGACTTTTATTCGCATTATGTTAAGTATTATGGCAACTAAATATTTTCATTTGGAGCAACTTGATGTTAAACAACCTTTCTTCATGGAAATTTGGATGAAGAGATATATATGGCATAGCCAAAGGGATTTGAGGTCAAAGATAAGGACAACTTAGTGTGCAGATTGAAGAAAGCACCTCGGCAATGGTGTCTAAAATTTGATAGTTTTATACATGAGCATGGTTACAATAGGTATCATTAAAATCATTGTGCTTATTTTAAGAGGTTGGATGATGATAACTACATTATTTTATGTTTATATGTTGATTATATGCTTCCAGTTGGGTCTAACATGGATCACATTAAGGGGTTGAAACACTAGTTAGTACATTCATTTGCTATGAAGGATTTGGGGGCAAAAAAAAAAATCCTTGGTATGAATATTTGTAGAGATAGGAAGAACAGGAAATTGACATTATCTCAGGCTGGTTATATTGCAAAAGTGTTGCAACATTTCTCTATGAAGAATGCTAAAGTTGTCAACACACCTTTGCCTAGTCATTCGAAGTTGATTATGGAGATGTGTCCAAAGATGCAAGAATAGGAGGATAAGATGTCCAAGGTACCCTATGATTAAATTGTAGTAATATTGATGTATGCTATGGTATGTACTAGGCCAGATATTGCACATGTAATGGGAGTTGTTAGCAGGCATATGAGTCATCCAAGGCTTGAGCATTGGAATGCACTTAAATGGATTTGCATATATTTGATAGGAACATCCAATAAGTGTTCATATTTTTGGGGCTCTACTACTAATTTATAGGGCTATGTTGACTTGGATTTGGCAAGGGATATTGATACCAGGTGGAGTACTATAGGTTATGTATTTACTGTTGGTGGGGCAGCAATGAGTTGGGTTTCTAGGTTGCAAAAGATAAACACTTTATCTACTATAGAGGTAGAGTGTGTTGCTACTACAGAGGCAACCAAGGAGATGATATGGCTTTAGTTCTTCATAGAAAATTTGGAACACCCACAAAGGGCTAATTATTTGTTTACAGATAGTCAAAGTGTCATTCATCTTGTGAAGAATTATGCTCTACATTCAAAGACAAAATACATATAGTTGCAATACCATTTCATTTGGTTAGTTTTGGATGATGGACTATTAAAGCTAGACAAGATACATATAGATGACAATCTAGTGGATATGTTTACAAAGGTAGTGACAAGGGAGAAGTTGAACTCCTCTTTAGCTTTGGTTGGTCTTCTAAACTAAACAAAATTAAAGAACAATAGAGTCTAGGGTGGTTTGATCTAGTGGGAGCCTCATGGAGTAGTGGCATAGCTACAGGATCAGTCTATAAGTGGGAGATTGTTGTCTAGTGTGGAGCCTAATCAGTCCCCAAGTGGGAGATTATTAGTTTGTAGAAAGTTTTTTTAGGGCTATTTTATGGCTAACATGTTGTAACTAATTTTAACCCTAAAGCAAAAAAATACTTGTATAAAAGGGCTTAGGGTTAGGGATTTTTCATAAGGTGTGATGCAAAAATTTCTTCTTATGGTCGTATTGAGTTGTAAGGGATTAAAAATTTTAATCAGGTTGTAATCACTGGATCATAATAATATTGGACTTTCTATTTGGTGGAGGTAGCTCAGGGATTGGGTGAACCATGTTAAATCTTGGCATTTTGTATTTTCTTCTGTATGATTTAATATTTTTTGGTATTGTTTATATTTGCATGTACTTGTTATTTTTGTCCATTTTTAATCCTAACAAAGAGTAATAAAAAAAGTTACATGATTTGTATAAGAAAAATACAACTACAAATAAGGCTTTCTTGATGAAGAAATTATACAACCTCAAGATGAAGGAGGGTGCTTCAGCAGAAGATCACTTAAATAATTTTAATATTATCACCAACAAACTTGCCTCTATTAAAATTTCTTTAGATGATGAGATTAGAGACATCCTACTAATGTGCTTAATGCCAAACAATTGGGAGAATCTAATTATTGATATAAGGACTTTTGCACCAACAAGAACCTTGAAGTTTGATGATGTTTGTAGCAGCTTAATGAACAAGGAGTTGCAAAGAAAATATATCATATAGAATTAGGGAGGACAATTATTAACTGCAATTGACCGTGGTAGAAATTTTGAATGAATCCATTAAAGGCATTCAAAGTGAATAGGAAGATCAAAATCAAGAAGGGGTAAGTTGAGTAGTTATCATTATGGAAAGTCACACCACATAAAAAAGGACTATCAAATTTTGAAGTGAGAGCTAAAGGATAAAATACTGGACAATGCAAATAAGAAATCAACGAACAAAAATGAAGGTGAGCCCACAACTGTAGTTTTAGATAATAAGGTTTAATTTATTGTTTTAATGGAAGATTCATGTTTTTATATATCCAGTTATAGCATTGATTTGGTTCTTGATTATGGGACATCTCATCATGTGACCCCAAATAAGGATAAATCCATTGTGTACAACTCTAGTAATTATGGTAGAGTGCATTTGGGAGGCAGTCACTTTTACAAAAATAATTGGAGCGAGAGATGTCCAAATCAAGACAATGGATGGACAAAATATTTTGCTTAAATAGGTTAGGCATGTTCTAGAGATGTCTATGAATTAATATGTATGGTATGTTTGGATGATGAAGGATACTCCATAAGTTTTTTTAAAATTGGATGGAAAGTTAGTAAAAGGCCATTGCTTGTGACGAGAGGATCTAAGACAAGAACACTATAAACTCTAAGTGCATTTTTTTAAAAAAAAATAGATGTTATCATTGTTGCAAAATAAGAACTTTCAACATATTTGTGGTAAAAGTGCTTGGGACATACGGGTGAGAAGGGCCTAAAAATCCTCATGGATAATAATTTGCTACCAAGTTTGAAATCTTCCTTGATCTTTGTGCATTATATTGATGGTAGACAACAAAGGGTTTTGTTTCTTAGATGTTGTCATGAGAGGAAAAAAAATTGTTAGAATTAATACATTCAAATGTATTTAGGCTAGTAAAAATCAAATCAGTAGGAGGATCCTCACACATTCTCACATTTATATACGATGCATCTAGGAAGGTTTGAGCTAACCCAATGAAAAGGTAAGATGAAGTATACAAGATATTTTAGAAGTTTCATGTTACTTTTGAAATAGAAACTAATAATAGTTGAAGTGTTTAAGAGAGAAAAATGGTGGAGAATTTTGTTTTAATGAATTCAAGGAGTATTGTAATAGGGTTGACATAAACCATGGAAAAGCAATGCCCCTTAATCATTTACAAAACAGGACTGCAGAAAGAATAAAGCACACTATCATGGAGGAAGTAAGGAGTAGGTTGTCAAACTCCAAATTTGAAGAACATTTTTGGGTAGAAGCATTGAGGAAATATTGCTACCTCATGAATAAATCACCTAGAATGACATTCTTGAAGAAATTTGGAATGGTAAGAAGGTAAATTATTCTTACTTAAAAAACTTTGGATGTGAAGCATTTAAGCATATTCCCAAAGTGAGTAGAACTAAGTTAAATGATAAATCCATGAAATACATTTTCTTGTGATATGTGGATTCTGAATTTTGTTATAACTTATGAGATCCAGTAAAACAAAATATTGTTAAAAATATGGATTATATATTTAACGAGTCAAATATGTTCAAGATGTCTATAAAAAAATTGGAGTTAAAGAAAGTTGTTGATAGGATTGAAGAACAACAAGAAAATATCTGACCAATGCAAGACATTGGGTAATAAAATCAAAATTTTGATGGAAAACAAGAGGAAAATAAGGAACAACAATGAGAAATCTTGCAAGAGCCCTTAAAATCAATTCAACCTAAACAAAAATCAGTTTGTAGATCTACTAGACTTCACAAAAGTATATGTCTTCATATTATATCTTGTTAATTGATGAAGGTGAACCTCCTAATTTCCAAGAAGCTTGTGAAGATGAGAATAGTAAAGAATGGAAGAGATATGACACAAGGTATACATTGATAACTAGGGCTAGAGGCTCACCTAACCATCAAGAAACCTCAAAAAAAAGAGGAGAGAGAGAAAGAACAATAATGTAATGTATTCCATTCCTTAAAATTCATACATGTTGAGTTGCGAGGTCTTCCTAATTGCGACCAATACAAAAGAGTTCTAAGAACAAAACAATACATTTACTACATGTGAAATCCTTGATCTCCAATCTTCTAACTACTACCCTTAATTACTCCCCCCTATAAAACTTAGCAAAATACTACTTATTTAAATTGAACAAAATGACTTATAGAACTTTCTAGATCCACATTGGAGAAATAAACGACAAATATACATTCACATGCTTCCCAATGATTGATCCCATTATTAAATAATGATCAAAAATTAAATACACAGGTCACCCATACAAATAAACCCCTCGATGAGACCAAGAGTCGGTCAACACTAAGCAATAGAACAACTCAGTTAACAAGAACAAGATAGCACGAATAAACATTGAGTATTCACTAACGTCACTCCATGAACACAACACGAACAATATTAACTGATTCAACTACTAGAAAAGATATGGATCATAACCACAATAATAGTTGATCACATCTACCAAGTAGGATTGTTACAAACCCTAGATGTTCCTACATTAGACCACTGGGGTTGAAAGAAATAATTCTCTAAATCATGAGTATGTCACAACCCAAGTTGAATATAAATTGAAATCCATGTAGATTCTTCAACGGGTCTATTCTTCCACTTCAAAAAATAGTCCATGTAGTCTTTTCCCCTTTTTCTTGTTCCAATCCTTTGGTCCAAAATCTACTCAACTTCTTCCATCTACTTCTTAAGATGATCACTCAATACTATCACTTTCTCATGAGGTTCATGATGAAGGATTTGAACAATATGCAATACAAATCCACAAAGCCCTTGAATACTTGCATGTAAAAATATATCACAAAGAAGAGAAAGATGAGAAGAGGTAAGGGTTTCCTCTAAAAATATGCAAATGTATTCTCAGAAATGAAAAAGATAAATGATAATTACAAATGTTCTATCCTTATAGAAGGAGTTTGAAACCTAAAAAGGGTAACCTAAAAGGTAAATTCTATTTAATAATTACTAATTAGTTATTAAATGAGAATGCAAGAGGTGCATGAAGTGAAATCTTAAGAAGGGAGAAAAGGTAATTTAATAAATTAAATTAAATTAACCTTTTTCTCTAACAACCCCCCCTTAAGATGAGTAACAATGCAGTTGTAAATCAAAGCTAGAAAGACCGAAGTGTGCTTATTTTAATAATCCTAGTCATGATGAGTCACATTGCTATGAGAAGAAATTAGATGGCTATCCCAAATAGGTTTCAGATTTGACAACTCTCCTATAGAAGAGCAACATTGATACTCCTATTTCTCATAGACCTTCTTCATCATTATCATTTTAGTCAGATGGTAAAGATACAGGAAATGCTCATGCACTTTGTGCAACCACTATTCATCATTCTTCTAGATGGTTACTGGTTTCAAGTACTTCACACCATATGGCATCTTCTAAGGATTTGTTCTCTTCTTTTGAGTCTTCTCCTACTCCACACATTTTTATGGAAAACAACATTATTATGACTATATGTGGGAAAAGTTCTATTGACATTGATGATGGTACATTTCATGATGTACTTTTTGTTCCATCTTTGTCCTCTCACCTTTTCCTAATTTATCAAATTATGCACAATGGAACAGGGAAAATAATTGAGTTTGCACAGGATTTAGTATACATCAGAGATAGTGAGATAGGCAGCATTATTGCTATAGAGACTGGTGATCATGCTTCCCACCTATATTTATAATCACATTTTGGTCCACCATCCCCACTATTGCAGACTCGCTCTCTTTTTTCAAGAGATTCTACTGAGTTGAAGTCGGGTCACTTGAACTTATGTGTTGTTCCTAAGACTAGTGTTGTGACTTCTACATCTCCACCTCGTACTTAGATTCCATCTCTTGCACAAAATTACTCTTCAACATTGCCTACTATTGTAGCCCCAATCATTGAGCCACCTAATATAGTTGTTGAAGATATATCAAAGGACACACATCTCCTCTTAGATGATAGATTCAACACACCTATTATTCCACCTATATTGGAGATTCCATTTTAGGATTCTCATGTTTTCTCCTTTGAGCATCAACTAAGACTTCTAGCTACACCTTACATACATTGGTTTTATCATCCCTATCCACTACCTTTGTTTCCTTCAGATTGGAGCCACATTGGTATGTTCATCAACGCAAGAGTTTTGCCATTCTAGGGGGGCTATGGAGTCTCAAGCTTCTATCATAGAGTCTTTTGTTGTATGTATGATCTTGAGAGATTCTCTTGAGATGTTTCATTTGTGCATTCTTTTTTATTTCTTTTTGGAGTAGAGTTTTTTCCCACTAGGTTTTCTCTATTTCTCTAGTCATAGATATTTGATTGTGATTGGTACCTCGTCAGGCCTTGTTGTCAGGACCCAAGTTTGCTTTCTGTATTGCATTGTAGTTTCCTTGCTATTTTTGGATAATTTGTAGCTACATTTTTATTCATCTTAAGGGGGGGTGTTAGAGAAAAAGGTTAATTTAATTTAATTTATTAAATTACCTTTTCTCTAACACATAATACTCATATAAAACAACAACATTGAATATAGGTGATATATCCATTCATCAGGAAACTCAATTGCATAAGAATTTCCACTATCAAAGTTCTTTAGTATCTTGCAAGGACCAAACTCCATCTTTAACTTTCTATATTTTCCATCAGGAAATACACCTTTCTTCAAATGCAGCATCACCAACCTAAAAAACCTTATGTCTCCTTGACTTATTTGCACTATCATTGTATTTTTTATTACTTTCCTCCAACTTATGTTTCAATTCCTCATGCAAAGACTTCATATATTAAAAAAATTATTCCCCTTCAATACTCCTTTTCTCTTCTCTATCAATATCCCTCAAATCTAATATACCTCTTGGTTGCATGTCAATAACAATCTAAAAAGGTGTTTTACCCTTACTCCTATTCACTGAACTATTGTATGCAAACTCTGATTATGCCAACATTTAATCCCAATTACTTAATTTATCCCCAACTAAGAATCTCAAAAGATTACCCAAACTCTTATTTACAACCTTTGTTTGTCCATCAGTTTGTGGATGAAATGTAGAACTATACTTCAACTCAACATTCAACTTTTTCCATATTGTCTTCCAAAAATAGCCAAAAAACTTATTGTCTCAGTTAGATATGATACTCCTCGGTAATCCATTCAATTTGATAATCTCCTTGAAGAAAAGATCTAATAAATGCATTGCATCTGATATTTTCCTACATGGTATAAAATATGTCATCTTAGAAACTCTATCCACAACCACAAATATGGAATCATAACCTTCTGTTGTCCTTGGTAAGACAAGAACAAAATACATATTGATATCACTCCAAGGTATCTCAATAACATAAATCAGTGCATGCAATCCTTTATTCTAATTCAACTTGAAAAACTCCATAATTCTTCACAAACTTGTGAACATCTTTATACAATTGAAGCCAAAAATACCTTTCCTTCAACAAACTCAATGTCTTATCAACGCTAAAGTGTCCAGCCAAACTACTACCATGTTTTCCTTTATCAAATTAGTTCTCATTAATCCTCTCAGTATATATATTTGAATTCCTTTGAACAACATACCTTCTTGAATGAAATAGTCTTTCCATTTACTCAATTGATCTAGAATAGGTTCTCTACACATTATCCATGGCTTAGAAAATTTAGGGTCATCCTCATACAAATTCTTCATATCATCAAGATCAAGAACCTCAATTCTTATCTTAGTCAACAAAGGTATTTGTCTACTCAATGAATCAACAACTCAGTTAGATACACCACTTTGATATTTGATCACAAAAATGAAATTCTGCAAATATGCAACCCATTTCATATGTCTATGATTTATCTTGTACTGAATACCCAAATATTGTAAAGCCTTATGATTAATATACAAAAAAAATTCCTTTGGCATAAAATAATGTCTCCAATTCTTCAAGGCTTGAACAACGACATAGAATTCTTGATCATACACATAATATTTCCTTTTAGTGTCATTCAACTTCTCACTATAGAAATCAACAAGGTTTTCTTCTTAACTCAATATAGCTCTTATTGCACTAACACTTGCATCACATTTAACTTGAAATACCTAATTGAAATTGCGAAAAGATAAAATATGAAATTCAATAACCTTCTATTTCAAAGTCTCAAAACTCTAATCAGCTCCATGTGTCCACTTGAATTCTCTTTTATCTCTTCTTATTATATTGGTCATAGCATTGCAAATTGAACTGAAATTTCTAATAAACTTTTGGTAAAACTTACCAAACCATGAAATTATCTTACCTTGCCAATATTCTCAAATGTAGGCCATTCAATAATTGCTTTAGCCTTCTAAGGACCCATCTTCAAACTATCAACTAAAGTCACAAATCCCAAATACACAATCTCCTCTTTTGTGAAAGAACACTTCTTCAAGTTAATTAATAACTTCTCTTCTTTTAATCTCTATAACACCTATCTAATATGCCACAAATTATCTTCTCTAGTTTTATTAAATATCATAATATCATCCAAGTACACAATCACAAATTTACACACGAATATATTTAGGACCTCATTTATCAACCTCATAAAAGTACTCGGTGCATTAGTTAAACCAAAAGGCATAGCCAACCATTCATACAAACCTTCCTTTTTCTTAATATAAGTCTTCCATTCATCCCCTTCTTTGATTTTGATATGACCATATCCACTCTTTAGGTCAACTCTAGTAAAACATCTTTCTCAACTCAAACAATCCATTATATCATCCATCCTTAGTGTAGGAAACCAATACTTAACTATTATCTTATTAATAGTTCTAAAATCAGTACACATTTTCCACTCTCCATTCTTCTTAGGTGCCAATACACTTGGTATTGCACACTGACTCAAACTTTCTCTTATCAAACCCTTCTACAACAACTCTTACACATGTTGATTAAGTGCCTCATTCTTGGTAGATGTCAGTTAGTAAGGAGTTTTATTTGGTAAACTAACTCTAGGAATCAAATCCATACAATGACTAATACTCCTCATCAATGGTAATTAGTCAGGTACATTATCTAAAATAATCTCCTTGTACTTAGTGAGCAACTACTCAACTTTTGTTGGAACTCGGTCTTCTATTTTCTCACTCAATTTGTTAGGAATTATAGAAAAACAAACATCATTCTTCTTAAAATCCTTAGCAAACTTTCTACCTTCCATCAAAAAAACTTTCATAGATCTACATATCAGTCCTATAGACTCTTCAACCAAAGGTAATAAGATATATCTCTTTCCATAAGCCTAGCTAGTATATTTATGCAATCTTCCACCATACAAAGCATGTCTATCATATTGCCAAGGTCTACCCAAAAAATGTAACAACAATCCATGGCATAATATCACACAACACTTTATCATAATATTTTCTAATTTTTAGATTCACATAACATTGTTCACTCACCATTAGTGTATGTTCATCCTTGATCCATGAAATCTAATATAACTTTGGGTATTTCAACCTTTCTAGTTGTAACTTGATAATCATAGCTTCAGATGCCAAATTTTCTGAACTTCTACTAAAAATTATTACTTTCCAAACTGTATCTGAAACTTTGCATCTAGTCTTAAACAAACCTTATCTCACTAGATTCTCATTATTTTTCTCACTCCATGATGTTCTTTTTACCATCAAATTGACTTCCTTCTCAAGTTCATTCAGTGAATCTTCTTGGACCAAAGCATTTCTACTACTATCAACCTTCTTTTATGTATTCTTACATTCAAAAGATCTTTTTCTTTCTCCACAACTGTAAAAAGTTCCTTAGGATCCACAGCTATATCCATCTTAGTGATAACTACCTCTTCCTTAGGATAAACTTTCACCTTTCCACTTGGTCTTGTATTTGTCTTGATTTGTCTGATTTGTCATATTTCGATCATATCTCTTATTTTCTCTATTAGATATACCTTTGCCTCTAGGCAATCTATCACCTCTTCCTCTGTCTTTGATCATGTCTTTTATTCAGCTTCTCTTTAACTTTTAGGGAAACCTGATAAGCCTCTTCAATACTCTCCATCTTGATTAAACTGACCTCTTCCTAGATGGAAGCCCTGAATCCATTCAGGTATCTTACAACCCTTTCTACCTCATCCTCAATATGTCCAATTTTGATATCCAATTTGTATAACTCCTTAGTATAATCTTTCATTGACCTATCCTTCTACCTCAAACTTTTCATTTCATCACTAGGTTAATATGATAATCACCAGGTAAGAACTTTCCCTTTAACTTATTCATCATCTTATCCCATACCTTGATTTAAGTTTAACCACTCTTTTTTTTATCAAATTGTAGATGCTCCCACCATAGGGCTTCATGTGCTTCTAGATTTGTACTTCCAATTATAACTTTATTTTCATCATGTATGTTCTCATATTCAAAGTATATCTTCATCTCGGCAGTCCAATCCATCAACTAATCTAAGCCTATATTTTGATTGTATTTAGGAGGTTAAACTATGGTCTAGACTTCAAATTTGTCAATTCTTTCAAGAGTTTTCATTCTCCTAGATCCATAATAGGTTGAGGTATAGCAACAACCTATGTTCCTCTAGCTTCATCAGTACTCACATCATCTAGATGTATTCTTTAGCATTGAGTTATCTCAACAACTTCCAACCTAGAAACAATTTGTCTCAACATATCATCCATTCCAAGTTCTCCATCTCCCCTACCACAAACCTTCTTGAAACCCTCTACAATTGTAGGTCAAATCGTAATTTTCCACCCAAAACAAATTAGCCAACTAGGGTTTTCCAAAAGGAACCTTAATCATAGATCTAGATTCACAAACTTAGATCAACCTCATCTTTGATATCACCTAATCACCAAGAAACCTTGCAGAAACAAAAACAACATGAAGGAGAGAGAGAGAGAGAGAGAGAGAGAGAGAGAGAGAGAGAGAGAGAGAGAGAGAGAGAGAGAGAGAGAGAGAGAGAGAGAGAGAGAGAAACAAATCAATGTATTTTCTTCATTAAACTTCATACATGTTGGGTTGTGAGGCCTTCTTGGTTGCGTCCAATACAAAAAGAGTTCCAAAAATAGAACAATTCTCTTACATCCATGTGAGATCCTTGATATAAAATCTTCTAACTGCTACCCCCAATTAATCCCCCCTTAAAACCTAGAACAAGACTCCTTATTTATACTAAACAAAATGGCTTATAAAACTTTCTAGATTTGCATTAGAGAAAGAAATGACCAAATATAGGTCCACATGCTTTCCAATGATCAATACCATTATTAAATCATGACCATAAATTAAATACACAAATCAGTCATATAGATAACCCCCTTGGTGAGACTAAGAGCTAGTCAACACTGAGCAACAAAATGACTAGGTGAACAAGAACATGAAATCACTGAACAAACACAAAATATTCATCGACATCACTTGACAAACACAATACAAACAATATAATCTAAGCCAACTAGGTGAATGAACCCAGGTACACTCCATCGATCTAACTACTAGAACAACTATCGAGCAGAACCATAACGATAGCGGAGCACATCTACCAAGTAAGATTACTACGAACCTAAGATGCTTTTGCATCAAAAGCAATAAAGGATGAAATGGAGCCTTGATGGAAAATAAAACTTGTGAGTTGGTAGATCTTACAAAAGTAAGAAGAGCTTTACAAAAAGAATGGGTACATAAGATCAAGGATGAGGCTGAGGGGAAAAAGGAAAGATACAAAGAAAGGTTGGTGGTGAAAGGATTTTCTTAAAAAGAAGGTATAGACTTTGCTGAAATTTTCTCACCTATTGTTAAATTGTCATTCAGTAAAATTCATCTTGGTCTTGTTTCTACTCTATATTTGGAATGTGAATAATTTATGTAAAGACAACCTTTTTTCATGGTGAATTGGAGGAGGAGATTTATATGGCACAACCAAAAGGTTTTAAAGAAAAAGGTAAAGAAAAACTAGTTTACAAGTTGAAGAAAATCCTATATGAGCTAAAATAAGAACCTCAGCAGTGGTATACGAAATTTGATTCATTCATGTTGGAACATGGTTTTAAATGGTTATAATCTGATCAATGTGTTTATATCAAGAGGTATGCTCAAGAAAAATTCATTATATTATCATTGTATTTGGATGATATTTTACTTGTTAGACATGATAAAAAGATGATTAACCAAGTAAAGGAGGAGCTGAGTAAACAATTTGCAATGAAATATTTGGGATCAACATAACATATATTGGGCATGGAGATTATGGGTGATAGAAAGACGAAGAGAATATGGGTGTCACAAGAAAAATATATAAAGAAGGTTCTTCATAGGTTCAATATAAAGGATTCCAAGTTAGTTAGTACACCTCTTGCATCCCAATTCAAATTGAGTAAAGACTTGCATCCTAGTGATGACAAGGAAAAGATTGAAATGAATAAAGTTCCTTATGCTTCAATTGTTAGTAGCCTAATGTATGCTATGGTAAGTACTCGACCAAATATTGCACATTTAGTGGGAGTGTTGAGCAAGTTCCTAGCAAACCTAAGAAAATAACTTTGGGAAGAAGCAAAGTAGATTTTCAAGTATTTTAAGAGTATAAATCATTATTGTTTATATTTTGGTAATAATGTTGTTGTGCTTAAATGCTACATAGATGGTGATATGGTTAAGGATGAGGACACTAAAAATTCCACCATTGGTTATCTATATACTTTCATAGGTTTTATAGTATCTTGGGTGTCTAGACTACAAAAAGTAGTAACTCTTTCAACAACAAAGGTTAATTATGTATCTACAACAAAAGCTTGCAAAGAGATGTTGTGGATACAACAATTTTTTGGAGGGTTAAGAGTAGAACAAGACAAATATGTATAGAATTATGATAGCCAAAGTGTCATTCATTTGGAAAGAATCTAGTATTCCATTCATAGACCAAGCACATTGACCTGAGATACCATTGGATTAGTCACGTGCTATAGGCCGGATAGTTTCACTTGGAAAAGATTCATACAAATGAGAATCCTATTGATATGCTCGTAAAAATTATGTCGAGAGAAAAGCATGAGTTATGCAGAGATGTAGTAGTACTAGGGTGATTTGATTACTATTATTTTATTTAATCTCACTCAATTTACTTCAACTTGGAGAATGTTATATGTGTAAAGTAAATGAAGTCATAATTTGTAGATTTTGTCACTTAACATCATGTTAGACATGTCATAAATGTTGTTTTAATCATGTGCATAAGATTTTCTTGTGAGTAGTTGAAGTATTTATTACAAAGTTTGATTTTATGAAGCTTATAGATGTTGGCGTCTAGTTTAGACATTCAATTTGGTTTTTGGCACCCTTATTAATATTACACGGTAAACTCACACAATTAAATAATGATAGCAATATCACAATTTTGGCACCCTGTTAATATTACTCATGTAATGTATACATTACATATATCATTTGTAACAATATAATGAAATGTAAGGTTGTAGTAACTGTTGGTGAATGCTTAATAAAGCCAACCAATTTCTTGAGTGAGTTTTTTGTTTTTAGATTGTTGATATATGTTCTTTGTATGCTCTATTTTCTTTTTTTTATTTGTTCTATTTCTCTTCTATTTTCTTGACAATAACTAAGAGCATGTTATTTCTTATCTTCTATTATTTCTTAAATACCAACCTCCTTGATCTATTAAATTTTGGGAAATCTTTCTCAAGATTGATGGCATGATGTTTTAAAGGTAGGACACTCATTTTTGTAAAAATTATGCTCATGAATTGCTCCAAGCAGTGGGAGACCTATTACCAACATTTAAGCACATAAGAGAAACAAAAAAATGAGGAATATCTCATCAAGATGATTTTTTTTGCTAAACAACAATTAGATAGACCTCTAAAATACTAAGTACAACTTTGAACAATCCATAGAGGTGGAACCTTTGATGGCTACTTTTGATAGTCATTTCTTCTATTAGCTGAGAAAAGTTAAACATGGTGAATCTTAAACTCACATGGCAAAGGCTGAGGTAGAGGAAAAGTAGAAGTAAATGGTGCTTTCAGGAAGTAAACATCTAGAATCTCAATAATGAATTAATGGGTTCCTAAATTCATATTCCTACTAACACCAACTCAAAATAAACAAATACATGCATACCAATTATTTTCAAGGTGGTGCAATAAATAGCCAACTCAATATTAATCAAAATGGAACTCCAACAAAATCCCAATACACTATCAATCATAGAGGACACAACAAGTTATTTGAATCGTCATAACTTAATAAATTCTAATGAAGAGTAAAAATAATAATGATGGAGGAGGCTTTGAGGCCTTCACAACCTGATCTAGGATAACATTACATTCTAGAGAACCCACAACCTTAAATAAAGGAGGAAGGCTCTACTTGAAAGAGATAAACTAAGTTTGGAAGTATCAGGTTATTGAGCTAGAGATTAGATGTTTGCAACATTTGAACATAATTTTGTTCATGATTTGATCACTTAATGAAATTTGATTTGATTTGTACCTTTTAAAATAAAATTTGGTTCGTTATTTGTTTTAGATATTTTATTTTATTTATATTTATTTCAACAAATATATTTGTCCTTGACAAAAATAGATTTTAGAAAATATAATTTTTCTTTAAATTTTTAGGTTATATTTGGAGACATTTATCGAAAGAGAATGGATTCCCGGTGTAGACAGGTTTCAAAATTAAACCTCACACTATAAAGCATATTGGTTAATAAATCAAATAAATGATCTATAACATGCATTGATAAAAAAAACAATTCAAATGTAAAAACAATTACATACAATTTCTTCTAAATTTTAAATATGAAAAAAATGAAGGATATGTTTTATAGTCATATGCAACCTGTCTATAGAGATACTACAAGCCCACCTTGATGTCATATGAGGATTATTAACTGTAAATTTTGTCCAATCTTTCCTGCCTTCCCTTAACTACTCCCACCCATCACATGTATGTCCTATCTCTATCCACTTTAGTCTTTTCAACTGCTCATACCCCTCTGCAACTTTCTTCACCCTCAGACAGCTATTTATGACCACTCCTTCGAGATGTTTCATCACTCCATCCTCCAATGCTGATAGCTTCTCTAAAAAAGAAAAGACCCTAATACCCAACCTAACTAGTCTAGGAAATCCCCTACTAACTTCAAAATTATTTTTCAATTCTATGCATTTCAAATTACCAAACATAAACAATGTTTATAAGTTGAGAAATGTTTTCAGAGAGGGGTAATAATTCATTCCTCCAACATAAGTTATTTTAGATTCCCCATTCCACATATCCAACTTGTAATGGAGAAATGCACAAGATAAAAAAATTTACGATCTTGCATTATATTCATTTTTCTAGTAATGCAGGAAGTGTGGAGTCCCATGCATCATCGTGGTTGCAAGAAAATCATTCTATAATGCCATAATTTTCATTTTGACCATATGCTCATGCATACCTTCTCCTTTACAAAACATAAATTTTCTAGTTGAGGTAAGTAATTCAACCTAATATCTCATTTCTCTCTCTTTTGATTATGGAATAAATCCTTCATCAAACCAAAAATATACCAAATCATCTTGATATATAGATTCTTGAATTTTTTAGTGGTAGAAAAAGAAATGGGTGTTATTTTGAATGGAAGGAAAATAAGAAAAGATATATTTGAGGTGGGGAGGAAGAGATTCATAACTCAATTTTGAAATATTCAAGGTGGAGTCCTCGCCATTTACTCCACCTTGTGCTCTAAGCCCAATACTAGTAAGACTTTCTTCAAGATACTCCATCTTTTAAATCTAATCCTCTTTCTCTTTTAGTTGTACTGGATAAGAGATGATTTATGTGGAAAAAGCTTGAGCTCTCGTGCCTCTTGAATCATGGAGCTAATACCATCATATCTTATACTGAAAGGTTATTTGTGTAAAATACATAGATATGGTTGACTGACATGTGTATACAAATTATCAACATCATATTCATGAATTATATCTTGTGCATCAAAATAAATAGTCCTCACTTCTACCAGTCATTCTTTTACATTATCATCATCATTTCCACTTTTCTTGTTTGCATATATTAGAGAATGAAAAAAAATTCTAAGCTTCTTCTCCAACCATTTAAAATCACTTTTTAAGTTGAGCAGAAAAGATGCTTGCTATGCCATAATCTCACCAAGATTTCCCAACATTTAATGGCAAGCATAATGAAAAATTTACCTTCCATCTTTGAGTGAGTCTATAAAATATTAGAACATAAAATTTATAATTAAAACACAAGGCTTATAGAGTAAGGCTTACTCCTTATATTTTGATTGGAATTTGAGTCCATGTTGATTATGCCATGCCCATGTTTTCCAAATAACATAATTGGTTTAAGATATTTGTACTTATTGTTAGAGTAAGGGTCATAAGAAAACATGTTATTGGTTTAATACACATGTACCTAGTGTTGGAGAGTAAGGGTCATAAGAAAACATGTTATGTGGAGAAAGGTCAAAAAATAGTCATTTCAAAGTGTAAACTCACACATAATCTTATTGTAATAATAATCATTCACTCAAATCACCATTGTTTATGGACAAATACTCAGGTGCATAGATGTTCCAATAGTGGTCCATAAATATCCAATAGTTATATAAATTAATCAATCATGGCTAAGAAAATATTATATATAAATATTTATTTATTTATTTATTTATTTATTTATTTATTTATTTATTTATATCAACTATTACTATATAAATGATCTTCTATTGTACCATCATTTAAGTGGACCTAACCACTATCAGTACCTCTCCCCTATATCCATAATGTTTTATTTTTATATTTATATTGTACAAAACAAAGAGGGTGGCTAAGGGACAACTTATAGCAATGAAGACTTTGAGCTATGAAATATGGGAATATTTGATGCAGGAGCATCTTGGGTACTTTGGCAATCTTGCATCACCCAAAAATATTTCCTTTTTTAAGTCCTTGTTCATTTTTTGGAGAATTGTTGTTGTTGTTCGATGTTTTTTTTTATGTGCAGTCATCTACTTAATGTGGACCTATCATGGATCCTTGGTCTAAGAGCACATAATTTAATTCCATCATTTGTGGAAATTATTTCTTCTCTTTTATAAAAAGCACTAATTTCCTGATAGTTTGGGTAACATGTACAGTTGGATTTGGCATAGTTTCATATGATATCTTGGCATTGTTGGAAATAATCAAGACTAACAAGGTTACTGAGAGGGGAGGGGTGAATTAGTAACTTTGAAACTTTAAATCAATTCTGCATAATAACATATTCACCATTCATCCATTTAATCTATTGTATGCATGAAAAGATAAACATTTGTAACACATGATTTGGTTATCCAGAAACCTTCTAATTAGAAAGTAAAACTGGGGCAGGGATGATGCCCACAAAACTTCAATACTACAGTATAAAGTTGGCATGTTAAGGCTTACAATGATCACTTCTAATGATCTGCCCTGTTAGGAGCAAGTAGGATTGCTAGATCCACCTTGTTAGAGAATTTCCAAACATACAATGAAGTATGCACTCTATTAGGAGATTTACAAAAGACTGTTAAGTCTACCTTGTTAAAGGATTTACAAACTGATTCACCTATTAGAATGAAGCAGTGGATCTGGTTAAAACTAATTGCTGATAAGATCCTTTATGCATCGATCACCTGATGTGATAGATATGACTTTTTTGTATCAGTGTTGACCTTGTTGAATTCCTCTATTCTGCTAGTGATTCGCTTTCCCTCTTCTCAAAATATTGCATCATAACACCAACAATGATATTCAACATCTCATCATTCCAAATGATATATACCATTCCAATATTTACACTAGCAAGGTCAGCCAAACACAAGTGATCAAAACATTACTAAGTCAGCCAAATGGTAGAAAACTCGAGTTCCTCAAACTGACTTGGTGAGCTTCTGATACTTGGCATCCACTACAATACACTGCATCATCATGCACTCGATAAGAGTAGAGGCACGGTCCATACTAATCATTCTAAGTAGCTTGGAACTCGGTAACCATTGGTGACTCGATGAATATTGTGTCACTCGATAAAAACTAAATCCATTGATAACCTTCTTCACTTGGTAAACACTGATTCCTTCATTTACCTTGTTTACTCGGTAAACACTAAGTTCTTCATTTACCTTGATCACTCGATAAACACTAAGTTCTTCATTTACCTTGATTACTCGGTAAACACTAAGTTTCTTCGTTTACCTTGATCACTCGGTAGACACTGATGACTCGGTGAGCACTAAGAACTTGGTAAACACTATGGAGCTTGGTAACCACTATGAACTTGGTAAATACTACAGAGCTCGGTAACTAAAGGAATGCTCGGTATCAACTATAGACTGAGTGATGAGCTCAGTAAGCATTTAGAATCGAATAAGTGTTGTAACTAATGACAAATATATCATAATTCCAACAATCTCCCCCTTTGGCATTAGTGACAAAAACACATATAAGCCAAAACTTATATATAATATCTGACATACTGATGACTGATTCTACTAAGTATACATGGCTTCCTTACATATAACTCCCCCATACAATATACACAAGATATTTACATGAGTTATATGACTCTTATTTATAGTATCTCTTTGTCCCTTTGTATATTTATCTCAATTTATTCAATTTATTTCTTGAGTATCTCTTTCTTCCCCTTTTTGACAATAATGCCAAACAATAAAATAATGTATTTACATAGAGACACCAAAATGTGAGATAAACTTTGAATGTACCTGGAGAATTAGTTGCAGAGTCTTATCCCAATTTTCTTGCAAGATTTTGCATGTGGATAGAGCTACTTGAACTTCTACAGAGAGTTCAATCACATGGTCTGCAACAGAGAAATTGTTGTCATGGATCAATGTTTTTGAATGTGCAATGTGCTTCTGCATTGTGTCCATGATGGGAAGGATCATATTCTGAATATCTAACAATGTAGATCGGATCCTTGCCTCTTCTCTCAACAATTCTGCCTACTTCTCTGACAAAAATTTGATCCTGAGGTGATGAGATGAGCTTGAACTGGGGTCAAGCTTCAGGTTTTGTGCACTTGCCTTCAGATCCTCATCTATCTTATTCAATTTCTCTCTTATCTCCTTAATATACTTGGTAACATCACAAAGCTTAGCAAAAAGAGATGTTACATTATTAAAAGAATTTTCAATGTTGGCCAAAACTGTGGTTAATTCAACCTGTTTTATTGCTATATGCTGAGAAATGTGCTCAAGCACCTTATTATAAAACTTCTTTTCTGCCTTCTCCATCAACTTTTCTTGACTAGAGATATCCTCATTGAATTTATTGACTACCTCTTCTAATTGTAACAAAATGTGTTGAGAAGTATCAACGTCAACACCTATAGCCTTAGTAATTATATTTTTTGCTTCATCAATAATTTAAAACTCTCTATCTCTCTCATTCCTTAGTTGTTTCTACTTTGCCTTCAGTTCTATGCGCTGACTGAGAAGTCTTAGTTCATCAACTGAAGCAGTATCCGTATCTATCTTGGGAATGACAATTTTAGTATCCAAGTCTACATCCTCATCTATTGTCTTGACTGTAGGCAGAAGTTTTAATGGAGTCTTTGTGGTTTTTCTATTGTTCTAACATCTTTGCCTTTGAAAATAGAGATAATGGTTGATGAGGTTGGACTAGCTATCAAAACTGGAATATGACCAACTAAAGGAAGATTGAGAGAGGGGCTAAATGTATCCAAAATTGATATACTTCCCAGAATTGATGTGCATACCAAAATATTCACAATTGAAGAACTCACTGGTGCAAAAATTGGTGCTAATGTAGCTAAAGTTGACAAAATTGGAGACCAAACTGGAATACGTACTGTACATACTGCAGGAGGAATTGATACTTCTGATGTAGTGACTGCTGCAGTGGATGACTTGATAATTGAAGAAGTTGCCTACAACTCGGTAGATGAAGTGCTTGGCACTTGCATTGGTAATACCTGGAGCTGAGAGGAGATTGGTGAAGATCGAGAAATTGATGTGGCAGTAGTGCTCACAATCTCACAACTGGAAGTTGTCTCTATGGTAACAGATTTTGGTGGAGTGTGAGGAAGAGATGCAATGACTACTGCTACAATTTTCATAGGGTCATCCTCTTCTTTGTCTTCCTCACCAACTTCTTCCTCCTTTTCTTCTTCCTCCTTCTCCTTTATTAGATCCTGAAGATCTTTATCAGTTAAATCCATGGAGATGGAATCATTACCTTGCTCATCATCACTGTCATCATCCTTGATTTCAACAGGTTCATCACTTGGCTTATGCAGTTTATAAGTATCATTCCAAACATCAGTTTCATTCTTAACAACTAGTTCAATATTATTTAATAATATGAGACATGCATTGAATCTCATATTCATTCTTCCTTCCTGATCCTTCATTGCCTTTTTGATTTCTGCATCTGTCAGGCTAGGTACCAATTCTCTCAATTTTTGTTCAACAATGTCTTTAACAATTTTCTCGGTGATCTCCCATCTCATCTTTATTTTATCAAACAATATTGCAGGAATTTGGGAGACAAATTGGTCTGGGGAGAATTTCCAAGTTCCCAACTTCTCCATTACCAGATCTTGAATTTCTTTTTGTTCAGCAGGAGTCCTGGTTTCATACTTTAATGCTTTAAAGTTACTGATTCCTGCACCAATCCTGAGTTGTTTTAGCCTATCTTCAAATGTGAGAGGAGGCTTGCTAAACACAACTTCACTTTCCTTTTTGCCTCTCCTCGTTCTCCTTGTGAATACTACCTAAGGTTTGGTGATAATCACCTTACCTTTCTTCACAGGCTGTTCTTCTACAGATTCTTCTTTTCCTTCTTCTTCTCCTCCTTCTTCTTCACCTTCTTCATCTTCACCTTTTCCTTCAGTGAGCATAAGAGGACTGGTTGTAGTTTTCAATTTGGCTATTTTCCTCTTACCCTTGCTTATGGCCTGTGGTAGCTTGATTTCAAGCTCAATTCTAGCCTTAGCTTCTTCATAGGTTCCAAAATTTTGTTGCCTTGGGTCTATTGGCTCATTTACCAGTGCCTCTATGATATCTCTAGCTTCATCAATATTTACCTCATAAGGAAGAGGTTTCACCCATGCAACTCGAGATCTGACTGCCTGAATGTATACCTTATCACAGTCAATCATGAAGCATACATCATCCTTATAATATTCAACAAGCTTGGGAGGAATTATGAATTTGTTATTCATCCTCTCTTTGAAGTCTTCAAAATAGTTATCCATTACCTTATCAAAATTTATACCCATTTTTGCAATAAACTCATTTATCTGATACAAAATTGGAATATCTTTTCTCCATACAACTGTACCTTTAGAAGGGAAAAACTTTTGTACATAGAAAAATAAACAAACTAACAGAGAACCAAATTTGCAAGAGTTTGTTTTTGAGGTCCTTATACTATCCATGTTCTTATTTAGTTGTTTCAATAGCACATCTGCTAGGTCAAACTCCATGTTCTTCTGCACAACCTTATAAGCTAAGTCTACAGCCTCACAAGGCACACTATTCAATCTGCTGGAACTATACATCTTATATCCAATTAAATGAATTCCAAATCTTAGCTCTACATCAGACATATTGTTAAATTTCAATCCTCTGCCATCCCATTCAGCTAGGGTTAACTTTTGAATTTCATCCCGACTTAGGGTTTTAGTGGTTTTGGATTTTCTCAACAATGCTAAACCCGTGATCTTATGAATCATCTTCTTTGTTATTAGGATGGGTTTCTCTAACCACAATTGACCATTATGCACACGGCTTAAAATGTATCTTATCCATTTCATTTGAAAATTCTTTGGCAATTGTGGGATATGGGTCAAACCTTTGGTTTCCAGATGCTTGTGCTCGGGTTTGAGGGTTCCATCCACACATAACTCGGCTAGGGCATTGTCCATATCTAGTGTCCCTATATCTTGAACAGTGCATTTGAAATGAGTACGAATGTCATTTATAAGTAGTACCTTTGGTGGAATCTGTGATTGAGCTCCATGCGGGTTGAGCGATTCAACTATGGCAGGAACGAGCTTGAAGTTGGGTGCTTTCCATTCCACTCCCTTCACAAGCATTTCAGAGCCTTTCTTTGCCTTGTTGCTGCTGGTGCTTGCAGATGTCATTGCTGCTCTATGAGTGAATGATTTTGTAGAACAAATTCTTTGCTGAAAAATCACTTCAAATCGCTTGAACTCGCTTTCATGCTCTTGGAAATCTCTTCACTCTGAATATTCTAAATTTGCGATGAAAAATGAGATCAAATTCTACCCTTTTTGATTAAAAAGTTTCCATTAATGTTTGAGTACAAAGGTAGCTGAAATGACCTAAGGTTTGTCAAATAGTCACCGACTTACTCGGTAAACCTTGCAACTCGGTAAACAAACAAAACTTTTCATATTCTCAACCTAGCTCGGTTAAGTTTGAAACCAACTTTGCTCAGTAGATGCATCATAGTGAACTATGTCTTATATCTGGAATACTAATTTGTCATTTGCACTCCTCCATTCTAGAACTGCTTGGGATATTGCTTGAAGATGCAGTCCCTGGTCCTCCTTGATGAGTCTAATTAGAGATGGTGGAGTCACCCACTTCTTTAGTGACACTGCCATCATTTGAACTTTCTGGCTCGGTAGATTTAGGAATCCACTATTGTCTCATCTATTTTCGAATGCTGTCAGCTCTGGCTTTCTTTTCATCTTCAATTCTTCCTATGTTCATGCAATTCTTGGATATATGACCAAGTTTGGTACATGTATAACATCTTATAGTAGTATCTTTCTTCCTTAGGTGATGCCTTGCACAATTTATTCCAATGTGTCCATATTCTCCACAATAGTGACATCTACACCAAGTATTGTAGTTCCAACCAAATAATGCATTGACAATTTTTTCTACTGGATTGAATGATTTAGATCTGCACTCAGATGCCTTGTGACCTTATTTCTTGCATTTGTGACATTTACCTTCAAATTTTGGTTTCTCTTTGCATTCATTGGCTTTGTGACCATGCTGATTGCAATTGTAGCATTTACCATTGAATTTTTCTTTACCATTGCTCCAACATCTATTAGATGTATGACCTAACTTACCACAATGATTGCAAGTAGGTCTTTGATTCTTTTGGGTACCTTGTTTGGAAGATTCACCTTCTTCATTGTATCCGAGGCCTACTTTACTTTTTTGTCTATGAAGATTCTGCTCATTTTGCTGATTCAATTGATCCATATCTGCTTGAGATTTTATCATCCTTTCATTGACTTTCTTTTCAATATTTAAGTCATTTTCCAAACTTTCATTGATTTGTCTTTCAAATCTTAGATCACTTTGTAAGCTTGCATTGATTTGTCTTTCAGTGATTAAATCATTTCTCAAACTTTCATTCTCAGATCTTAGATTTATAATTTCTTCATTTGCATCAGATAGTTGACCTACAAGATCTTCATGTTGAAGGGATTGATTATTTCTTACCTCTAAGTCTTCATTTTCCTTGTATCTCTGTTCCAAAACTTCACATAGCCTGATGGATTGGATTTCTTGTTCTCTTTTGAGCTTTCTTACTTCTTCTTGTAGAGAACCATTCTTTGCTAGGAGTTCCTTGATTGCTTCATTAGCTTCATTTGAACTGCTTGATGGTAAAAGGTCTTCAATCCTTTCTTCAATATATTGATGATCATTCATTTGTCTTGCAAGTTCCTTTCTTCTTTTTAGAGATTGAGAAAGATGCTCCTCTGCTTCTTTGAGTTGAGCCATGGCTATTTCCAGATCTAGCTTTTCATTCTCAATAGATTTGTCAAGTCTGAATATCTTCATTGTCCTTGATCTTTGCTCAAGCTATCAAATTTTATCCTGAGAACCACTAAGCTCTGATACTAATTGTTGAAAATAATCAAGACTAACAAGGTTACTGAGAGGGGAGGGGTGAATCAGTAACTCTAAAACTTTAAATCAATTCTGCATAATAACATATTCACTATTCATCCATTTAATCTACTGTATGCATGAAAAGATAAACATTTGTAACACATGAACACATTGATTTGGCTACCGAAAAACATTCCAATTAGAAAGTAAAACTAGGGTGTGGATGATGCCCACAAAACTTCAATACTGCAGTATAAAGTTGGCTTGTTAAGGCTTACAATGATCACTTCTAATGATCTTTCCTATTAGGAGCAAGTAGGATTGCTAGATCCACCTTGTTAGAGGATTTACAAACATACAATGAAGTATGCACTCTATTAGGAGATTTACAAAAGACTATTAAGTCTACCCTGTTAAAGGATTTACAAACTGATTCACCTATTAGAATGAAGCAATGGATCTAGTTACAACTAATTTCTGATAAGATCCTTTATGCACCGATCACCTGATGTGATAGATATGACTTTTTTGTATCAATGTTGACCTTGCTGAATTCCTCTATTCTGCTAGTGATTCGATTTCCCTCTTCTCAAAATATTGCATCATAACACCAACAATGATATTCAACATCTCATCATTCCAAATGATATATACCATTCCAATATTTACACTAGCAAGGTCAACCAAACACAAGTGATCAAAACATTACCAAGTCGGCCAGATGGTAGAAAACTCAAGTTCCTCAAACTGACTCGGTGACCTTCTGATACTCGGCATCCACTACAACACTACAATACACTGCATTATCATGCACTCGGTAAGAGTAGAGGCATGGTCCATACTAATCATTCTAAGTAGCTTGGAACTCAGTAACCATTGGTGACTTGGTGAATATTGTGACACTCGGTAAAAATCGAATACATTGATAACCTTCTTCACTTGGTAAACACTAATTCCTTCATTTACCTTGTTTACTCGGTAAACACTAAGTTCTTCATTTATCTTGATCACTCGGTAAACATAAGTGCTTCGTTTACCTTGATTACTCGGTAAACACTAAGTTTCTTCGTTTACCTTGATCACTCGATAGACACTGATTTCAACTAATGACTCGGTGAGCACTGAGAACTTGGTAAACACTGCGGAGCTTGGTAACCACTATGAACTTGGTAAATACTGCGAAGCTCGGTAACCAAAGGAATGCTCGGTATCAACTGTAGACTGAGTGATGAGCTCAGTAAGCATTCAAAATCAAATAAGTGTTGTAACTAATGACAAATATATCATAATTCCAACAGGCATTTCTTACATTGGGGATTCTCTTCTTGGATCACATGTGGACCTATCCTTGTCCTCACAGAAGTTTTATATATTTTTTTTTTTTGGAAGGTCTTTGATTTTCCCTTTGGGATAGGGCCTATAATTTGTAATAATTTACCTAACTAGCCAACTCGTGGCCTCGCTAGCTATAAAAGTAGAGATCCAAGATTAGGGAAATGTAGAATGTAGTTAGAAGAAAAATAAAAAAGATTTGGCTCTATAATCCTGAGCTCTCTTATCCCTCTCTTTTCTCTCTCTTCTCCCTCTCTTTTTCTCTCTCCCCCCTCTCTCTTTATCTTTTCTCCCTAGGACCTATATTAGCGATGAACTTCTCATATGAGGATATACAAATGAATAGATTCAAGTCATAACCATTCGTTAAGATAAATTTATCTTGTAGTCTCTTAGCTTTTAAATTAAACAATATATTTATGTTTCATTTAATTATTAATAAATTATGCTAATTAAAAGTAAGTATATAGTTATATTATTGATCAATAAGCATATAAGATTGACAAAAATTTGAATTTTCTTATCAACTATATCCTATTTCTTTTGTTCATCTAATCGTCTTGGTTTCATTTTCAAGATTTTGTATAAAATGTTTAGGTTTAGTCTAATGATCCTCTAAATTACCTCAATGAATTGTTGTTGAGTCAAGATAAGCTTTGATCTCATAGTACCTTATAAGATAATTTTACCTTATAAGATTAGATTACCTTATAATACTTTGCATTAGTCCCGTACTACCTTTGTGATTCTTTTTGACATTCTTTCTAGTTCCAATTAAAATTTAGTTAATAACCATGGTGAGATATTCATATAACCTAAACATTTGTTTAGATAAATATAAAAATTTCCAACTTTTTAATCATCTTCACCAAATCCTTTATAATTTTAATGTTAAGTTATGACATATAGTTGTAAGTAAACTAAGTAGAAGTTGTATACTTTTGTAAACTATGGAGTATAAAACAATATGATTATGAATTAATGAATAAGTTTTATACTCCATGGTTTATAAAAGTATACTCAATAAAGAAGTATTAGTTCATGTAGGTGGATAAGTTCACATGATTTCATATATACATATATGTCTTATAGTAAAATAAATTTAAGCATGCCTAAAATTCTCAAGATGAATTTATATTAGTGATGATGGCTATTAAGAGACTATGTATATCCATATAAAGTGACCTATTTAATGAATGGTTATGAATTAAATTTAGGATTAGTTCATGTAGGTGGATAAGTTCACATGATTTCACATATACATATATGCCTTATATTAAAATAAATTTAAGCATGCCTAAAATTCTCAAGATGAACTTATATTAGTGATGATGGTTGTTAAGAGATTACGTATATCCATATAAAGTGACCTATTTAATGAATGGTTATGAATTAAATTTATTCATTTTTATCTTTTTTTATAAAAATATCTATGTAACTCATACCAAGTACATATTCTCTTTGTTTTGAATATAAAATAGGTTTCCATTTTTTTAAATTAGTATCAACCTTTGACAAATGAACTTTATATGCTCTCTCCATCCTTCCTCTTTCTCTATCCGCTATTTCTCTCTTCTACTCTCATCTTTCTCTCTCCTCCTTTCCTCTTTCTCTCTCCTTTTTTTATCCTCCCTTTTTTGATATTTAGACATGTGCATTTAAGTTTTTAAGGTGTACATGTTCATTTAAATTCATGTTTTAGATGTTCATTTAATTATAGTTAATTATAGTTTAATCTCTCTCCTCCCCTTTTTTATATATTTTCAGTTAAAGACTTATTAGATATTTAGCTAGTTTTAAAGACATAATTATATTTATGTTTTATATTTAAAGATGAATTATATAATTTTATCCTAGTTTGAATCCTAACCATAATCTAGTCGTAACTAGAGTTGCATTACTACTTTGAACCTTAACTAATGCATAATCCCAAACCCTTACCCTAATTCTAAAACTAACCCTAAACCTCAAATTTCTAACTAGAAAATAACTTAAATTTGAAACCTTATATTCCTAACCCTATCATAGATGCTACATTCTAAATGTAAATGAGAATCATTAACTATAAACCCATATCAATACCCTAACATTAAAGTTGTATTCATAGTTAAAGACATGTAATAAAATGTTTAAATCATTTAAAGTTGTAATTAGATTTGTGATTTGTATTTTTCTAATTAAATAGAAAATGTGAAATTTTATGTTGTATATATGTTGAAAAGAGATTGTTTGATGTGTGGAATCTGGAACAATCATTATTTTGTCAATGATGTCAAACCTGTTACTTGTTGGTAAGACAATCACTTTTTGTTTTGAATGTTATCATTTGTTTGATTGATGAAGAGAATTTGAAAAGATATGATAACAAGAGTACCTAGAGAAAGGTTGAGTTATATAGTGTAAAAAAGGATCACTAAGACCAAGTAAGACATGGCTGGTATGATGTATTGTTTATCTACTTAAGATTGAAATAGATGGATGCACTAGCTAAGTCTAGAAGAAGAAGGAAAACAAAATGTGTATGCTAAGCTTGACCAAGTGATCAATAGGAGCTGGATGATGTTAGTTCAAGCCAAGTAGAAAATCAGTTAGTGCCAAGAAAAGTGAAGAAATAGTATATGCCGAGTAATTTTAGTATGTGTCGAGTGATAGTAAAAAGACAATATGTGCCAAGTAAATTCTAGTGGATGTTGAGTAACCCAGTGTGTGTCAAGCATTAGAAGCAAGCTATTGTTGAGTGACAACAATAAGATTTGTATTGAAGATTTGCTAAATTTGAGATGAAAAGTTGATTTCTTAAATTATGTGAAACGTGTGGAAGATAAGTATGATGAGTTAGTGGCATAGAATTCAAGGTAAACCATTTTGAGGAAAATTCAAAGAGGATTGTAAAAGAAATTTCTAGATGAAACAAAATGTAAAGAGGGAGGATTCAATGAATCTAATGTAACCCTAAAATGGACAATTGTGGTTAAATGACAAAATACCTAAATTATCTTTATAAGGGGATACAAGGGTAGAAGAAATTGTTGTCATGTCTAAGAACCTAAGGAAGGCAAGGAGTCTAGGGTGTTACTTCATATGGTGGTCAAATAGAATAGTCTACAATTGGCATACTGAGCAAGAAGGCTTAAGGGAATGAATTCCTAAAGGGTGAACAAGTTGTTAGAGATGAAGAGTATGAATTCCAATTAGAATGGAGGACTGAACTAGAGATTTATAATCTACAAGCAAGTTGTGATTTGTTATCAAATCAAGTCCTACTATTACTTTCTAACAATTTTATCAAATTTGGATAAATCCTTTGGACTAAGGTTGACCTAATAGTCATTTGTAAATCTTTGAACTAGTTGGCATTCTAGTGGAATGTTCTAAAGTTCACTAACAAGGCTCACTCCTAACAAGGTGATTGAAATCCTTTAACCAGGTCACATTTAATAGTATGTATTATAACCTTTAACAAGGTTGACCTTTCTTAGGGCATCACTTCTCAAGAGTGAAAATTGGTAGCATGTTACTAGTGTTTTTTCCCCAATTAGGTTTCTACGTAAAATCCTTATGTCAAAATGTGTGATTCATTTTTTGGTGTTTAATGCTTACATTTTTGCAAGAGCAAAGTTATGGAATTATTAGATGCATGCATGATAAGGATAAATGAATATGAATTTGTTAAGTGCTAAAAAGATTTATTTGGATATTTGGACCTTGGATAACTGATTTACCCCCTTGCCCCCCTCTCTCAATTATTCTAAAGTATTCCAACAATTGGTCTCAAAGCTTTGGTGCTTGTGAGGAAACAATTTGATGATACTAGAAGCTAAAGGTCAAGATGTCCAAAAGAGAGGTACCCAAGATTACCAAGGAAACTTTCTTACATGGAAGAATTTGATGAAGCTACATCTAGGAAGACTTTGAGATTATGCTCAATCTACCATTACCACTAAGCATGTTGATCTTGTTGGAGCCCCTACTACTGATGATCTGAAAAAGAAGAAAGAAGACAACCAAGCAATGTTGGAGATTGCATATGCCTAAGTTACTCAAAGTTCAATGACATCAAAGGATGTGATTCCACTAAGAAGATGTGGGGTGCTATAGAAAAGATCTATGAAGGAGATAAGATTTTTTTGAGAGCCAAATCTAAAAGTCTCTAAGGTAAGTTTGATGAAACGAGAATGCAAGAAGGTGAGAATATAGTTCAGTGTTATGCTAGAGCAAAAGAAGTTGTTAATGCTATCAAAGGAGCAACTGGTATTATTGAAGATGAGACTATGATTAGCAAAATATTGAGTACCCTACTACTTATCTATGCAATTAGAGTCTCCATCATACAAGAACTAAGATGTACACCTAGTAATGATCTAACCCTTGAAGAACTGATGGGTAGACTCACTACTTTTGAGCTTTCCAATTTTGATAATTTGAAAACTGAAAATGTTGAATCTGCTTTCAAAGTTAAATTGTCAGTGAAAGAGCCTAAATATAAGAAGAATAAAAAGGTCAAACATGTTTCTAGTGACATTGATACATATGATGATGATGATGTAGAAGATCTTGAAGTATTGTTGGCTAGGAGATTTCATAAAGGAAAAGGCAAATAAAAAGGTAAGTTACCTATCATATGTTTCAATTATAATGAGGTTGGTCATCTTTCTGCAAGGTGTCCATAGAAGAAGAACAATAAAAGTGGAGAAAAATATAGAGGTAAAAGAGATGAGAGTAGCAAAGACCATAAAGACAAAGGAAAGAAAGCTTGCTACATTGCTAAAGAGGGATCAAATAAAGAATATAATGACCATGATGATGAAGTTGTCTATGTTACAATGAAGGATGATTCTGATGAAGATGAGGTAACTACATTGGTGTCTTATGTGAACAAGAGCAATAGATGGATCATTGACAATGGTTTCTCTAATCACATGACTGGAGATAAAAGAAAGTCCAATTCTCTTGTGCATTATGATAGAAATAGTGCTAGATTTGGTAATGATGCACCATGTTTAATCAAAGGAAAAGGATCAATAAGATTAATAGAAAAGATCATATGTGGAAGGACTTAACTATAGTCTATTGAGTGTATCACAATTGAACAACTCTATATGTAAGGTTGAATTTGGAAATAAAAAGGCTAAGATCTATGATGTTGATGGAGAGCTAATTGGCAATGGTGATCAGACTAGAGGTATTCTATTTTATCTTGACATGAATGATGTTACTTATCTTGTGGTACAATTTGATTATGTGTGGTTATGGCACAAAAGACTATGTCATGTAAATTTTGATAATTTGGTTAGTATCGGTAAGACAAAGAGAGTAAGAAGATTGCCAAAAATGAAGAAACCAAATAATGTGATTTGTAAACAATGTTAGTTAGGCATGATGACAAAATCTAGTTTTAAAAGTAAGACTCACTCCTCAAAAGAATTCTAGAATTAGTTCATACTAATTTATGCGGGCCAATTAATGTGCAAAGATAAAAAGGTGACAAGCACATTATCCTATTTGTTTATGATTATTCTAGGATGATGATAGTTATGTTTTGAAATAAAAATCTGATGCTTTTCAAATTTTTAAGTGGTATCTAGCAAGAGTTCAAAAGGAAACTAGAAAGAGCTTGAAATGTCTGAGATCTGATAGAGGTGGAGAATTTACATCAAATTAGTTTGAAATATTCTGTAATGATAGAGGAATCAAGAGATAGACTTCTATGCCTAGTACCCCTCCACAAAATGGGATTGTTGAAAGGAGGAACATATATGTAATGGATTGTGCTAGAAAACTGATGGTAGAAAAGAATATTGCTTTGAAATATTAGAGAGAAGCTATCAGTACAACTGTCTATACCTTGAACCAAGTATAAGTTAAGAAAGGTACAAATTCCACACATTTTGGACTATGGTATGGATACTCACCCAATGTAAAATATTTTAAGGTATTTGGAAGCAAGTGTTGCATTCTTAAGGACGACAAGAATGGAAAATTTGATGCTAATAGTGAAGAAGGTATAGTCCTAGGCTATTCCACAAGGAGTAAAGCTTGTAAGTGTTTAAATACTAACAGTAAAAAACTTGTGGAAAGTGCAAATGTAAAGTTTGATGAATATATAGAGGTACATGAAGCTAAACCTAAGAAGGAATATAAAGACTACGAAAACTTTGTGTACTTCTATGAAGACATGAATGATGATGAAGCTGAGAACCAAGTTGTAAATCAACAGCAACAAGTATGAGTGATCGTCAAGTCACATACAATGAATGTTGAGTTGCATTCAAGAGTTGAGTTGTAGTCAAAAGTTGAGGTACATTTAGATACTAAGATCAATATACATGAAAGGAATGTTGAGTTACTTGATAGAGAAGTGCACAATGATTCTAAAGTTAACAAATCCATTATAAAAAGTAGAGAAGAACCAAGATTGTCAAAGTATGTCAAAAGACATCACCTTGCTGAAAAAATTATTGGAGACAAAGAAGCCAGACCAATGACAAGGAACAAGTTGAGAAATGATACATGTTTTTTAAGCATGCATGAGCCTAAGTCAGTGAAGGATGCATTAGAAAATGATGATTGGAGTAAAACCATGAAAGAAAAGATTGATCAGATTGAGAAGAACAAGACCTAGTCACTTGTACCCAAACTAAAGAATAGTAATTGGAACCAAGTGGGTATACAAAAATTAAATGGATGAGAATTGTGAAGTTACAAGGAATAAGGCAAGATTAGTTTGCAAGGGCTATGCTCAAGAAGAGGGAATTGACTATGGAGAAGCAGTTGCCCCTATTGCTAGATTGGAAGGAGTAAGAACTTTTCTTGCTTACTCTACATACAAAGGTTTCAAATTTTATCAAAAGGATGTTAAATCAACATTTATGAATGGTATACTAGAAGAGGAGGTTTACATTGAACAGGTAGAAGGATTGTTGATCTAAACAATAAGAATATGGTATGTAGATTACACAAAGCTTTATATGGTTTGAAACAAGCTCCAAGAGCATGGTATGAGAAGCTTCACAACTATCTTGTGAAGATTGGTTTCGAGAAGACTGATGACAACAACAATTCGTACTTGAAGACAGAAAGAGCTAAAGGTATTTTACTATCTTAATTTTTTTTTGATAATATCATATTTGGAGGACAAAATGCATTGTGTAAGACATTTGATGATGAAATGAAGAAAGATTTTGAGATGTCTATGTTTGGAGAGATCAAATTATTTATTGGTTTGCAAGTATATTACATGAAATATGGTAGTTACATCACTCAGTCCAAGTATGTGAAGGAAATATTGAAAACCTTTGGTATGGAGGATTCAAAATCTGTTAGTACTTCAATGGTCATAGGACATAAATTGTCTAATATTGATGATTCTGCTTAAGTAATTCAAACATTGTATAGTCTATGATTGGCGAATTGCAATATGTAGTTCATAGCATGCTTGATATTGCACTAGTTGTTGGGATTATTGCAAGATTTTCTACAAATCATAAGGAGAATAATTTGATGGTTGTCAAAAGGATTATGAGATATCATAAAGGGACAGAAGACTATGGTCTATACTACAAGAAGAATGATACATTTGAATTGAGAGCCTATACAGATGTTGATTGGGCTGGAAATATTGATGATAGAAAAGTACAGGTGGAGGAGCATTTTTCTTATGAAAAAGATTAATCTCATAAACTAGTAAGAAACAAAATTGTATATCACAATCTATTTTTGAAGCTGAATATGTGGTTGTTGCAGTGAATTGTAAAAATATGGTATGGATTAAACAATTACTTAAAGGAATGAAAGAGGAAATCACTGAACCTTTGATACTCTAATGTGATAATACAAGTGTTATAAACATATCTAAGAACCTTGTGATGCATACAAAGACAAAGCACATTATAATCAAGTATCATTACTTGAGGGAGTTGGTTCAAGACAAAGAAGTGAGAATATAATATGTGAATATAAAAGAATAGATAGTTGATATATTCACAAATGCTTTACCTAAGGATTCTCATGAGTATCTAAGAGGTAAACTAGGGGTAATACCCCTCTCCAAAGCTACTTAAGAAGGAAGAGTAGTGCCCTACATCACCTAAGTTGAATGTCATATTTTAAAACTTGATGCAGTGGATCTTAATTTAGGAGCAGCCTAAAGTAATGAAGGAGCTAGAATAGAAGATCAATCACAAGCAAGGTCATAGAGGGAGAACCTGAATTGATAATATATGTATGTTAAGATGACAAGTCTTTGGCATTGTTGTCAAAGAGGGAGATACACAGAGAGATAGACATGGATAATCTTAAGCAAAAGAGGGAGATAGACACTGTAAAGGAGATATAAGACAGATACATTGAAGGAGATTGAAAGCTCAAATTACCCTATACAGAGGAAGGACACATACTAATAGAGGGAGAGATTTCAATACAAGATATGTGTAGATACTTAAAATTGTCCTAAATGCTATATTAATTTATTTAATATCTCCTGTGACATTATAATTAATTATTTATTAATTAATTATATTTGTCATATTCTTCTACTTATTTAATTAAATTTATTTAATTAAATAAGTTCATTTCCCTAATATATTTAAATTTAATTTAAATACTTCCGCCTGATGTATTAAATTCATTTAATGCATAAGTGCTCCATAAATCTCCTTTTAAATAAATTTTATTTATTTAATTCCATCCATTCCATTAAATTCTATAATCCTATGATTAAGTTAATTCTTATTTAATTTAATCATAATCCTATCCTAAAACCTAGTCTACATCCATCACTCTCATCCTTATAAGCCTACCCACTACTTAATCTCACTTATTTACCTTAAACACCTTTTAGCTCCTATGTGTTTGCTCACACATGTGTGAGAAGCTCTTGATCTAATAAACCTTTCACTTCATTTATACCTCTTACATCTCTTACACATTTTTCCCCCACTCCTTCCCCCAAGGTTACTCACACATGTGTGAGCACACCTTGAGCCTCTCAAACATTAAAGGCTCTTTTTGACTTTTGCATGGCTTGTCCTTTAGCCCATGTGTCTCCCTTGTGGAACCTATGTGGATGCTACATAGATTCCACCTCCCCAAGGCCTCTCTCAAACCTATAAATAGAGCCCTTGTCTCAAGCATTTTCCATCTCCCTCATTTGCATTGTTATCATGCTAGTTTAGTGTTAGAGCTCTTTAGTATTTTTGTGATTTGCATATTTTCTACTAACCCTTTTGGTGGATGTTAGATTTATTACATTTATGCTTGCATTTTATTCTAGATTATCATTGCTAAGTTTGGTTCTTTGCATTTTCCATCTCTAGTTCTTTGCATTTTCCATCTCACATCTTAGAATCCTTTGAGGATTGGCTCACTCATAGCCATTTCTTGAAGGTACTCTCCATTCATTTAGTCTTAGATTCACTCATCTCATTTTTCACATCATTTTTCATTCAAGGGATTCAATAGTTGTGTTTTGGGAGAGCACATCTACATCTCTCACACTTAAGCACACCAACAAGGCCTCTTATGGGTACTCTTGTTGAGCTGTTTTGAGATTGTGTGCAGACTCTAATTTTTTGGTTGCATAGTTTGTTTTAAAACTCAAGTAGACTTAGTAGTTTATCAATCCTATTTGTATCTTGAATGCACATGCTACTAACATTTTCTTGTTTATGCGTGCTCCTGACATGTTAGGTTTTTGCATATACATTTTGGCATGCCTAGTGGGACCCACGTCCCTATTTTATCTTCAAAAAATTATCAAAACCATTAACTTGTTGTTGAAACCCACGCACTGTTATCTCCATTAGGACGCAGTGTCATCTACAAAGATGCTTTGTCATCTCTACATATCGACATCTCCTTAGACTAGAGTTTGCACATATTGGCACCTTTGTCACTGTTATTTTAAAATCAACCTATTACTACATTAAATTTGAGTTTTAGTGTATCTGAAGTTTATTTAGTCATCTGGGTAGATTTACCATTATTATCATCTACATTGCTAGTGGACATTAAAACTTGTTGTTAAACTAGACTATCGTCTATGATTTCCACTAAGTTATGTCGTCTCCATTCCTTATATGGTCATCTATGTTTTGGGCCGCAAGAACTTGTGTCAATTTATTTTTTTGTCTATGTATCCTAGCATCTCTTAGTTTTGGCATTCGCAACTCTGTCATGTCGTTTGTGACTAACAACTTACCAATAAATTGTTAACTATACATCCTAGTGTTCTATTGTCTACAAGTTTCACCATCTATGCAATTTTGTCATCTATGAGTTTTAGTGTCTACACAGTTCTGTCGTCTGTGCTTGGTGTCTGTCATCTTCGCATTTTGACAAATTAAATCAATTTTGAATGCTTAACTCATTGATTGGATGATTGATTGGAATTTGTAACCATTTTTTATTGTAGGAAACAAGCTTTGGAAAACTTTCTTTTAGTGATTTTGATCACTTAAAAATTTGTACTGATTTTAATCACTTAAAGGTTTATAGTGATTTTAATCACATGAGAAATTTGTAGTGATTTTGATCACTTATAAGATTAGATGGTGAATGAACTTATATGAGATAATCATTTTTCTTTGCAATGTATGTTGCAAACTAATACCTAAAGGCCAAACACACTCTTGAATGCATTAAAGAAAAATTTTACACATACGCTTGAGTACCTTAAGAAAATTTACACACACTTCATTGGAATGGATGATGCTCAAACACACTCTTGAATCTCATTAAGGAATGAAAAAAAATTCATTAGAATGCATGTTTAGACTAGTCAAACACAATCTTGAATTCCTTAAGGAAATTGACATGCTTTTATTGGAATGAATGTTTAGATAGCAAATACACTCTTGAATGTCTAAGATCAATAAAGCTTGCTATAAAAAATTTGGACTTAGTGCTTAAAATAAATTCACTCAATCTTGAATGACTTAATGAAATTGATTTCATTTTCAATAATTTACTTATGTTCATGATCAATTTACTTTTGTTGATGAATCTTCACTTTTCATTATGTTGACGACGTTGTCAAGTTGGAAAGAACAATGCATGCTTACACACAAGTGGCTTCAAGAGTAGATTACAAAACCTAAAGCTCCATTGGGAAAGAACAAGTGTCTTTTAACTCCAAGGCCACTTACACATTCTCTCCTCCCGCACGTTCGAGTGATCTTGAGTGCAAAAGAAATAAGTGGTCTTATTTATATTTTTAGGAGGCCTATTTGGGGATTTCATCACCCCTTGGGACAACCTCAACTCCAGTGTTCTGGCAGAGTATAAGAATTGAGGGGTGAATCAAAAGACACCTCTCTTGGAAGTAAAATTTTTTCACTCTTAGCTAAGCCCCAAAGAACTTCATACCTTTGGGAAGTGAAGATAGAGATTTGGGTTATTGTCTCCCCTTAGCTATCTGGCACTATTTTCTTTTATCTACAAATTTGGGCCTCATGTATCTTACATACATCAAGGATGCCCTCTAGATAAGCTTTGTACATCTTAGTGGTAGCCTTATTAGGATTGTTGATCTGTCCAGTGTGCTTGATTGTTTAAACATCTAAAACCAATACCAAACATCAAACAAGTTTTAAAATGAGTGAAATGGTGAGCTAAAATTTCAATGAGTGAAATAGTTGTAAGTGGGTCCTCTTGACCTATGGTTGTTTTTTAGGATTTCCTATATTTGGTCTACTATTTGAAATTCATTGGGTCTTTTGGTCATAAACTTTTTTTTGAAACTGGGTTTATTTTGTTCTTGTCGTGACCGACAAAGTCAAACCCAAAAAAGTGAAATTATCCAAAGTATTCGCCTACAAACAAAGGAAAAACCTAGCACACGATGGTAAACAATTCTAATACGCTATCAAAGACATCAAGAAATAAGAAGTTGAACAAGATCGTTATGATAGAATCGAGTACAATGTTAAACTTTGAAATTGGTCTGCTTTCCTTAGAGTGAACCCAAGATTTTTGTTCCTAGTGAGAGAAGATTGAGTTAACTACATAGTGACCATAACACCTTCATTTTCCATAGTAACACCATTTCTAAATTTCTAGTCTTCCATTTAAAAAAAAAATCTCTAGAGAGCTTGATCATTTGAACCTTAATCTTTTGGGCATAAGGACATCTTAGTTACAAAACTTTTGAGATTGCAACACTGGACCTTTATCCATAAGCAAACATTTATCATAGTTATACTCACTCATTTATGATCACAAGTCCATCTCCAAATAGTGGGTAATCAATTTGGTGTCCTATCTTGCCTAAAGATCACTTGACTATCTTTGGTAGGAGAAAGATACTTTTATCCTATATCACACTTGGTTTGCTAAATCAACAAGGTCTTTTATTTAAATTTAGGTTGTTGACCCTTTTATCACATAAGGTTTAGTTGCTCTCCCACACATTCTTCTCTTTCTTCTATAACCTTCCACCCATTTATTTGGTCACTATTGTATGGTACATACACAATCTGATAGATTCACATTTAATCCAATGTCTCATTTGTTGGAATAATTAAGGCAACAAGAGATGGAGAATCCTTTTCCTCCACAATCAACCTCATTGGAGAGCACATTTCCCCCTAGTATGAACTTTTGCATGCCTAGCTCAACATCTACACAAGAACTAGAGGATCCTTTTCACAACACAATGTTGGGAAGTAATTCACATGATGACAAAGAAGTATACCAAGATGAAGATCCTATTAATAACAACAATATCCCTAGTGATGTCCAAACATTTCTTGCAGATACATACAATTTGGAAATGATGGAAAAGTCTATTAGGGCCAACAAGACTAAGATCTTCCTAAACTTGGTTATAGATGGTGTTAATGTCCCTATGTGTTTTGATGAGAGAACTTTGTTTAGAAAGATTACCAAGGGTTGTACTCCTGTATTACCAACTTCAAACATAGCCCAAATATCTAGCAAAGAAAAAGAACCCATGGTGAGAACTAGTTCCATACCTACATCAAGTGTTTCAACACAACCAGCATTTCAATTAAGTGTAGAACATATCCAAAAAATCATTAGTGCTATGCCCAACACTACTAATGCTAGTATTCTACAGTCAACTTTGACAAGTTCCACTGTAAGGTGCTTAAATATTGGGCAAGTGCCTACACAACAAATGGAAATTCTAACACAATCAATATATTCCTCTTATTTGCAAATGCCAATATGTATGATGAAAACATTTGTGCCAATTCCAACGACTACATATCAATACATTGGCTGAAGTGGAGCACTTCCACCACCTCACAACATGTTTGGGACTCCTTACAACTTGGGAGGTGAGTTTATCAATTCCCAACAATCATGAATGCAACCAAACCAAGGTCTAGCATAGCAGTTGCATGAACTTTGAAATTTGGTCCATACCATGAGCAACAAAGGGGTGAAGGATTTCTCTTTTGAAAAAAATTTCCCCTTTCTATTTGACAAATTCATTAACATGATACCATTTCCACCAAACTTTAAGGTTCCTAAAATTGACAAATATACAGGAGAAACATGTCCTATAATAACCCTCAAGGAATTCTTTGTTTTGTGTCAAGAAGTAGCCTATAGTGAGGATTATCTTAAAAGGCTCTTCACACAAAGTCTTGGTGGCCCCGTACTAGAGTGGCTAATGAATGTACCCAAGGGTTCTATTACTTCCTTCAATGATTTAATAGGGAATTTTGTAGCACAATACTCTTACAACATTGAACATCATGCCTCATTAAGTGATTTGTGCAACACAAAATAATGAAACAATGAAACATTTGCCAAATTTCTACAATAGTGGAGGCATCTTGCTAATTGCATGCTATATAAAATTGAGGATTCCCACCTTGTGGATATATTTATCAAAAACTTGATACTAGAAATGTCTCTCCACATGAAGATGGCTATTCTTGAAGACTTTGCCACCTTAGTCAAGAAAGGAAAAAACATTGAAAATGGACTCCTAGACAAGGGTTCCATTAAACATTATAGCTCTTCATCTTCGAACAATGACATGAACAACAACAGAAAATCCAAATTTTGATCCAAAAACAAAGGTGTTACCCATGATGGTGTCACTGATGTTAAAAGTGTACAAAACTTCCAAGGTGGGAACAACAACAACCATAACTATCATAACTGAAACAACAACAATTCAAACCATGACAATCAAAATCAAAACAATCAGAAATCTCATAATCAAACATAATTTTTTCCTCACAACAACAATAATTACAACCGTGACTATGATCAAAATATGAAGTTCACTAACTTTTGTGAACCCTTGGATGCCATATTCCAAAAACTAGTGGACCACAAATTGATGGTCTTTCCCAACACATGATCCTTTGATGAAAATCAACCCAAATCAAAATGGTATAGGGAAAATTGATATTTCAAATACCATCACATCAAAGGACATGACACAAATAAGTGCATAAAACTAAAGGTCTTCATTCAAAATATTGTTGACAATGGAGAAATTGAGGTAGAAGAGGGACCACCCTCTAAAAATGCTAAACTAAAGATATTTCAAAAGCCATTCCTGACCACGATAATGATCATAACATTAGTGGAAACAACAATACAAATAATGTAAATTGAGCTTCCACATCAAATGCACTCCAATATGACTATTCTACTAACCACATATCAGGGTTTGACTCCTTGTGTGGTAAAATAGAAACAAATGATATATGTGGTTTTGACTCCATGTGTGGTCACATTGAAGAGGTAGACACTCATGTGAATACCCTTGTCCTACAAATAGTTGATTGTGATGCAACCACTCGACAAGGAAGAGTCACTTTGAAATCCACCACTCCCAATCCCATTAATCCATTAGTTCCACACATGCCTATTATGCCATCCACTTTACAAGGACCTGCTTCTTGCTATGTTGTATTATCCCAGTTAGGGAAGACTCCTACACAAATATCCATTCTAGAGCTCCTCACCACTTCACCCATCCACAAGAGATCTTGGACACTGCTCTATTAGAGTCTCGTATTCTTGAAAATATTAATGCATCCCAATTCACCACCATGATTAGAAATCTTGCCGCACAACAACACCTTTTCTTCACAAACAAATATTTCCAAGGTCCTAACCAACACCACAATCTGTAACTCCACATTGAAGTCCTTATACAGTGACATAAGATAAAAAAGAGTCCTTATAGATAATGGATCCAATTTGAACCTTTGTACATTGAAGATGATCCACTTCTTGGGGCTTCCAGAAGACCTCTTGGATATCAATAAAAGGATAACAATCAAAGCATATGATGAAAGAGAAAGAGAATCAAAAGGATTTATCATGCTATCACTAAAGGTTGGGTTAGCTATCATAAACATTAAATGCCATGTCTTAGATTTGGAGTTTCCATATAATATCTTGCTTGGTTGACCTTGGATACACACACTCAAGGTAGTCCCATCTACATATCATCAATGCTTGAAATTTCCCTACCAAGGAAGAGAGGTCACATTTCCAGGCATCCCTTTGCCTTTTGCTTTTTGTAAGAGATCGGAAGGTGCACCAACAATTTTTTATCCAATTAGTGAGTTTACCAAGGTTATACCTAAATCTCTCACCATATTGGAGTCACCTTCCACAATAGTGCTAGAGCTATCCAATAATGATTCTAGTTCCCATAAAAGAAAAGAGAAGGTCAAAGATACTAAGGTCAATACTACAGGGAAGAAGGTTACTTTTGCTGACCTAGGAATGGGAGAGTATAAGTTTGAAAATGCCTTCTGTTGGACAACTACCACTTTCCCCCTATTCCTTTGGAAAACCTTCAAAAATACCACCTTCTACAAATAAGGATACTATGCATGTTAATAAGACAACATTTGAACATTGGGGCTCACTTAGTGATGAACACATGGAATCTAATATCCTAGATTGGCTATATTTTGATGGAAAAGATGAACTTGTGGAATTCTCCAAAGATAAATATGTTAAGGCTCCTCCCATCATTAAAAACATGGGATATCACAGTATCGGCCTTGGACCTAAAGAAGATGGAAGCAGACAACCCCTTGAACCTAATAGCTATGGTTTGGGTTCCATTAAACCCAAGGTGTCCTTTGTTGACAACTATTGTATGGTTGAACCTGATTCTAAGACTAAAGAGGAATTCTTCAAAGTACCCTTCCAATAAATTGAGGATGACCTAGATAACCATGTATGTTCCATTGCCATAGCCAACCTTTCATTCACTGACCTACCTCTCACCAACCCTGACATAATAGATTAGGACCTTCAGAACACACCACCAGCTCTCAATATCTGTAACTCTAATGAAGCAATGATGACACCCTTCAATCTTAAGAATCTCTAAGATTACGAACATGAGATCCAATACAATGAGGAAGCCTACTTTGGTAGCCAAGTCAACTCTCTTAGTCACAAAATAGAAAATAAAAATAAAAAAATAGAAGAAACATCCTCTAGTGAAAACTCTTTTGGAGTACTTTTGGATGAAGAAAAGGATAAAATAAAGGATGTCTTCTAGTGAAAACTTCTAGAGGCACCCGAAGAGGGAGAGGTTGACATGTCATTTAGATCTTTACCACCAAAAAAGCCATCTATGCTAAATGAGGACACAATTCTAGTTAATTTGGGCACAATAGATAATCCACAAATCATCTACATTACTGCCACTTTAAGTCCTAAAGAACAAAAAGCAATGACTGAGTTCCCACAAAAAGGAAAAATCAATTTGGCATGGACATACAAAGACATGCTTGATTTAGACATAGATTTGGTTGTGCACTACTTAGTAGTAGATCCAAAGTTTAAACCTATGAAACAAAAGTTGCGCAAGATGCATCCTAAGGTAGCACTTTTAGTCAAAGCAAAACTATAGAAAATGTTAGAGGCAAAGTTTATATTCCTATTGATTATCCTGAGTGGGTTTTCAACATTCTTCCTATAGGAAAAGCATCTGGGGCCATCTGTGTCTATTCAAATTTTTGAGATTTAAATCTTGCATGTCCCAAGGATGATTTTCCACTTCCTAACATAGACATCATAGTAAATTTGACTGCCAAACATGAGATGTTGTATTTAATGGATGGTTTCTCCACTTATAATCAAATCAAAATTGTTGAAGAAGATCAACATAAAATGGAATTTACCACCCCATGGGGGACCTTTTGTTACCAAGTCATGCCTTTTGGTTTGAAGAATGTCAGCACCACTTATCAATGCATAATGACTACAATATTTCATGATCTTCTACATGTCATAATGGAGGACTATGTTGATGACATTCTAGGAAAATTTAAGACATGTGATTCCCACATTGATGTGCTCACCACCATTTTTGAAAGGTTGGAGAAATATAAAGTGCACCTTAATCCAAAGAAGTGTGTTTTTGGGGTCAAATCAGGCAAGTTGTTAGGCTACATTGTGTCAAGAAGAGGTATTGAGGTAGATCCCACCAAAGTGAAAGCTATCATAGAAATGCCTCCACCTACCACATTAAAATTGTTATAGAAATTAATTGTTTATACTTATTAATTAAATCACTTTGATCTAATTAAATAAGTTGCCTATTACTCTAGTTTTCTTAAGCTATCTCTTAGGTGCATATAATTAATATTTTATATTAATTATATTGTGCAACTTAGCTTTTTTAGGCTTTAGGGCTTTCGTTACCTTTAATGTTGAACTCTTGTAATTCTTTTTTCAAGCATTAATTTAATCAATCTTGGAATACAGTTTTTCTCTCATCTTGTTGAGTTTTTCCAAGCTCTGCTTTTTCCTTCTTTTTTTGGTTTCTCTTCAGTAGGTTATTTGCATGAAAATGATCTTAGCAATCTGTGAAGTTGGTTTTCACAACTTCTACATGGTATCAGAGCCTCCCTGTTGCTTCTTGTTCAAAAGTTTTTTGAAGTTACGATTTGAAGACACAAACCCTAGTTTGTTTATGCTTTTTTCTTCAATCAGGAGGAAGAGCAATTTTTTAGAGCACTTTGGGCCCAAATGGACACTACCATTGGATTTGGAAGGCTGTTTACAGTCAAGATCCATATAAAATTTGTCTTTTTTGGCTTTCGTAGCATCAAGAAAAAAATTTGCACCCCAGGAGGCCGTATGGACACATTTATTGTGATTTTTAAAAAAAATTAAATTATTTTTGGGCCACTCCGCATAGCAGCCACTTGCGCACCACCGAAGGACCACCTGCGCTCGGCCCGCACGCAGCCTCCACCACGACCTGGCCACCACTGCGTCGCTAGCCCTATACCCTCCAGGTAGTGCCCCCAGCTAAAGCCGCCCCTACGGCCTCACCATCTCAGCAATGCCAATGTGGAGTCTTGCCCGCATGGCACATTTTGCACCAACCTGCTGCTGACACATGGCATGAATGCCACGTTGGCATTTGCCACATAGCCCCTACCACATTAGCAAGTCCAGTCAGCACTGCCATGTGGATGCCATGTGGCCTTTTTTATTGCGATAGCACCGTGGTCGTCAAATTTTTTGCCTTGAAATGCTTATGTCAGCATGATGTCAAGACTACATCTGCACACTTGCAGGCTCTTTAGGGTCCCTTTTTTACCTACTTGTGCTTTTTTGGCCATATCTTGAGCATACAGAGGTATTTTTCTGATCCGAAAGAGGTGTTGGAAAGTTGGTTCTGAGATGGAAAGAGTGGTGCAGGAGTTTTTTTGGTTTTGATGAAATTTAGTTTCTTGGTTTTGTAGTTGAAGTTCAAAGTTCTATTTTGACTCTAGCGAGCGTTTCTTGTGCGTCCCATCTCCATTTTTTGAAAACGTGATATTTTTGGAAAGTTGGTTTTGTCTACTTTTCAAAAATGATGTAATTTCTTCCAGATTCTGCCCCATGCTCTTTCTATCATATTTTTGGCATTTTTACTCTATGATGGATATCTTGGGTATTTCAGGTCCGAGGATCATTTTCTTGGCATGAGATGTCTTCTTTTGGGTTGTACTATCTTTTGTATCAGCTTTTTTCCTATTTTGATCATTGTTGATATCATTTGTAAGCATCTTTATGCAAATGCATTAAGATAAAGTGCCACTCTTGCATTTTGGGATCCTTTTCATCATTGTGGTTTGTTGTACTCACACTATTTTATAAAGTTCCATGGGTGGGATAGTTGTTTGCCGATTTTGTGCCCTCTTCCTCTTTTGCTTCATGCAATGTCCATGACATGTGCCTTTATAGGTGTCTATACCTCACTCTCAATGTGTTTGGTTCTTGTGTTGTAGGAGATTTTTGGTCCATCTTTTCAAGTGCATGTCACCTCACCCCGTCTACATTAAGGGGGGGTTATATTGTTGGTTCTAATGCTTCCTTGGTTTGATGGTTCATTGGAGTTAGCTATGTATTTAGTATTTTGATCCTATCTACTAGGCAATTGCAGTGGTTGGCTACCTATGCATTTTAGTGAGATGGATCACCTACCATATAGACACTCTTGATTCGTGCCTTCTATTTCTGTGGAGGATCTTTAGATCAGCAATTTCTTTCTGACAAAGTTTGCGGCTTCTTCTGCTTCAGTGGTTTTCTTCATGATCTTCTCTTTGTTCCTATCTTCCGGAACATTCTTTGCTATCTCTTTTTGGAGAGGGGTTTTTCCCACTAGGTTTTCTCCTTTGTCTCTGATTTACAGAGATTTCCTTGTTTTGGGTACCTAATCAAGCCTTGTTGTCAAGACCCATTTTTTCCTACTTTCTTAGTTGTGCTAGGTTACCTTACCTCCTGAGCTTCACTTAAGGGGGGGTGTTAGAGAAATTAATTGTTTATACTTATTAATTAAATCACTTTAATTTAATTAAATAAGTTGCCTATTACTCTAGTTTTCTTAAGCTATCTCTTAGGTGCATATAATTAATATTTTATATTAATTATATTATGAAACCTAGCTTTTTTAGGCTTTAGGGCTTTCGTTCACCTTTAAGGTTGAACTCTTGTAATTATTATTTCAAGCATTAATTCAATCAATCTTGGAATACAGTTTTTCTCTCATCTTGTTGAGTTTTTTCAAGCTCTATTTTTTCCTTCTTTTTTCAGTTTCTCTTCAGCGGGTTATTTGCATGCGGGTGATCTTGGCAATCTATGAAGTTGGTTTTCACAACTTCTACAAAAATAACTCTATAGTTTTCAGGGAAAGTTGCAATCCATCTGATAGTCTGTCTCCCAGTTGGTAAATAAGGTCCATCCACTTCAACATTTTCTTTGCAAAGACACTAAATTTCAATGAGATTGCCTATGTCAGAAAGCATTTGAACAAGTTAAGGTATACTTGGCTAATCCTCTAGTTCTAGTCCCCCAATTGCAAGATGACCATTGATTCTATACATTTCGGCCACTTCAGTTTCCTTAGGTGCCCTTTTGACACAACTAGATGACAATGGTAATGATCAAGCTATATACTATCTTAGTCGAACATTAGTTGGCTATGAGTTGGATCACATTGCTATTGATCGAGTTTGTTTAGTAGTAGTCTTTTGCATGCAAAAACTATGCCATTACATGCTTAATCACACTACACATCTCATTGCCAAGATAGATTCACTCAAATATTTACTATCAAAAGCCTCCCTCACTAGTTGAGCTAAAAAATGGCTCTTGATTTTAAGTGAATTCGAAATTGTCTATAAGGATCGCAAGGCAATTAAGAGACAAGTAATTGCAGACCAACTTGTTGAAGCTCCTCTTCAAGGAGACCATCCCATTATAGTATACTTTCCAGATGACACAATTATGACCATTACCCCTAATACAATGGAAGTTATTTTTTGATGGTTCCTTCAAAAAAAAGGAATTGGGGGCAAGAATTTTGTTTGTTACACCGCAAGGAGACCTCATTCCTAAGTCTTATAAAATTTCATTCCCTTGCACAAAAAATATAGCTAAGTATGAAGGAATGGTAAAAGGGCTCTGTTAAGCTATTAGATGGAATATTAAGAGCCTTCTTGTCTTTGGAGATTCTCAATTAGTCATTCAACAAGTCACAAATGAATGCCACACAAAGGATGAAAATTTGTTGCCATATCATCGAATAGTTGAAGATCTTAAACAACACTTCACAAAGATAGTCTTTCAGTAGATACCAAGGACCAATAAAAAAGTAGTAGATGCTATGGATACCATTTCTTCCATGATTGCCATGCCTAAATATAGTCTGAAATGTGAGTTTCTTGTTGAGAATATTTTTCTTCCTGCTTATGAGCAACTTGATTCAGAGTTGGTGTGTGAGATTTTTAGTCCTGAATCTCCATGGTATGCTAACATTTTTGCCTATCTTCATCACAAAATGATTCTCATCACCCTCTCCCCAAATCAAAGAAAAATCTTCATCCATTGCACTACCTGATATACTATCCTAGGTGATACACTTTTCTGAAAACACTTTGATGGAACCCTCCTCTGATGTCTCAGTTCAGACTAAACGAAAACAACATTAGGAGAGGTCCACCAAGGAATTTGTGGTGCCCATTCTAGTGGCCTTACATTAGTAAAAAAGCTCCTTAGAATGGGTTACTATTGGCCCACTATGGAAGTGGATGCTTACCATTTTGTGAAAAGACATGTACCTTGTCAACAGCATGGCAATTTGATACACACTCCCACCCAAGACCTTCAACCCACCATCACACCATGGCTCTTTTCCTGCTGGGGATTCAATCTTGTTGGTCAAGTATACCTAAATTTTTTAAATGGCCACAAGTATATTATCTTCGCCACTGAGTACTTCACAAAGTGGGTCGAGGCTATCCCATTAACCTACACCACCGAAAAACAAGTTTTGAAGTTCATCTTGAACTACATTATCTATTGTTTTGGTATACCTCAAGACATCATGACTGATAATGGAACTCCTTTCAAAAATCAATAAGTTGCCACATTGTGTAGGAAATTCAGAATCATCTAGCATTTTCCCCCCAAATATTACCCCCAAGGCAATGGCCAAGCTGAAGCTACCAATAAGACAATTTTGAAAATCTTAAAGAAAACTATTAATGCAGCTGACTGTGACTAGCACCTCCAAATTTCTCTCACCCTTTGGGCCTACCACACCTCCTTCTATACCCCCATAGGAGACACTCCATTTTCCCTTGTTTATGGTTCTAAAGCTATATTACCCATCAAAATTGAGCTCCCTTTCCTCAGAATCTCTCTCAAGAATTTGATGTCTGAAGAAGAATATCGAGCTACTTGCTTGCAAGAGCTACAACTCCTCAATGAGAGATGCCTCAATGCCCTGAACCACCTCTATTTGTATCAAAATCACCTTGAGCTTTAGTTTCACAAAAAATTTAGGCCTCAGAAATTTGAGGTGGGTGACTTAGTTTTGTAGCATAACATGAAGAACCTCCAGAACCGTGGGAAGAAAGAAAAATTTGAACCTAATTGCCTTGGTCTGTTAGTCATTACAACCAAATATGGTTTTAGGGCATATCAAATTGCCATTTTAGAGGGAGATCCACTCACTAAACCTATAAATATCAAACACCTCAAGCAGTTATATGCTTGAGTCTTACAGTTCTTGTATAGTGATGTTATAGTTCCACAAAATACAAAAAAAATTTAGAAAATCAAAAAACTCCAAAAACATCCATAAAATGTTCTTGAAGAAAAGACTAAAAAGAAGAAAAGTTCCTGAAAAAAGTATTTTGGTTCATTATCCATAAGGCTCATCTCACTTCACCTCTTTCCCCCATTTCATCCCACCTTTGTGCAGAAGTCCTATCTGACTTGCACTTTTCATGCATCTAATAAAAGACCTCTTGTCTGTGAGGCATCCGTTCACTTCCATCTTTCAAAAGACCTCTAGTCACGAGGCATTTTTCCTATTGAATGTTGATCCTAAAACCCATTACACTGAACTTTTTCCCATGACAATGACTACAACAGAACCTAACCACAATCACCATTTGAGACTTAATGATTCAAGACATTTTTCCTTTCATATCCCTTTCCAAACTTTTGCAACAACATTAGACAAACATATAGGATGAATCCTTCCTACGCATGGTATAACAATTTTCACATTCTAAAGATTTAACATTTTTGGCAGGAATTATGGATTGATTGACTACTTGGTCATGAGGTCTCTTTTGGTTGATTTCATTTTGTGTTTTAATGGCAGCCTTTTATGGTGTGCCTTGATCTTCCATATTTTGGTATCACCTAAATGGATTTAATTGATTACACATGTCATTTGCGATATGATCTATTTTTGATGCTTTAGTACATGTATGTCACTTTTGAGTTATGATTATGCATTACTCATTGGGGGCAATGGGTTAGCACACTTCCCACCAAAAACCCCTGAAAAAGCTTTGGGTGTGCCTAGACCTCTCCAAATGTATATATGTCATTAGTTCCATCATAGCTATGTAAATTACATCTATCATCCTAAAGTATCTATTGTGTTGAGAGTCTAGTCAATGCAAAGGAAACTTGTCATCTATGCTTCTATAGCATATGATGCATCACTCCTTTTACAAAATCAAACTAGGGTGTGCTCTCCCATATAAACACAACTAAATCCCTCAATATCATGTAGTTAGGATTCATGTAGTATAGGGTTTCATTACGCCCTGCTTGAGATGAGGGTTCTATTTATTTCCCCCCTCCTATGCTACGCCACTTGGTTCCTACGAGTGAGGAGTTTTGACACATGTCCATTCATATTACATTTTCATATTTACACTTTAAGTTCAATCATTTAACTTTGCATTCATTAGTGTCTTTTTCTATTACTGACATTTTAGGATACATTCATTGTCATATTAATTAGGCATTTTATTCATTATTAGATTTCATCATTGGTTCATTGCATTAATTCATTAGGTGCATAGATTATCATCATTATATTTAGTGGCATATACATCATAATACATCTCACAAAGCATATAGTACATCCATACATGTAATATAACAAAATGCATACATCTCATATTCGCCATAGAACCTACATCATTCACACATTAGTCATCATATATAAATCATAGGCAACGTAACATCACACACATCCTGCATCACAATGCCAGTATCCACATCATAGAAATCACATATTTAAGCAACAATCATTCATATACACCTAGGCCCATTGAATCATGTCATATATATATCACAAGAATAATCAATGTTTGTAGATAGTTTGTATACAAAAGAATCATGTAGTATCATCATGCATAAATGAATCATCAAAAACTCATTGCATTTGGACCTCTATGTCAAAACTGCTCACTATAAGAATCATGAAGCTAGCTACAAGGGCCCTACCCCTCCTGTATCCCCTCATCTTGGAGGCCTATTCTATCCAACTGACTGCTTTGACCTCTCATGGCCCCCTATGGTCCATAAACTAGATGCCTCATGAAAATATGGTTGTCGTTGATCAACAAGCACAGCATCATGATATAAGGACCTATAGTAGGCTGCCAATCGCACGGCCCATGTCTTCGCTCAATGGGCTGCCAGGGCCTCCTACATCATAGCCATTGCTACCCCAGGCTATACCATCTATCAGGCTAAGTCACACTAGTGGCGGTACCCATCCACTTGTGCCTGGTGCATCTCCTACTCTACCCATAGCATGGCCACCTCTCCCCATAGAGTCTCTATCTTGGCCAACTCATTTACCTCCTCTTGCATCCCAAAATCATTGAACTCTCTAGCATCTATCCTTTCCTATAGGGCTACCAAGGCCTCTTAGGCACTATCTAACCTAGCTTGTTGGGCCTATATGTTCACCTGTAATGCTGCCAAGGCCTACTGGACACTATCCACCCTCACCTGATCCACTTGTGCCACACCCTATAGATGGGAAACCTCTACCTGAAGGCTGTCATGCTCTACCCTAATCATATCTATATCCTCTACCTATGCCTACAGCCCTTGTGGCATCTATGCCTATAGCCCTTGTGGCCCCTATGCCCGTGGTGGCCCTGCTGGTGCTAGTACCCTCCTCTAGTAGACTTTGCACTCCCATAGACCCTATTGTGCCCCCTGTATTGGTGGTGACACCACCCCTGCCTGCCTACATCCCCTGCTCCATCCCCTCACCCTATGCCTACTCTATTGGTGGTGGCACTTTGGGCACTATTAGTTATACGAGCTGATGAGGCACCCACCACTATGTATAGGCCAGAGTCATCCCTACATCTCCTTAGTCCTATACATGCACCCAAGGTACTGGTTACATCCCTCGCCATGATATCCTGGCCAACCTCAAAGTGGTCTCATGACCCCATAACTTGCCATACTCCCAGGATACCAATGGATATACAAATCTATCCAGAACTACATCTTGCATCCTCCTAAACTATCATTGCACCCTAGAGGGCATATATCTCATCACGACATGCATGGCCCCACCCAATTAGCCAATAGTCTATCTACGTATATTGGAGGTATTGTTGGTCCTCACTGTCATCCTCTCCTCTAGGTAGTAAAATGCTCCCCCAACTGGTAAAAGGCTCCTCGATCGCTCCATGTTGTCATATGGTGTCCAATCAAACATGATGATCTCATCTAGGCATCTCCTCTAGAATCCAACCAACTCGGTGGAGGTGTACTAGATCGGTGGCCTATAACCATATGCAAATGGCTCACCAAGCTATTGGGTCTCTTGTGTGGTAATGGGGGCATGTGACACCTATATGCTCCCATGACCACACCATAAGTAGTGTCAACCCTGGACCTATAGTCTGTTATGTCCTATAGGCACACATGTGAAAATCATGGTATAACTCGACCAAGATGGTCTGACACCAACTATTAACTGCACCATCATCCTATAGTAGAGTGCTCAAAACTCATGTCCACGCAGTCAGAAATTCATGCCCAACATGGTCCTGCACCATCCTCTTTATGAGTGAAGTGAGGTACAAGGCAAGTCATGGTAGTCTCTACTCCAATGCCTTTCTCCATATCAGCCATGACCTCTATATAGGTAACCTCTGCCATTAGTGCTTGAAGCACTCTAAAAGATAGGGATCGGCACCCTCTAGCACATACTCAAGGTACATCCCATGGATCAGCACTTGTAGAATCTACCACACGTCAAGCAAGGTAATTGTCATCTCTCTAGTAGGTAGATGGAAACTAAACGTCGGTGTATGCTACCACTCTATCACTGCTGAGAGCTGCACTAAATGTGCTCTCAAATTTGACCACTCGTGGACATGTTATAACCCACATAGTCTCACATGTCCCCACTCTGCCTCTGTCAATCTATCCCCCAGCACCATAGTCATTGGATAGTGCTCCCACAACTGAAATATCACTATCTCCATCTGTAGCATAGACATGCACATGGTTAGTATATCTTTTATCTTATACTTACCTCAGAATGGGGCATCCTACTTTATTCCCCCCTCGATCATCCCTCCCCCCTCTTTCTATTGATTTATCTACTAATCTGTGTAAACACTTATCAGTTCAGATGTTGATCTGCATACACATTGATCTATGAAAATGTGGATTAATGGAGATGACAAACCATAGAGACATTGATCCGCCATCTTTGGCAGTTGCACAGATGTCAGATTTCCTAGCGACGGCTTGTCAATTTTCATCTGCAGAGACGACAACCCAGAGATCATCGTCTCCACTTCAGCTTTGCTCCTACTTTTCCCCTTTTTGTCATATGTGTAGATGACAGGATGTATCCTATCATCTACATAGAGGCCCCAATCCCAAGTTTTTCATCTGCGTAGATGATAGGGCAGAGACTGTCATCTCTACCCCGACCGAGTTTTTCCCCCCATAAATGCTATCTCTAAAAGCGTAATAAAAATTTGAAAAAGCTAGATAGTCAACTTACCAGTGGGTCTCTAGTGCTCTCGAATGTGCTCTCCAAGCTGTAATCTGTCGTCGGATCCATCCTTCACTCTGGTTCTCTACTCTCTAAGTGTGCAAATGACTCTCCCTTGAGCCCCTTGGAAGCTTATATAAGCCCTCCAAGGCCCCCTTTGTAACTTTGTACCATTTCCTATGCCATGTCGACCCCTGTTTCTCCTCAAGTCATGCAAAATGTTCATCTATGCCTTTTTCCTACCCTCTCTTTTTAAGACCTTTTTGCGATGATTGCCCAAAATTTATTTTTTGTGCTATTTTCATGAGGGGGCACCCTCTTCCCTTGTCTTCACTTTGATACCATTCCTAGGACTCCTATCCTTTTTGGGGCAATCTATATTTTCTTCTCTTTGATATAATGTCATCTTGAAATCACATCAAAGAGGGGCAAAATGTAGACACTTAAAATTGTCCTAAACGCTATATTAATTTATTTAATATATCTTGTGACATTATAATTAATTATATTTGTCATATTCTTCTACTTATTTAATTAAATTTATGTAATTAAATAAGTTCATTTCCCTAATATATATAAATTTAATTTAAATACTTCCCCCTTATGTATTAAATTCATTTAACGCATAAGTGCTCCATAAATCCCCTTTTAAATAAATTATATTTATTTAATTCCTTCCATTCCATTAAATTCTATAATCTTATGATTAAGTTAAATATTATTTAATTTAATCCTAATTCTATCCTAAAACCTAGTCTACACCTATCACTCTCATCCTTCTAAGCCTACCCACTACTTAATCTCACTTATTTACCTTAAACACCTTTTAGCTCTTAAGTGTTTGCTCACACATGTGTGAGAAGCTCTTGATCCAATAAATTGTCCACTTCATTTATACCTCTTACATCTCTTACACATTTTTCCCCCACTCCTTCCCCCAAGGTTGCTCACACATGTGTGAGCACACCTTGAGCCTCTCAAACATTGAAGGCTCTTTTTGACTTTTGCATGGCTTGTTCTTTAGCCCATGTGTCTCCCTTGTGGCACCTATGTGGATGCCACATAGATGCCACCTCCCCAAGGCCTCTCTCAATACTATAAATAGAGCCCTTGTGTCAAGCATTTTCCATCTCCCTCATTTGCATTGTTCTCATGCTAGTTTAGTTATATAGCTCTTTAGTGATTTTTGTGATTTACATATTTGCTACTAACCCTTTTGGTAGATGTTATATTTATTGCATGTATGCTTGCATCTCATTCTAGATTATCATTGCTAAGTTTGGTTCTTTGCATTTTCCATCTTACATCTTAGAATCCTTTGAGGATTGGCTCATTCATAGCCATTTCTTGAAGGTATTCTCCATTCATTTAGTCTTAGATTCGCTCATCTCATTTTGCATCTCATTTATCATTCAAGGTATTCAATAGTTGTGTTTTGGAAGAGCATATCTACATCCCTTATACTTAAGCACACCAACAAGGCCTCTTATGGGCACCCTTGTTGAGCTGCTTTGAGGTTGTATGAGGACTCTAATTTGTTGGTTGCATAGTTTGTTTTAAAACTCAAGTAGACTTATCAGTTTATCAATCTTATTTGTATCTTGAATGTATATGCTACTAATGTTTGCTTGTTTATGTATGCTCCTGACAAGTTAAGTTTTTGCATATACAGTATGAATTTTTCTTTTTGGTATTGTTATTGGTATTGGTTTTCCATCAATGCCAAAGAGGGAGATTGTAACAAAGAGATTATTTGATGTGTGGAATCTGGAACAATCATTATTTTGTCAGTGATATCAAACATGCTACTTGTTGGTAAGATAATTTCTTTTTCATGTGAATGCTATCATTTGTTTTATTGATGAAGAGAATTTGAAAAGATATGATAACAAGAGTACCTAGGGAAAGGTTGAGTTATATGGTGTGTAAAAGGAGCACTAAGACCAAGTAAGACATGGATGGTATGTTGTATTATTTATCTACTTAAGGCTGAAATAGATGGATGCACTAGCTAAATCGAGAAGAAAAAGGAAAACAAAATGTGTCTACTAAGCTTGACCAAGTGATCAATAGGAGCTGGGTGATGTTAGTTCAAGAGGAGTAGAAAATTAGTTAGTGTTGAGAAAAGTGAAGAAATGGTGTATGTCGAGTAAATTTAGTATGTGTTGAGTGTGTGTAAAAAGATAGTATGTGTTGAGTAAATTATAGTGGATGCTGAGTAACCCAGTGTTTGTTGAGCATCAGAAGCAAGTTATTGCCAAGTGACAGCAATAAGAGTTTGACTGAAGATTCATTGAACCTAAGCTAACGAAGTTGATTTCTTGAATTGTGTGAAGTGTGAGGAAGATAAGTATGATGAGCTGGTGGCACAAAATTCAAGATAAACCATTTTGAGGTGAATTCAAAGAGAATTATAAAAGTTTCTAGATGGAACAAAATGGAAAGAGGGAGGATTCGATGAATCTGACCTAACCCAAAAATGGACAATTGTGGTTAAATGGAAAAAAACCTAAATTCTCTTTATAAGGAGATACAAGGCTAGAAGAAACTATTGTCATGTGCAAGAACCTAAGGAAGGCAAGGAGTCTAGGGTGTTTCCTCATATGGTGGTCGAACAAAAGAGTTTGCAATTGGCATACTGAGCAAGAAGGCTTAAGGAGACGAATGCTTGAAGGGTGAACAAGTTGTCAGAGATGAACAGTATGAATTCCAATTAGAATCAAGGATTGAACCAGAGATCTATAATCTATACGTAAGTTGTGATATATTTCAAGTAAAGTCCTACTATTACTTTCTAACAATTGTATTAGTTTGGATAAATCCTTTGGATTAAGGTTTACCTAAAAATCATTTATAAATCCTTTAACCATGTGACATTGTAATATAATGTTCTAAAGTCCTCTAACAAGGCTCACTCCTAAAAAAATGATTGAATCCTTTAACCAGGTCACATTTAATAGTGTGTATTGTAACCTTTAAAGAAGTTGGCCTTTCATAGGGCATTGCTTCAAAAGACTAAAAATTGGTAGCATGTTACTAGTGGTTTTTTCCAAATTGGGTTTCCATGTAAAATCCTTGTGTCAAAATGTGTGATTGATTTTGTGGTGTTTAATATTTATATTTCTACAAAGTTATTCTAACCTAGGATAGTAACCTACTAAGTTATGGAATTATTGGATGCATGCATGACAAGGATATATGGATATGTATGTGTTAAGTGCTGAAAATTTTTATCTATAAATTTGGACCTTGGATAAATAATTTACCCCCATCCCCTTAGTTATTCTAAAGTATTCCAACAATGTGTGTGTGTGTGTGTGTGTGCAGATTATATCCATGGATGGCATATTTTGGTAAGGACCCACCCTGCCCCCTCCATCTCCACATCCACAACCTCCCATCTCACCTCCACCTCCACAGTTGCCTAGTCCTCCTCTACCACCTACCCATGAGGATCTAAAGAGAGCATAAGGCATAACATATGTGACCTTGTGCAAGGCATTTATACTCTCAAGGAATACATGCATACCCCCTTGGTTACTTCAATTTTACAATAACATGCAAGGCATTGTAGACTCAGTTCAAGGCTTGGATGTTGAAATAGATAGCTTATATTCATTGAGGGAATCCATGCATGCATATTATTCTGACCACCTCTCTTATAAATAGGTACATGACTTGAAAATGTCAAAAATAATTTTAAAAGATATTTTGTGAACCCAAAAACAAGTGACAATAAAAGTGACAAGAAGGCCTACATTCCTATTAGATGGTGTATACCCTAGATATAAAAGCATTTTTGGGAGTAGTGGTGGATGGTATTTGACCATCCATGACATGCTAATCATGAGGTGGCCATGTAATTTCTTAGGAAATTATGGGAAAAGTTTGAATTGGGTTTAAAACCCAATTATTTTGATATGAATCTATTTTAGGGGGTCGGTAGAGGGATGCCTTAGGATGGCCCTAGGGAAAATCTTTGTGATAATAATAGGACTCATTGATGCCCTTAGCCTCTTGTTCCTCTTAATGCATCATTGTTCCAATGCCTATCCATCATTGTGTAGTAGGATCTACACTTAGTTCATTGAGTGCCCTTTCAAATAATATAGTAGAGTAGTGGACATAGGCGAGGGTTGTTACTAGCCTTGGACACATTTTTACCAGTTATAGAGATATATGCAGAGACACCTAGAGCAATCCAGATACTACACTAGATGCTTAGGTTGTCCAAGGTGGTGATTTTGATGATGAGGTTTATGTTTCTCATGGTGGTAGTGGTGATGATTTTGATGTGTCTATTCCTAAAATTTTGCACGTGTAAAATTTTGAACATACGTGCAATGAAAATGAAAAAATGCTATTCATTTCATTCAAACAATAGAAATGTCATTGCATTTATTTATTTTTAGATATACATTGATATTTTCAAAAAAGATCCCACACAAGCCGTGAGTATAGCTCACTATACTACATTTCTTTCATAAAGAAATACATGAACAGATACATATAAATGAAAGAAAAGAAGTGTAAAGATAACCAGTCATTGCTTGTTGCTTTGACTGGTTATAAATCCTCTATCTAGCACACTCATCCAGCTCTGAGCTCCATGATATCGAGCATCTAAAAAAATGAAAACAACTAGTGTTAGATCCCAAAGGATCTAAGCAATGACCAATTATCTCTACAATGACATAAAGTAATTTGTTGATGCATTTCACTACAAGAGAAAGTAATCTGAGAAAAAGAAATAAAAATCATTTATGAGTGTCACGAGCCCATGCTCAAACCTCATGAAAGCTAACTTAAATATCACATAAAAGTCAAAGTATCAATAATCAAGAGATTGTTATTTCAGCATGCAACTGTTACTATGAAAATTAAATGCATGAACAAAATAAGATTTTTTGTCATCATAATCATGCATTTTAGAATGATTTCTACCAAAGGAACAAGAACAGGTAGTTTGGTTAATTGATTTCACAAGCTAGATAGATCTGCTGCCTCTTTGTCAACAAATATCAAAGATAAAATCATTATCAAGCAAGGCATTGTATCAGAGTTGAACATAATAACATGGATATAAATGAAGAAAGTGTGAATGAAAAAGTTGGTATTTCACACATGAAGCTTCCCATATAAATGGCACATGGTACGTTAACAACTTGTGTTAAAGAAAAATATTATACAAACAGAGGAAGAAAGTGTTAATGCCAAAATATTTGTACTGATCAATGTGATTGGCTATCAGAGTGTTACTATGTCAAGCCATGGTTTTAGAAAAGATGAAAACTAAATGTTCAATTTATGATTAAACAACAGAAAAAAAGGGAAAAAGATTGTTTTAATTGTAATGGAGCAAGCGAGAATGAGAATAGATCTACTACCTCTTTGTCAACAAAGATCTAGTATCAGTTAAAATGAGCTATCTTAAATACTTTTGTGTGCCTATTTGATATAGATATCTTGTTGATAATGGTGATGCCAATCTTCGAAGACAAGTAGATATTTTCTCAGATGAAGATAATTTTGGAAGAATATTTTACAGTTAGGAACAGACCTCATGCAAAATTTCCACAGATTGCTTTGATATTAGGTTCTTGCACTGCTAGAGAAGTTTATATTCCTACAATATGCATGAAAAATGGGCTAGGTTTCCACCTATACCCTTGGATGGTGATTCTTGGTAGTTCTCTATAGTTGGGTAATGTCGACTTCATCATTTTAGAGTTGGTAATGTTTGCAAGAATATTTTTTTAAATGTGCAAGGGCTGAGGTAGAAAGAACTATAGTTGAATGTAAAGAAAACTTTTAAAGCATAGCATGCATTATTAGTGGGGTTTGCCTGATTCACATGAAACTTCATAAGACCTCTTTTCCTACATTGAAAGGCCAATCATTATTGACAAAACACATTCATCTTCTGTTACTTGTAGCATATAAATAATCATGCTTAGCTTGAGGTAAATTAGTAGAGGCACCGGGATCATTGAAAAGCTTGATAAAATATAAGTTTCCAGTTGGGGATTTGGAACTCTTGATGATGGTTATCATTGAAAGGATGAGTTGGGCAGCTGGAGTTAGTGGAATTTTGTTGAGGACAAAAAATGTGAAGAAAACACAACCCATTAATTGGAAAATAGCATGTTTGCTAAAGATAGAACAATCCAAAATTCCTGAATAACTCATGACGGCTGTGAGAAAATCCATGTGCAGATCTGATGGGGACACAACCGAAGAATAGAATGGACACAACAAAAAAGGGAAATTGTATTAACTAAGAAAATAAGCTAGTACAAACAGTATAGAGAAAATAAACTTCAAAACATGCCCTAAGGGCTTATAATAGCATAAATCTGGAGATAATTTCTCCTTTCAGTACCTCCTCTCAAACTCCACTCCGAACTGCCATTTACAATGCCATCAATCTCCTTAAATAGACCCCGGAGGGTTAAGGACTAGGAGTACATTCTAGAAAGTGCTAGTAGGCATCCACCGACCAAAGAGAAGGTTCCAGAAGTTGTGTTAGAAGTCGGTGCAAATCTAGAAGAATCCAGAAATGGTAACCGAACTTCTGGGAGGCATAACTTTTGAACTGTAGCTCCGATTGACGAACTGTTTACATTTCTAGAAAGCTCTCGAAGCGCTCTATAGCCCTATGGACTAGCTTTTCTTGTCCCCCATTTTTTGGCCCTTTTCAAGGTCATTTGATGCCCCTAACCTGACTTTGAAGCATTTTTTGGAGGTCTCCAAAACTCAAAAAATTGCAATAACTTTCAAACCGTGGGGCCTTTTGACCTAATTCTTTTTCTGGAATGCTCTAAATTATAATTACATTCATCTAGCCAATTTACACCTCCTAGTTCACCAAAATGATGGCCCAATTACATGCTCCTATTTTTTTAGGATTTTCTAGCACACTGATAGTGGAACTGTGAGAGTTGGAACCTTTACTTGACCCAAATGGGTATCCAAAAATAAAAACACATGAAACAAAAATTAAGTCTAAGTACTCTTTTTTTTTTGGGTGACACAGGATTGCCCTTATACCTCTGGATGCTCCTGCATCAGACACCCAGGGTAGATTGAAAAGTGACCCTATCACTTTATGAATGGTAGAGGAAATCCCAAATGGGAAACCTTAGCTGCTGAAATCCAAGTTGAGTCCTCGATCGATCATCCTTTCCATTTGACCAAATACTCTTCATACTACCTGTTTCTAGTATGCCTACCCACACGATGATCTAGAATGTCTTCTACCTCCTCCTTCTTAGAAGCAAGAATTGGACATGGCTCTAACACCAACTCTTCATCTGCACCATCATCATGATACTCTGTTAAATCTTCAATGTTGAAAATGGGAGAATTGTGAATACCGTCTGGCAGCTCCACTTCATATGCATTTCTTGAGTCATGTTTCTTCAAAATTTTGCAGGGGCCAAATTTCTTCATTTTCAGCTTGTTGTAAGTACCGGCTAGAAATCTTTCTTTTCGTAAGTGCACCATGACTAGATCCCCTACTTGGAATTCCTTATGTCTTCTCCTTTGATCAGCCCTAGCTTTATACTCTTGATTCATCTTGGTAATGTGTGCCTGAACCTCCTCATGTAGATGCTTGTTATGTTTAGCGAATTCTTTCACTTTAGCACTTGTCATCTCCTCTTGTTCTATCTTCCTCAGCTCTGGTGCAGTCCTTGGGCTACTCCCATATACAATTTGGAATGGTGATTTTCCAATACTCCTATTTACAGAGTTATTATAAGCAAACTCTGCCTATGGTAGAATCAAATCCCATCCCTTGGGCTTATCCCCAACTAAACATCTCAGCAAATTGCCCAGACTTCTGTTTACCACTTTCGTTTGGCCATCAGTTTGTGGGTGATGCATGGAACTAAATTTTAAGTCTATTCTTAACTTTTTCCACAATGTCCTCAAGAAATACCCCACAAATTTAGTATCTCTGTCAAAAACTATACTCCTTGGAAGACCATGTAGTCTTACCACCTCTTTGAAAAACAAGTCTGCAATATGGACAGCATCATGAGTTTTGTGGCATGGAATGAAATATGCCATTTTGGAGAACCTATCAACCACCACAAATACTAAGTCATTACCCCTTTGTGTCCTCAGCAATCCAAGAACAAAATCCATACTTATGTCCTCCCATGGCCTTGATGGAACAGGCAATGGCTGATATAGGCCAATATTGTGACTAAACCCCTTGGCAACTTGACAAACCTGGCAATTCTATACAAACTTCTTCACATCTTGTGAAATTTGAGGCCAAAAATAATGTTCTCTAAGAATGGCAATGGTCTTATCTTGACCAAAATGTCTTGTCATCCCTCCACTGTATTTCTCCTTAATTAGATTTTCCCTCATGAAACTCCTTGGAATGCACAATTGACTACCTTTGAACAACATACCATCTTGAATCAAATAATCTAACCACTTGGTTCTATCTATAGCAACAGGTTCTTTACAAGCTTTCCAAGCTTCAGCAAAATCAGGATCCTTAGGGTACAAATTCTTGAGTTCATCAAACCCAACTACTTCAACCTGCATTACTTCTTGACTTAATACAACCCCAATAGCACTGCCACTAGCATCACAATCCACCTGAAACACTTTTCTAAAATTTGGAAGTGCCAACACAGGTTGTTCTGTTACCTTCTTCTTTAGCAATTCAAAACTTCTCGCAGCTATTGCAGTCCATTTGAACTCTTTTCTATCCCCTCTTATTGTATCAGTTAGGGGTGCACATATGCCACTGAAATTCCTAATAAACTTCCTATAAAAACTAACCAGACCATGAAATGATCTTACCTCAATAGCAGACCTTGGAGTAGGCCATTCCAAGATGGCTCTTACCTTCTTCGGATCCATTTTGAGACCTTCAGGTGATATAACAAACCCCAAATAGACTAACTCCCTTTTTGCAAAGTTACACTTCTTCAGATTAATTAACATTTTCTCTTCCCTTAGCCTTTCAAGGACACTACGAATATGCAATAAATGTTCTTCCAAAGTCTTGCTGAAAATTAAAATATCATCCAGATAAACAATAACAAATTTTCCCAAGAACTTCTTAAGTACCTCATTCATGAGCCGCATGAAGTTGCTTGGGGCATTCGTCAATCCAAAGGGCATGACTAACCACTCATAAAGACCCTCCTTGGTCTTGAAGGCTGTTTTCCACTCATCTCCTTCTTGAATCCATATCTGGTGATAACCACTCTTCAGATCTATCTTTGTGAAGTACTGACCTCCACTCAACCAATCCATAATATCATCCATCCTTGGCAAAGGAAACCGATACTTAATGGTGATCCTATTTATAGCTCAAGAATCTGTACACATCCTCCACTCTCCATCCTTCTTTGGTGCAAGTATTGCAGGTACTGCACATGGACTCAGGCTCTTTCAAATCAAGCCCTTCCTCAACAACTCCTGAACCTATCTATTTAGCTCCTCTGTTTTAGTAGGAGTCATCCTGTGAGCAGCCTTGTTAGGAAAACTAGCTCCTGGAATCAGATCTATCTGATGACTGATTTGCCTTACTGGTGGCAATCCATCTGGAACATTATCAGAGATAATATCTCCAAACTCCCCTAGTAAATCTGAAACTTCAACTGGTATTTCACTACTACCTTCTTTATCTTTCCTAGGAATCAAAGCATAGCACATATGCTAATGTTTCATGCCATTTAAAAACTTCCTTTCATCAACAAGACAAATCCTAGCACTGCTACATACCTTTTCCCCTTCCTTTTTCATGGGCTTCAATTTGTGGCGAACTCCATCCTTTGTCAGAGAGTATGTGTTTGCATGTCCATCATGTACTGCATGTCTATCAAACTGCCATGGTCTACCCAACAATAGATGGCAAACATCCATCGAAATAACATCACAGAGAACTTCATCATGGTAACTCCCAATTTTGAATTTTACTAAACATTGTTCACTTACCAGGACCTTATGATCATCTTTTACCCAAGCAATCCGATAGGGCTGGGGATGTTTCTCCCTCTTGAGCTTCAGCTTAGAGACCATCTCTTCTGATACCAAGTTATCAATGCTACCACCATCAATGATCACATCACAACATTTATCCTCACACTTGCATCTGGTATGGAACAAACTCCTCTGTTGTCCTGGTTCAATCTCACCACTTAGTAGGACTCTTTCATTTACCAAGGTCTCTCCTCTTTCTGCATCCTCTGAATGTGATGATTGTGCATCCTCATCCACATGAGCAACCCTAGCTTGGCCCTCAGCTCTCCTATCTGTCCTTCCTTGTCATTAAGGGCATTCAAAGGCACGATGACCTTCTTCATTGTAATGGAAATAGGTACCACGGAAGCCTCCTCTTCCTTGTCCACGTCCTCTACCTCTTCCTCTCTGATTTCCAAAGTCTTGATCATGGGAGCAGTTGAAACCCTCATTCCTCTAGTTCCTGCTAGTACCCACATCTTCATTTTTCTTTTGGGTTTCATTGTGGCCTCCAGATGATCTACCGCTTCCCCTTCCTCCTTGACCGCACCCTCTTTGTCTTCCTTCAAACCTTTTATTCAGCTTCTCTTCAACTCGTAGGGCAAACTGCTATGCCTCTTCAACACTGGTCATTCTTACCAGACTTAATTCCTCCTGGATGCTAGGTCGCAACCCACTGATATAACAAGCAACCTTATCCTTATTTGCTTCTACATGTCCCACTCTAATCAAGAGTCGGTAAAATTTCTCTGTATATTCTTGGACTGATCTTCCTGCTTGCTTTAACCCATGCATCTTCTTAAACAAATCAAGCTCATAGTCCACAGGAATGAACTGCTTCTTCAATTTGTCCACCATGTGATCCCATCTTGTGATCTTCTCCTTTCCTCTTCTGTTTCTTTCCAATTGAACCTCTTGCCACCAAATTTTGGCATGGCCTTTCAGTTTGGCCTTTGCAAACTTAACCCTATCTGGGTCCCTGATATCCTCATACTCAAAGTATTCTTCCAGTTCATTGATCCAATCGATCAACTCATCTAGTTTCAGATTTCCTAAAAATTCACCCACTTCAATTGTAGGTCTTTTCCCAAACTTAGTAATGGCCCTAAAAATCCTTTCCTCTGCATGATTTAGAACTTCCCCATCAAATTTCCCTTCTAGTTCGATTACTTCTTCTTCATTGTCATCCTCACTGTCGTCACCTGCGGTAACATTTGCTCCTCTACGAAGCTCCTCTTGCAATGCTTGTACCTGCCTTTGGAGGGCTCTAACCTCCTCAAGATTAATAGCTATGGCCCTTCCACCACACTCTCTTCATGGAGGCATCTTCTTAACTCAAACCCACAACCACATAGTCCTGGTGCAAACTGCCTCACAGTCGGCATTCTGTCTACACACTCAGGAAAACCAACTCTGATACCACTTGATGGGGACACAACCCAAGAACAGAATGGACACAATAAAAAAGGGAAATTGTATTAACTAAGAAAATAAGCTAGTGCAAATAGTACAGAGAAAATAAACTTCAAAACATGCCCTAAGGGCTTACAATAGCATAAGTCTGGAGATAATTTCTCCTTTCAGTACCTCCTCTCAAACTCCACTTCGAACTGCCTTTTACAATGCCATCAATCTCCTTAAATAGACCTCAGAGGGTTAAGGACTAGGAGTACATTCTATAAAGTGCTAGTAGGCATCCACCGACCAAAGAGAAGGTTACAGAAGCTACGTTAGAAGTCGGTGCAAATCTAGAAGAATCCAGAAATGGTAACCGAACTTCCGGGAGGCATAACTTTTGAACCGTAGCTCCGATTGACGAACCGTTTACATTTATAGAAAGATCTTGAAGTTCTCTATAGCCCTATGGAATAGATTTTCTCATCCCCCATTTTTTGGCCCTTTTTGAGGTCATTTAATGCCCCTAACCTGACTTTGAAGCATTTTTAGGAGGTCTCCAAAACCCAAAAAACTGCAATAACTTTCAAACCGTGGGGCCTTTTGACCTGATTCTTTTTTTGGAATGCTCTAAATTACAATTACATTCATCTAGCCAATTTACACCTCCTAGTTCACCAAAATGATGGCCCAATTACATGCTCCTATTTTTTTCAAAATTTTCTAGCACACTGATAGTGGAACTGTGAGAGTTGGAACCTTTATTTGACCCAAATGGGTATCCAAAAATAAAAACACATGAAACAAAAACTAAGTCTAAGTACATTTTTTTTTTGGGTGACACAGGATTGCCCTTATACCTCTGGATGCTCCTACATCAAGATCTATTCAAAAATGTAACTGGAATAACAATATAACTAAAAATGTTATATGCAGCAATACAGTAAACAGAGCTTTACCTCAAGCATATAAGAATGGCGGTTATCATCTATACCAAAAGATCTCTGAGCTTGAAGAAAATCGATAAATCCTCCAACACAAGATGGAATTTTGTGCCAACAAAAACCTCAACAAAGCTCCCAGAGACCTTCGGCCTCATACAGCATATCAAATATGACAAACCTTCTAGACACAACAAACTCATCAATGGCGGCACATAACTCAAAACCCTCGAATTTCTCAAGATCTCTAGCATGTGAATGAAAGAAAAACTGAATGACTTAGGGTATTCAACACCTTGTTATGCCCTTTTCTATATTTCATAAACATTTTGAAGTCCGTGGGGGTTTCTTTTATGTGGGTTTTTTTTTAAAAAAATCTTTTTACATATTTTTAGTTGTTTTGTGTTTCCAAATATTTATATTTGAAAGGAGGTTATATTGAGTTTTTTTTTCTTTTGCATGGTTATTATTGTAAAGAAAAAAATATTGAAATGATAATATTATAAATCATTTAATATTTGTTTTCTATTTTTAATGCAAAAGGAAAGTGGGGCATGATATTCATGATGTGATCTTTATGAGGATGTTAAAATTTGAAGACAGTAAGAACCTTTTTAGGAAAGAATCTAGGGTCAACTTTAAACTTGTTATGGCAATTAAAGGGCCTTTATTGACTATTAGAGTGTTTTTAGTGCAGTTATTAGTGAGTCATTGGGTTCTTTATGAGATAATGGAGTTTTCCCAGGGGTAGGACTTCATTATGTGAGTGATTAAGTCCTCTTTTTTGTGCTATCATTCTGCATACGACCCAAGGAGTTGGGATTGTACTTGATGAGTTTTCTAACTCATTTGAAGAGAGTTCTAATTTTAGAAGGAGTTTTGGAGACTCATTTTCAGGGTCCTAAGCTTTATTGCAGAATCTGTAATTCATCTTTTGGAGATATAATACAAATGACAGCAGTGTGATGACGTTATTCTATGTTAAGTATTGAAGCCTTCTTTCTTTCTACAAGTCCTGTATGCATTTTATAAGTGATTTGAGAGAATAACTTGAGAATTTTCCTTATTCCTTGTTTTTTCTGTCTCATTCCAGCACCTGTTTGTAGAAAAGCAAGTTTATTTGCAAGTTATGAAATTGATCAAAGTGAGATGTTAGTTTGTCTTTCTTTTGTCGTTTCAGTACTGGAACCTTATCATAAATCATTTGTGCAAGTCTTTATAGGAAGTTGTGTTTTACTTACATTTCATATAAGCTATATAATCCTCTCTATCATGTGAGTTACGTCTTCATAATAACTTTGGTGTATCACCTCCTTTTCTTAGTTTAAGCTTTAAGTTTTAGGTTTACTTCTAGTATTCTCTTCCTTTTCCCTAACAATTTTATTAAGCTTTAGAGTTTATCACTGAAAAATCTAATAGGAGTCGGCCTAGAATCCAGAGGTTTCATTTCATTATCTAGTCTCACATAATGAAATGACTCCCATGTTAAGTAAGGGTTACTGAACATAACCAGTTCAGTAGGGTGTAAATCCTAAAACTTAACAGTGTCATCATATGTTGACCTTCTTTGTGCAAAGGAAGACAATAAGGAGCAATAGGTACAAATTTAATTATAAATTATAGAGTACATGCTTATTTACATTTTACATATATATAATTGTATGAACCATAATGTATGTCAATTTTTAATGAACAAAGAATGGATGATATTGTTTCTCCTAGGAGACAATATACCCTTTTTTCAAGACCTTTAGGCATTGGCATCACTTATACAGTATGCACTTTGAATTAAACTTAAAATAATGTACATTGAAACTCAAATTTAATAACATGAGCTATTGCATTATTTTTGCCTAATTTTGTAGGGATTATCAACTATTACATAATTAGATACTTCTACCAGTCTCAACCTCAAATACCTATGGTATGAGCTTTTCAAGAAAATAAATTATTACTATTTTTATGTACATGCTTACCAACTTATCTTCAATTATAATTCATGGATAATAACATGTTGATTTTATGAATAGAGGATGGATGTTACTATTCCATCTAGGCCTCGGTATAGTCTATTTTTGAGACCTTCAACTATTGGCAATTTTACACATGTTGATGCATCCACTAGTGAGGCTCAACCTCAAATACCTACTACATGTACTTTTTAAATATTTTTTTCATGCTTACTAACTTATATTGACAACTTTGGTTAATCTCTATCTATTGCAATCATAGGCCATTAGAGTACATGATCGTCATGCTACAAGCATATCTCTAGACCCATTTGTAACATTGGCTAGTACTCTTATATGATATAAATGTTTTTATGTCATAAACTAATGTACTTTTTTATATATGTACTTTATAATTCATGTATATACAATTTTGACTCAAGGTTTATGTATTCATTATTTTAGGAGGATATCCCCATGGGTGTTGGTAGAGTATAGAACTGAGTCAGATGGAGGTACATACATCATCCTTTGAGGTTATAATTATTAAATGTAGGTTAGTATGATCTTTATCAAATTTTTAGAATTTATCTATTCTCTTGCAGGACTTGATTGCTGCCATATTTGGTGGCTATGAGAGTGCACCTCCTCCTATCACAGAGGGACACCATGAGCACATGGTAAAATTTTAAATAAGTTCATTATTTTATTTTATTTGTGAACTATATTATGAAAACCATTTCAATTAAACATGCACATGTTGTCTTCTCATGATGTCGCACAGGATGCCATAGAGGATGTCATGTAGGATGCCCCACATGTTGTTGCACATGATAGACTATGTCTTAAATTTTCATTTTAGACTTGTTACAAGGACACCTTTACATTGTTCTTTTATGAGACACTTTATTTATTATGATACACTTTGTATTACGACAATTATCTCTATTATATTTTTACGACTTGTTATCATGTTATCATACATTAGGCCATGTTATATTTTTACAACTTGTTATTATGTTAGTATATAGTATCTTCTTATGTTATCATCTTATCTTATATTGAATGTTATCATACATTAGACCATGCTATATTATGTTTGTACACTACATTTTTAAAAATAATATGATGAAATTTTAGATTTCATACATTTTGTTATCATTTTTAATGAACATGTTTGTACAAGCATATCTGATGTACCCTTATATTTAATTAAATGTAGGAACAATAATTTATACATGTTTGAATGTAAAATTAATGGAAACATATAGGAGATCATTAAAATTTGACAAAGAACTTAATATCAAGTGCACACCAATAACTTTCAAATAGAAGTGAACTCATATATTTAAAACAAGTGAACTCATATATTTAAAACAAGTGAACTTATATATTTAAAACAATATGGACACATATATAGAAGTCAACTCATGTTTTTAAATGTTTGCAATAGTATTTGATTCAAATGCAAAATTAGATTAACACATTTGTTCAAACAAGGTCCTACAAAATAAAAAATGAATTTGTTGAAATGTTTGTAAAAGTATAATTTTATAAGTCTTATGCATATAATGTAAATATTTTTAATGTAAACTCACCATGTGTAATTGCACAAGATGTTGATGTTATCTGTGACATCATCAAAAATTTCAAAAGTTGTACTTGAGACCTAAATAAGAAGCACACACATTAATACTATTAACAACATGTACATACATTTATTATACAAGTACATATAAAAAGAGAACAATAAAAAATGGTTGCATGTTTATAAAGATGTAGCCAACCTATTGTACCATCTACATCCTCTCTCTTTTCCAATGCATATATGATTGTCTTATGCTCTTCCATTGAAATTGTCCATAGTACCTTATTGGTGGGTCTCCCTTTGTATCTTTCTAATTTGATATTCATTGTCACCGCCAAATGAGAATAGTGTAAAATCTTCTATTTTAATTGGTAGTCTTCAAATGTTGGTAAACCATTTATTCTTATTAGGTATCTACATAGCTAGGTGCCAACTACAATGACATACCCAATTCGATACTGAAAACCATCATCATCTACCTGATGACATATCATTTTTTTCTTAGGTTCCACACATCTAGCTAGTCAGTACTCAGTCTATTCATCATTATCATCAAGAGCAATAACAACATAAACATGTCCTTTAAGATAAGTTAAACCACACATGCATGTACTTGAAATATATTTATGACATATATAAATAAATAATATAAATTTAAGCACAATCAAAACAAATTGAATTAAATTGTACATACTGGGTTGTACAAGGTTTGAAAAATGATCATAGTCCTCTGATGCAAATGTAATATTTCACCCTTCATTGATTATATCATCTTCAATGTGTGTTTCAATAGGTGCTAATGATTTTTTTTTGTATTCTTCAACTCATTTTGTATTCTCACATTCTTCCCATTTACATGCAAGAGAAAATTGGAAATTAAACAAAACATGAATCTCCCTAGTCCATATAATCCAAGCGTTAGAATCAGTACTCCTAAATGAATGTCATTTAGCTGACTCACTAATTATATCACAATCATGTCTTGAAAGGATATTCTTCTCTTCAACTAGTCAAAAGAAACATCTAATTGTAGAGTTCTGACTTGATCCTATGTATAAAGATCTATTACACCATTCCACTATGTCATGTGCATTTTTGAAATTGTCTTTTTCCTCAAATTTTAATTGCTCTCTGTAAAGGGTTCTCTTCAATTTGCACAAGCAACATCATGTTCTCCTTTACCATGTCTAGACTCAAACAAACTCTACATATGTTTGATATAATTTTACCTATGTGTCCTACTCAACCATTAGAACATTCTATTATTCTTGAATTATCCTATACAAGTATCTGACCATGTTAGAAATTTTGTCATTTGAACTTGTCTCTCCCTTAAATTATCATAAAAGACCTCAAAGCAATATTTGAAAAACATAGATGCGTGTATTTTATTATCACTCATATAGAAATGATACTCTATCAATATTTTTTAATCCTATTTTGTACCATCAAGTGCATGCCTATAAACTATATGAAAAAAAATTGCTACTTGCATTGAATTGCAATATTGTTATTATACCTCATCTTGGGGTGCAAGTGTGTAGTTCTCTGGAAAGTCAATAACTGAAAGTATACAACCAATTGAAAACTTATTCTTATATATAAAAAAATTTCATCAAGCCATCTAGCATATTGATAGTCTTTAACATATTTTGGTATGATCTTACTCTTAAACTCATCCATAAATGCATGACAACTAACTTTTTATATAACTAGATCACACCTTCTTCCAACATTTAGATCCTTCAATGGATATTCAATAGTTTTGAACCTTTTTACATCAGCTAATTGTTGTCCAAAATTAGTCAAATAATTTTCATGCAAACAATCATCTAACAAAGAAAGATTGCCACACATATCACATGTACCAAAAAGACATGCATTGAAAAGAAAATATTGCTCATTAGGTGGCTTACAAAACAAATCTAACATGAAATCCTTTATAGTTTGAGGTGGTATTTTATACCACATCCTAGCAATATTTCACTATTATGCATGGTACTACTTATAGATTGAAATACATCATAATGGTAACAAAATTGAACATGAGTTTTATGACAACATGTGACTCTTTCCTTGTTAATCCTTACATACCATGGTTTACACTTTTCAAAAGATATTTGACTAATGCTAATAGTTAACACCTTATCATCTTTCTTTTTTTTAATAATTCAACTTGAGTCACATCCAAAAGGTTTTTAGGATGTGGATCACGTGTTTTTGAGCCAACTCTCAATTTAGGAACATGTATTTGATTAGGTGATACTCTTGTATTTCTTTACAACTCTATCTAAATTCGTATGACTCACATTAATGTATACACTTGTATTACTAATCAATCTTTTGTTAGAAGTTCATTTGTTAACTAGAGTAGTTGTTATTGCTCATCATGTTACATTCTTATCTTTAGAGTGACTTCTCTTTCTGATAGCATTAAAGGTACTAGCATAAAGACTCATCTTTATTCTTGGGTTTTACATAAATTCCTAAGTTGTTTATCACTTTTTGCATTTTATACTTTTAATTAGTTGCAACATTAATTGACATCAAAACCCAAATTTCTTATTATAAAAAAATTTTCTATATAATCTATTACCATATGTCATAATCTGTCTCCATGAAACCAATCCATAAAGATTATCTAGCACATCATTAGAAAAAATAAAATGTGCATGTACTTCAGTATCATTCAAGCATCTTTCTTCATTACTTGGTGTTTCCATGTCTACATTCGTATTGTTGTTTTCAATTGGCATTTGATTTTCAATGTTAATTGGAATTTGAATCTCAATTTCATTTTTTCTGTATATTTCATTTGTGGTTTGAATTTTGATTGGATTTTGTTTTGCTTGTTCATTTTTCATTCTATTCTCATGAAGACAGTCTAAATTATTTAAATCATAACTTACTTCTAAAAAATTACCAATTTCATCATGAGAATAAACTTGAGGCTATGGAGACACACCTGTATTGATTATTTGATTAGAATGTGCACCTAAATCTCCTTGTATTGGGTTCTCTTCTTTGACCTCTTCATCCATCATGGCATCCTCAATGTCCTTCTCTTGTGAAATGATATTTGAAATTTAAGCCTTAACATTGCTCAACTCTCTAATTCTTTGTCTTCTCTCTTGTTGATGCTATACTTCCTTCTCTTTGTTTGTTGCAATCTCCTCATCTATTAAAACTTTAATTTTCTTCTTTCTTCATTGTTTTGATCCCATGTTTGCACCAGTTTTGAATTCAAATCAATCAGAACTTGTGAAATGCAACAAATGAAAAGAAAATAGAATAATATGACAAGATTTTGTTGTTGCATCTTGAGACTATCAAAGAATGTTTGAAATGGCTATTTTTTGCTCATGTGGGCCATTTTTTGGGCCACAATTGTAATTCCCCACTCAAGAACCCAAGAGAAATAACCTAACAGAATTCAATGTTTACCAAACTATTTTTTTAAAGTTTAAACAACACAAGATTTTTGAAATACTTTTGAATAACTAAGAAGCGGGGTGAATCAGTTATCCAAGGCTCAAATGTATAAATAAAACTTTTCACAACTTAGTGAACCCATAAAACATTCATATCCATGCATGCAACTTACTAGATTATGCCATCACTAAAACTTGTATGTTACTATCAAATCAACTTGTAAAAATGTAAAGCATGAAACACAATAGATTCATTAACACACTTGACACGATGATTTACATGGAAACCAAATTTGGGAAAAACCACCAGTAACATGCTAGTCCTTTTCACTCTTCTGAAGTGATTCCTTGTGAAGGCCAACCTTGTTAAAGGTTACAATATAAATTGTTAAATGTGACCCGGTTATGGATTTCAATCACCTTGTTAGAAGTGAGCCTTGTTAGAGGACTTTAGGCCATTCACTTGGAATGCCACCTAGTTAAAGGACTTACAAATGACTATTAGGTCAACCTTAATCCAAAGGATTTACCCTAGACTGATACAATTGTTAGAGAGTAACAATAGAGCTTTGATTTGATACAACTTACAACTTCTCTTGTAGATTTCAGATCTCTGTTCAGTCCTCAATTTTGCTTGGCTTTCATATTTTTGAGCTCTAACAGTGTTTTCACCCTTCAAGCATTCATCTCCTTAAGCCTTCTTGCTTAACATGTCATTGTAGACTTTTCTCTTTGGTCACTTGATGAAGCAAAACCCTTAACTCCTTCTCCTCTTTAAGTTCTCACACATGACAACTTTTCTTTATGACTTGACATTCCTATAAATAGGAAATTAGAAAAAAAAATCCCACTCATTTTCCATCGTCTAATTTAGGGTTTTGGATGGATTATGTAGGATACAATGTATCTACCCCATATCTTTTATCTTATAGAAAAATCTCCTAAAATCCATTAGAATTTTCCTAAAAATGGTTTACATCAAATTTTGTGCCACTAGCTCATCAACCTTATCTTCCTCCTAGTTCACAAGTTTCAAGAAAAAAAACTTGTCGACTTAAATTCGATGAATCTTCAATCTTTAACATAATGTAGCAAATCAACATTATCAATCTTATGATGCTCAACACATACTACGTTGCTCAGCATCAACTACAAAATCACTTGGCATCAACTAAAGTCTACTGATGCTCAGCATCAACTAAACTTTACTTGGCATTAACTATCTTGCTTGGCATCCGCTAGAATTTTCTTTCACTTGACTCCAACTAACTTTCTGCTCGGCTTGCACTGAATTTTCCTGTCACCTACTATCCACTTGATCAAGCTTGGCAACCAAGCTTTGTGCAACTTGTTCTTCTAAACTTTCTTAGCGTAGCCAACATTTGTAACCTTAAGTAGATTATCAATACATCATGTCATCACTATCTTAATTGATCCTTGTACTTCATTACAATATCATAACTCAACCTTTCCTCTAGGTGCTTTTGTTACCTCTCATTGATCAAATCCTCTTCATCAATCAACTAAGTGATAGTACTTGAATCTTATAAGAAGTTGTGTTCCTCTTAGCTTTTAGAAATCTAAAAGTTGCATGGGGTTCGATACCCCGCATCTCCATGTTTTACTTATTTTTTGTGACCGATTATTTGAAGGTGAACATAACGCTTTAAAATAGCACTTTTCAACCACTTTGCACTCCATGACATCTATGGAGAGCTCTAAATGTCTAAACCTACATTCCCCTATTTGACTGCAAGTTTGACATCAATGACAAAACAATGATTGAAACAAATACTCTTCTTCAACAATCTCTATTAACAATGATCTTTTCAATCAGGTTTCAACAAAGATAACAATGTGGAAGCAATTACAAATATGGTTTTCTATTCCTCAATGGTTCCTCCGCGTTGATTCAAGTTTAAGAAGTTTATATTAATTAGCTAAGTCTCAAAAATAATGTTCATAATCTAAAATAAATAACAAATACATCATCTCATAGGAAAATGCATAAATACAACTGATACAATGAAATACATCTAATGAATAACATCCATTGTGCATGTCATAGGGTATGCGAGAATAGATACAAGCACATCAGAATACAAGATACATGTGATATCCCCATCATAATAGGACATATAATTAAAATGTGGTTAATTAATAAATTAATAAAATAGTAATAATAATATATTTAATAAGTTATTATCATACTATAATATTGCATAGTATATTATTATTACTGATATATAAAGTATTATATAATATTATTAAAAATAATAATATATTAATATGAAATATAGTCTATTATTAATATATAATAGTCTATTATTAATATAACATATGTTATTATTAATAAATTATCAAAATCAATTAAAAAAATTATAATATAATTATTATGAAAGGACATGACACTTAGCATTGATAAGCGTGTGTATGTGTATAGATCTTGAAAAGAAAATTATCAGAAATATATAAAAAGATATCAAAAGTTTGTGTTTTATAAAATGATGTCGCTAAGGGGACATTACAAGTGCTATTAGAGCATGGTCCTACCAGGCTAAAGAAATAGAAGCAGTCTAGACAATCCTCATTCAGAAATTTTTTTAATTTTAATTTGTGTATTCTCTCCGAAAAAATAAAGAAAACAAGGTCAATTACTGAGTAGTGATGTCCAATAATCAAGAAGGTTGAATAGATTGAGCAACAATGATGCATACATAAATAATAAGTGACATATTGTCATATTAGAGAATGATAATAGAGATGCTATGTGAGTTCAATTAGTGACAAATATTTTATACAACAACGATTCTCATGGAAGTGCAAACAACAAACAAGTATCCTTATCGGTGGAAGGCTACATAATGTCAAAATCTATGATGTGCAATGTAGTAGAATTGATGAGAAAGAAAAAATGGCAAGGGCTTGATAGCATTAAGACTTATCTTTCTACTGATTTGATGGTTCAAATTATTGTGTGTGTATTTTGAACAAGGAAATAAAACTCGAACACTGATCAAGTTGATTACAAGTTGATAATGATGCCATGATAATCTGAGAATCCCCAATATAACAGAAAAATAAATACAACAACAATGGATAAATACCTCATAATTGGAAATCAATGAAAACAATTAAAAATCCCAAGTTTAACTATAAGAACAAAAACACTTGAACCATTGTATAAATTGAAAGATGATTTTATATATGGAGGATAGGCAAAAGTTAGCTCCTTATAGAATCAAGAGAGGACTTGAAATAAATGTATAAAGGAATGGGTTAGACTTCAAAATAAAAATAAAAATAAAAAAATACGACCAATATCTAGACTCGTGGATATAAATTATGAGTTCTTATAGTTGTGAGCAGCAAAGAACATATTATCATTATTACATGTCTTGTCTCCAAGGAAATGGAGATCCATAAATTTAAAATATCTAAGGATTGTGTAGACCATAACTCTTTTAAGGAAGCATAAATTTATCCTATGATCATATCACATTGCTATCACTATTTAATCTTGTGGGAAGGACCAACACAAGTGACTCATACAATGCAAAAACTGCTCATGTGTCCTATATAATTCAATGGTGGAATCAATATCAATGTCTGGGCATAATATTTACATCATTGATGTGTTGGGAGATTCATTAAAGAAAATATAAATTGATTCAAAAGAATAAAAAATTTAGATTGATATTAAACAACACAAAGTAAAGATATCCAATCAATCATTGAGGAAGCGGTAATTGAAATATTCCATTAATTACTAAATAAGATATACATTGATTAAGATTACATTATATTTTTGTAATAGTTCTTAATCTTAGGAATATACTAATAGATAGAGATAAAGATCATGAGTATGAGGATTAAAATTAGGTTTAGTGACATACATGTCAGATGAGTAAAAAGAGTTATTCAAAAATTGTGATATTATAAATCACCTATTGTTAGATCATCACCAATAATATAAATTAAGTCCTACGAGAAGGATCAGAAAATATCATCTTGACATTTTTGAGACACTATACAAGAAAATATATTGACAATATTACAAGCAGATATAACATCTAGAGAGAGAGAGATAAAAATAGAATATTAGTAGATATAAAACAAACATAGAGGATGGAATATAAAAGGAGAAAAAACATTGCATTTTTATAATAATAATAAAATATCATAAGGATTAAGCTCACAACGCCAGTGGAAAACATAGAAAAGGGTTAAAGAATTATGTTTCAAAATAGAGAACTCCCATATCCAAATCTTTACACTAATAGTAAGGGCTTGTTTGGTTGTAGACATAGGAATAAAGAATAGGAATGCAATATTGGGAATAGGAATGGCTATTCCAACAACAACTATTTTTTGGAATGGGTATAAGCTCATTTTAGAAGCAAAATGGGAATATGTATTCCTATTCGCTATTCCAACTGGAAAACCAAATAGAAAATAGAAAATGTACTCCAAATTTTCTATTCCTATTCGAGCATCCAAATGGGCTAGTCCTCCCTCTAAGTAAGTGGAATATTGAACGAATTTAATATGACATGACCATGTTGGAAATATAAGGTAGGAAAGGTTACTAAGAGGGGAGGGGTGAATCAAGAACCAATAAAACTTTACCTCATTTCACCAATTAATGCTTCATATAATATTTTGATCTAATTGCATGCATGAAAGAATGAAAGCAAATAAACATCAATAGCAATTTGAAACAAGATATGGTAACCCAAAGACCTTCCAATTAGAAAGTAAAACTAGGGTGGGGATGATATCCACAAGCTTTAGTATTGTAGTATAAAGTTAACCTGTTAAGGCTTATAATTGACCACTTCTGGTGATCTTCCCTATTAGGAGCAATAAGGATTGTGAGGTCCACCTTGTAGAAGGATTTACAAACATACAATGAAGTATGCACTCGGTTAAGAGATTTAGCAAAGATTGTTAAGTCTACCCTATTAAAAGATTTGACTGATGCACCTATTAGGATGAACTAGTGGCTGATCTCTGATCTGTATCTCTAATTTGTTGGTTGAGATTCCTTGTGTTACAATGATCATCTGACTATGATAGATAATAATTTGGTGTCCCTTATACTTCTTGCAGCCTTCTTTTAATTTGCACTTATGTTCATCATATATATATATATATATATATATATATATATATATATATATATATATATATATATATATATATATATATATATATATATATATATATATCTATACATACATATATATACATATATATATATATATATGTATATATCTATACATATATATATATATATATATATGTATGTATATGTGTATATACACATATACATACATATATATATATGTATGTATATATGTATATACACATATACATACATATATATATGTATGTGTATGTATGTGTATATATGTATATACATATATACACATACATACACATACATATATATATGTATGTATATGTGTATATACATATATACATACATATATATATGTATGTATATGTGTATATACACATATACATACATATATATATCTATATATGTATAGATATATACATATACATATATATATATATGTATATATATATACATATATATATATGTATATATATATACATATATACATATATATATATATATGTATATATGTATATATATACATATATATATGTATATGTATATATCTATACATATATACATATGTATATATATGTAAATATACATATATGTATGTATACATATATGTATATATACATATATGTATATATACATATGTACATATATATATACATATATATATATATATATGTATACATATATATCTATACATATATATATATATATATATATATTTTTTATTTTTTATTTATATATGTATATATATATACACACATACATACTTACATATATACATACATACATATATTTGTCTATGATACAATGCATTACATATATACCAATCCAATTTACAACTTACTAGAGTCAGCTACAATACCAATTGTACATCATAATCCACAAAGTTGGCCCAACAGTTATAACTCGGGTTTTGAAAACAAACTTGGTGAAGTTATGATACATGACAAAAACTATCAATGCTTGATAATCTTTGCCACTTAGTTGAACTTGAGGCTCAATCCATACTAATCACTTCCAAGTAGCTTGAACTCGGTTAACATTGTATGACTCAGTGAACTCTGAGTAACTTGGTAGTAACTAGATCACTAGGTTGACACAGTATGACTCGATCAACACTAGATCCACTTCGTTAACCTTGTGAGCTCGGTAGACACTGGTGGACTTGGTTAACACTATAGAGCTTGGTTAACACTACGATGTCCTTCACTTCCACTGACTAGCTTAATAGCCTCTTCTATGCTTGGTTTGCACTAAACTTTGTCTCTGAAACTTGCTAAACACTGTGTAGCTCGGTAGACATTGCAAACTAACTACTTAGCTCAGGAACAACTAAATCACATAGTTAACATTACAAACCGATTGATAAGCTTAGCAGAAACTATAGAACTTGGTAGCAATGTAACCAATTGACTAAGTGTTGAGTCACTGATAGACAAATCTTAATGTCAACAATCTCCCCCTTTGACATTAGTGACAAAAACACTTATCAAAACAAAAATCTGATTGATCAAAATTGTAGGTCAAAACTTCCTTTGCCATTATTTTATGTCTTTACTCAGTTTTGACTTATATCTATTGTAGCTCAGTAACATACTCTATTTTTTTTATTTTTCAAAATTTCTTTTGTGAAATATTTTTTTGCTTATATTCATACTAAACTATACTGCTCCCACATACATATATCTCCCTTACATGCATACAAATGGAGTATAGTATACTTCTCCTCCTTTACATATTAATTCTCTCTTATTCTTATACATATACACTTCTCTCCCTTTTTGACATAAATGCCAAAGGTGTATAATATCTATATGTTAATACCAAAATGTAACAAGAATTCATAATGTACCTTTAGAATAAGTATCATTGTCTTCTTCCAATTTTCTTGTAGCACCTTTCTTATATGTAATGCAATATGAACTTCTGCTGATAATTTCATCATGTGATCGGCTATTGATAAGTTTTAATCATGGATGAGTGTCTTCGCATGTGCAATATGTTTCTACAATGCGTCCATGTTTGGAAGAATCATACCTTGGATTTCTACAAGTGTGGCCTTGATCCTTTCTTCTTCCTTCCATAATTCTACTTGCAAGTTTGTTAAATATCTGATCTTTGAATAATGTGCAAAACTATGGCTTGGGTCAAGTGATAGCTAGTGTACACTTGCCTTCATGTCTTCATCTATCTTGGACAATTTCTCCTTGATATCCTTGGTAAAGATAGATGTGTCACTTGAAAAATAATGATATAACATTGTTAAGAGATGTTTCTAGTGTACCAAGAATAGTAGCTAACTCTACTTGGTCTATTGCAATTCTTTGTGCAACTTGTTCTAACACTCTATTTTCAAACTTCCTTTCTGCTCTCTAAAGTATTTTTTCCTATCCATTCAAGTATTCATTGAATTTGTGGATAATATATGCTAATTGATTCAAAATAGGTTGTGTGCCATCAACCTCAATACTTAGAGCATCAACAAATATGCTCTTTATGTCTTCAAAGATTTGATTCTCTTTCTTCTTTTCTTCTCTAAGGTTATGCTGCTTAGCTCTCCTCTTCAATAATTCACCCATGGTGTTCATTTGATCAAGAATGAGAGTAGAGATATCCCAATTTGAAATAACTATATCCTCATGTATATCAATTGTTTCTACTTCTTTGCCTTTTTCCTTTAGAATGGTGGAAACAATTTGTTTCCCCTTGTCTAGGACTTCAGTACTCGGTTGAGAATGGTTCTCAACTATCATTTTACTAGCTATAGATATACTATGGAAAATGATGGACCAGAAACAAAATTTCAATTAGCACTAACAACATGAATACCTTGTTGTTGCTTGGTCGAGCTTGATGATGGAGGACTTTGTTGCATGACAGATGAAGTGTTAGGCACTTTTTTCATTGATACATTCAACTGAACAGACTTAGAGCTCAGTTGGGTGCTTGGTGTAGTATTTATAGCCACAAGCAACTTGGTAGAAGCTATCTCTGAGCTAGATTGCACTAAGGTTGTGCTCAAAGAGTGAGGAAATGAGGCCATGATTATTGCTACAATTTTCTCTACATCAGTCTCCTCAATACATGTATCTTTGGAAGATTTCCTCCAGTAGCTTCGTGTTCTTCTTCATCATCATCTAGATCAAAATCATCAATCTCATCATCTTTTATTTCTATATTCTCTTCCTCATCTTCATCATCATCTTTGTCATCAACATGTACAATAAAGTCACTAGGTTGATGTAGTTTGTAAATGTTTTTCCATGTAGTTGTTGTTGCCTTTACTACATATTCAATGTCTTTTATCAATATCATACATGTGTTCATTTTGAGAGTGAATTTATTCTCATTTTGTTTCAAGGATTCTTTGACCTCCTTCTTACTAAGATTAGCCATGAGTTATATCAAGGTCTGCTCAAAGATGTCCATGATTGTCTTATTTGCATGCTCCCATCTAGGCTTAATTGTCTACATAAGCGCATTAGGAATCTATTGTGTAAGCTCATCAAGTGAGTATTTCCATTTTCCTAGCTTGGTCATAAAAACATCTTTAGTCTACCTTTTCTCATCCTCATTCCTTGTCTCATATTTGAAAATTTTGAATTCTTCCATGCTAGTTCCTTCTTCCATTTTCTTCAGTCTTTCAAGAAGTGTAGGTGGAGATCTCTTGAAGATTATTTTCTCAGCTTCATATTCACCTAACTTCAATTTCTTTCTTGACTTGGATGCCCTTCTACTGAAGACAACAAGGGATGACTTGGCAGGTCTAGTTATGATAACCTTTCATTTCTTCCTCAGAAGCTCTTCTTCCTCATATTTTGTTTCTTCTTCTTCATCCTCTATATCATCTTCTTCAATGCCATCATCTTTCCCTTAGTAAGCATTAGAGGGGAACCTATCTGCTTAGTGCCTTTCTGTAGCTTTTCTACTTTTCTCCTTCCTTTATTGATTGCTTCAAGTAACTTAACCTCAAGCTCTATTCTTGCCTTAGCTTCATCATAGGTGTCAAAGTATGTAGTTTTAGGATGCACAGGCTCATTCAACAGAGCCTCTATGATATCCTTGGTGTCATCAATCTTAACCTCGTACTCTAGAGGTTTAACCCATGCCACTCTAGGTCTGACTGCTTGAATGTACACCTTGTCATAGTCCACCATGAAATAGATATCATCCTCATAGTCTTCTACAAGCTTTTTAGGAATCCTAAATATATTATTCATCTTTTCTTTGAATGTTTCAAAGTAGTTATCCATGATACTTTCAAAATTTTCACCCATCTATGCTATATACTCATTAATTTGATACAAAATAGGAACATATTTCCTCCAAACTATTGTACCTTTGGAAGGGAATAATTTTTGAATAAAGAAAAGTAAACATGTAAGAAGGGATCTGAACTTACACCCATTATTCGTTGATCCTCTGATGCTCTCCATATTCTTGCTAAACTAGTTCAACAGTAACTCGGCAAGGTTGAAGGATAGGTTGTCCTTCATGACCTTGTAAGTGAGATCAACTTCACATGATACATTATTTAGTCTGCTTGAATTGTAAATACTATGTTTAGTGATGTGAATGCCAAATTTTAGTTCAACATCACCTACACTGGTAGTCTTCATTCCTCTTCCATCCCACTTGGAAAGAATTTTCTTTTTAATTCGACCTGACATAGGGTTTTAGTTGTATTTGCTTTATTAAGCATTGGGAGCCCATTGATTCTATGGATCATTTTCTTTGTTATCTGAATAGGTTTCTCCAACAAAAACTATCCACTATGTACATGGCTTAGAATATATCTCATCCATTTGACTTGGAAGTCTCTTCGCATATGTGATATGTCTGTCAAGCCCTTGGTTTCCAAATGTTGATGTTCGAGTTTTAATGCACCATCCACACGTGATTCCCTAAATGCTTCATTCACTTCTAGGGTTCTGAGTTCCTAGATTGAGAATTGATAAAAATAATAGATGGCGTGCATGAGTAATACCTTAGGTAGAATTTGCAATTGTGCACGAACTAGGTCAAGCACTTCTACAATTGTTAGACTCAACTTGAATCTGGTGCCTTACAATTGACTCCTCAAATCAACATTTTAGACCCTTTCTTATTTTTGGTGCTGGAAGATGTCATTGCTCGGTAGGGTTTTACTAAAAACTTTTAAAAACTTCAACAAAAAGTACTCAAATTGCTTAGGGGTTCTGAATTCGCTCTTCTCAAATAACTCTAGAAATTTGCAGTGAAACAATGCCCTTGATTTCTTCCTTTTAACAAATTTCCCCTTTTTAATCACCATTGATGCTTAGTACATATACTCACTCAGTAACAGACTATCCTCCACTCGATTTGGCTTTTAATGCTAAGGAAATATTCACAGCTCGGTAGAGTCACCAACAACTCGATAGGAATTACCAACTTGAGTCTGCAACAATATGTAACCCGCCCTTGCTCGGTAAGGTCTTGTGACCCAACCTTTCTTAGTAGGTCTCCTACTTTTCATTATGCCCAGTGATCCCTATGCATCTTGAATGTTGATTGGATCATTCTTCTTGTTGGCTAGAACTAGTGTTAGATTTCTTCTTCTGAATCACAGCTCCAATGATCTCCATAGGGAACTAAGTTAAAGTGTTTGGACTACCCAATTCATTGACTTGGGTGTCATTCACTTCATGATCTTGGTTTTCATTCTTTAGAGATTTTGGTACCCATTGCTGACTCATTTTCTTTCTGATATTGTCAACTTTGGCTTTTTTTTTCATCTTCAATTCTACCTGTGTTCATACAATTCTTAGCAAGATGTCCAAGTTCTATACAAATAAAACATCTTTTTGTAGTGTCTCTTTTCTTCATATGTGTTTTACACAGTTTTCTCCAATGTGCTCAAATTCACCATAGTGATGCAAAAGTAATGACATCTACATCATGTATTGTAATCCCATCCAAATATTGCTTTCACAATTTGTTCTGTTGGGTTCAACTGCTTGATTTTGCACTTTGAAGATTTGTGTCCTTGTTTCTTGCAATTGTGGCATTTACCTCCAAACTTAGGTTTCTCTATGCATTCACTTGCTCTATTACCATGCTTGTTGCAACTGTAACACTTTCCATTGAATTTTGATTTGCATTACTCCAACATTTTTTTGATGTATGATCTATCTTACCACAATGACTGCAAGTAGGTCTTTGATTATTTTGACCTCCTTGATGTTGAGATAATGGGTGTTGCACACATTGCATAATATTGTTATTTTATTATTTTATTTTATTATGTAATGTTGTGCCTAGATGGATGTGCAACATGTAAAGATTTCCATGGAATATTCTTGATGAGTTGTATTGTAACATTGTGAAAATATTTCATGTAATTATTTAATATTGGAGAAAAGAATTAAATGCCCAATATTAAATGTGAGGTCAGTGGGTTAGGTAGCACATGGTTTTAGCACATGGTTTATGTAATACCACTTGGTGGTTTTGTAGGACTTGCTACTATATAAGCAGCCACAAGGGTAGTTATTATAGAGAGTGAAAGAGAGTGACAAGGAGAAGAGAAAGGCAAGAGTCGAGCGGGACAAGGCTTGACAGGTTAGCCAAGGGAGCATTTGTGAAGGTTGAAAGCATGGCATGGGATGTGTGGATTCATGCTTGTTCACATAGTTTGCTCGGTTGTTGCTATGGCCATGAAGGCTTCCATGGTTGTATGGCAATGGTATTTTTTGCTGAATAATACATGATGATGGATGCTTTTGGAGGCTGAGTTTTTCCCTCAATGAGGGTTTCCCAGGGTATATCTTGTGTCACATTTTGTGGGTATGTTGTCTATTCTCTTGCATGTGGATTTTAATTCCGTGTTTATTTTAGATCTATTATGGGTTATGTAAAAACGGTTATATTCTTTGTTGCCAAGTTTCCTTACAAGTGGTATCAGAGCTATGGTTTTATTATTTGTAACCCTAGATTGAATCCATGGGAATGCATGAGAGGATAAAAGAAAGGGCAAGATATATGAATGATTTATTGCAGGTCTGAGGGTTTTGGATTTGCTATTATGATGGGATGTTAAAAGATTTGGGCATGTGAAATTGTTGGACAAAAAAGATTTTTCGGATGTTTCATTTAAATGAAGGTTTTGGGGGGTAGCTTGCATAAATGACCTCATGGGTAAAAACAGACCTCACCATTGGATCCGGGTCAACATTTCCATAAATTTTGATATATAATATGCCCTAGTTTGGCCATGTTCAGAGGAAATGAAAGAGTTTTTTAGTTTCAGCCCATGATGGCCGTCAAATTTAATCCCGTCGGAATTTTCGTCACTGAAAAAATAAAAAATAAAAAATTGTACTGAAAATGGTAAAAAGACTGTCGTAGTAAAATGGCCATAACTTTCTCTCAAAATATCGGATTTCAGAGTTCTTATAGGCGTTGGAAACGGAGCACTACAAGATGGTGTAGGTTTGGTTCTATAATTTTGAGATTTTTTCATGTTTTAAGAGCCCTAAAGTCAGATGTTATTTATTTTGAGTATGAATTAGGGCATAACTTGGGCATACGGAGTCAGATTTTGGACTTCGAGTAGTCAACGGAAAGCTCTTGGAGAGCTCTACACAATGGTTCAGATTTGGTGCAAGTTTGGCATGATTTATTTGGTGATATATTTATCTAAACAATTTATAGATATATTTTGACTATGGTAACATTGTGAGTTTATGGCATTGGAAATTTAAGATTTGATGTCATTGTATACTCAGTTCATATTCAGATTGGTCTCATTATGATATGGTTATCAGTGTTTGGTTTGGATATGCATGATGACTTGTCGAATCTACAAGTTGTGCAGTGTTGTAAGCGGTCTATACTTATAGGTTGCATTTATAACTTGGTTATGGGTTGTCTTTGCCCATTGATCTTTCATTATTGATGCATATTCAGATTGGTTGATTGGATTTGGGTTGTCTATGCCCTAAGTCACATGATTTACTATTTTCTTCATGTAGAAGGGATGAGATGTTGTTACCAGGTACAGTCATGGCAGAGGATTGTGGTTGACTATTTTATGCTGACAGGTTGGACACTTTGAGAGCCAGATGCTCAATTCATGGATGTGATCATGATGCCATAGATTTTGGCATGACATGATTGGTTATACAGATACATCTTTGATGTTCATTAGCTTGGATTTCTAATTTAGTTATGGTGGTATATCTTCTTGGTTGAGGATCATGGTTATTTAATTTCTTTTGAGGAGCTCATGATGTGCACTTTGAATTCTTTGATGGTTTGATGCCTTAGTTGATTCTCATGGTTAGAAGATGGTTTTTCATCATGATGTCATGGATAGCTTGGATACACGGTTTAGTGGGAGCTTGTGACAGTGATGGGGTGACAGTGTAGGATTAGTTCCTAGTTTGGTTTATATCTTCTTGGTTTGGAGAGGATGGATTTTATGATGCCATAGGTGACTTGGTACCACAGTTGAGTGGGAGTTGTTGGCATTGATATATTTATTGAGTGTTTGCAGATGTTGGAGGTTTGTCTTAGATCCTGTTGCTGCAGAAGCATCTTTGACATTTGCATGGTGCACTTATTATCTTCATGGTGTTTGAAGATGGTTAGATCTTGAGGACTCATGGAGTTCTTGTTTATCTTCATGGTGTATGGAGATGGTTCTTCCTGGTATGTGGAGATGTTTTTCTTCATGGTGTGTGGAGATGGTTGCATCTTGAGGACTCACAGGGTTCTTGGCAAAGGTGTGGTTTATGCTTTTATTTGGCATGTTATCCTTGGTATGGGGATGGTTTCATTATTATGTCATGGTATACTCTTGATACGCATTTAGAGTTGTGACATGTTATGATGTGTTCATATGGAGCATGTTATCTCTTTAGTTGAGATGGTAAGATCATGTTGTCATGTTTATGTTCCTGAGGCCATGGTTGGAACTTTGACATTGATCTTGGTTTAGTTTCTTGGTATTGAGTACACTGATCATAAGATGGATACTTCATGATATTGCTATGTTGCATTTGGAGTTGGCATGGATTGATTGGTTACAGGTGCTCATGGATACTTAGAGACGGTGGTGATGCTGATTTCTCTTGGATTAGAGAAGTATTTTTTGGGACGGTTAATGGTTTCAATAGGAAGTCCGAGGGGCAGTCACCTGATATGGACTTGAGAGGAGATTGTTCTTAGATGAGTCTTGGTTGGAGACTTGGGTATCTTGATGAGCATTCTCATTCCCCACTCTTGGTCTACTCGGCAGGTTTGCTACTTGAGAGGTATAGCCCATTGTTTTTTTCTCAGTTGCATTATATTTATGCTTGTCTTTCATGGATATGGATCTTGAGCTATGGTACATGAGTTAGTTTTGGAGGGTTCATTTGAGAGATGGTTTAGCATTGGTTATCTCCATGTGCATATGTTGTTATGCTGGTTGAGTTTGGGAGATGGTTTTATATTTGGGCATATTCCTTGGATTAGGAATGGTTATTCTTTGGTTTAGGAATGGTTTTATTGAGTTTGATCTTCTTGTGAGAGGCTTACATCCATGATTAGTTATATGGTATGATTTGGGTGTTGTTGAGGCTTCTTGTTGGGGTTTTATGGAGGAGATCTTACTTGCACAGTTTACATCTAGAGGTGTGTGTAGAAGGACATGATACAGGTTATGATTTGCATGGTTTCTCTGGTCTTGGTTATCTTCCTGGATGTTCAGTTTTGCTTACATTGGATTTGAGATTGGTTGGAGATTGTGATCATTGGTTTGTGCTCATGTATGTCATGTGAGAGATGACATGGTTATTTCTTTCTCTTTCCTCTGTTGGTTGTGGAGAATTTGGGAGACTGTTGGAGACTTGTTATGAGAGTTGTTCTTGTAGGATATTGGATTATGTATTGTGGATGTCCTTGATACTACATGGATTCACTTCTTTTAGATGTGTTGAGTGGATTGGTTATAGATTTGACATTATCTTTTCCAGTGGGAGCTTCTTGGTATATATGTGGCAGGTATTGCTCTTGAGGCTTGTGATTGCAGGTTACAGATTGGATATGTCGGTGATATGAGATTCACTTGTTATACCTTTGAGGTATGGATAGTTGGATGGATTTGGCACTTTGCTGTGGGTGCTATTTCAGCTATGGATATTTTGACAACTACGGATACATGTGATTACCTTTGGATCAGGTTTTTGTGCTTGGAATTTTAGTTGGTACAGGATTTTATGATCTTCTAATGTGACAGGTTGGGTGGTTTTCTCTTTGGATGGCTTCTATGTATGTCCAATGGGAGTGGCATAATAGGAGGTGAGATCATTCATGTTCGAGATGCTGGATACTTTGATTTTGTTGCGGGTACCAGGATGGAGCACTTGGTGTATTTTGATCCATGATGGTGGATGTGCTAGGAGGGATTGTTTCCTTGTTCATTTATGTGGCTACGGATTGACCCTATGAAATGTATACAACAAGTGGGAGATTGTTGAGATAATGGGTGTTGCACACATTGCATAATATTGTTATTTTATTATTTTATTTTATTATGTAATGTTGTGCCTAGATGGACATGCAACATGTAAAGATTCCCATGGAATATTCTTGATGAGTTGTATTGTAACATTGTGAAAATATTTCATGTAATTATTTAATATTGGGGAAAAGAATTAAATGCCCAATATTAAATGTGAGGTCAGTGGGTTAGGTAGCACATGGTTTTAGCACATGGTTTATGTAATACCACTTGGTGGTTTTGTGGGACTTGCTACTATATAAGCAGCCACAAGGGTAGTTATTATAGAGAGTGAAAGAGAGTGACAAGGAGAAGAGAAAGGCAAGAGTCGAGCAGGACAAGGCTTGACAGGTTAGCCAAGGGAGCATTTGTGAAGGTTGAAAGCATGGCATGGGATGTGTGGATTCATGCTTGTTCACATAGTTTGCTCGGTTGTGGCTATGGCCATGAAGGCTTCCATGGTTGTATGGCAATGGTATTTTTTGCTGAATAATACATGATGATGGATGCTTTTGGAGGCTGGGTTTTTCCCTCAATGAGGGTTTCCCAGGGTATATCTTGTGTCACATTTTGTGGGTATGTTGTCTATTCTCTTGCATGTGGATTTTAATTCCGTGTTTATTTTAGATCTATTATAGGTTATGTGGAAACGGTTATATTCTTTGTTGCCAAGTTTCCTTACACTTGCTAAGATGATTCACCTTCTTCTATGTATCCTATTCCAGCTTTTCCTTTGTGTCTATACTGACTTTGTTCATTCAATTGATTTATGCTTTCATGAGATTTCATCATTCATTCATAGGTTTTCTTTTCAGTGTTGAGATCATTCTGTATTATTTCATTCTCTAATCTTAGATTCATAAGTTCTTCATTTACATTGGTGAGTTGATCAATAAAGTCTTCTTTTTGAAGGGATAGTTGTTGGATTTCATTGTTCTTTTCTTCTATCTCTTTTTTAGCTTTTTCTTTTTCTTCCGTGACTTCACATAATTTGATTGATTGAATTTCTTGTTCTCTATTCAGTTTTATGATTTCTTCTTAAAGATTGGAATTATTTTCTAATAAATCTTTGATTGCTTCATTAGCTTCATCTAAATTTCTTTTAAGATATATCTCTTTAATTCTTTCATCATTGTAGATATTGTCATTCATTTGTATTGCAAGATCTTTACTTCTTTTCAACGATTGAGAGAGTTGCTCCTTTGCTTTCTTCAGTTGCCCAATGGCCAATTCAAGATCCAACTTTTCATTGTCAATATCCTTATCTAGCCTGTATACCTCCATTGCCTTTGATCTTTTCTCAAGTTGTTAAACTTCTAATTTGAGAACCCGAAAAGCTCTAATACCAATTGTTGGAAATATAAGGTAGGGAAGGTTACTAAGAGGGGAGGGGTGAATCCAGAACTAATAAAACTTTATCTCATTTCACCAATCAATCCTTCATATAATATTATGATCTAATTTCATGCATGAAAGAATGAAAGAAAATAAACATTCATAGCAATTGGATGCAAGATATGGTAACCTAGAAACCTTCCAATTAGAAAGTAAAATTGGGGTGGGGATGATACCCACAAGCTTTAGTACTATAGTATAAAGTTAACCTATTAAGGCTTATAATTGACCACTATTGGTGATCTGCCTTGTTAGGAGCAATAAGGACTATGAGGTTCACCTTGTAAAATGATTTACAAACATACAAGAAGTATGCACTAGGTTAAGAGATTTAGCAAAGATAGTTAAGTCTACCGCGTTAAAAGATTTGACTTATGCACCTATTAGGATGAACTAGTGGTTGATCTCTTATCTACAACTCTAATTTACTGGTTGAGATTCCTTGTGTTACAATGATCACCTGACTATGATAGATAATACTTTGTTGTCCCTTATACTGCTTGTAGCCTTCTTTTAATTTTCACTTTTGCTCATCATATATTTTGCATATATATATATATATATATATATATATTTGGATATGATACAATGCATTACATATATACCAATCCAATTTACAACTTACTAGAGTCAGCTACAATAGCAATTACATCATAATCCACAAAGTTAGCCCAAGTGTTGTAACTCAAGTTCTGAAGACAAACTTGGTGAAGTTTGGATACACGACAAACACTTTCAACGCTCGACAATCTTTGGCACTAGGTTGAACTTGAAGCTCGGTCCATAGTAATCACTTCCAAGTAGAATGAACTTAGTCAGCATTGTGTGACTTAGTAAACTCTGAGTAACTTGGTAGCAACTAGATCACTAGGTTGACACTATATGACTCAATCAACACTAGATCCACTTTGTTAACCTTGTGAGCTCAATAGACACTGTTGGATTTGGTTAACACTACAAAGCTTAGTTAACACTATGATGTTTTTCACTTCCACTAATTAGCTCAGTATCCTCTACTATGTTTGATTTGCACTAAACTTTGTCTCTGAAGTTCAGTAAACACTGTGTAGCTTAGTAGACATTGTAAACTGACTACTTAGCTCCGAAATAACTGAATCACTTGGTTAACATTGCAAACTAAATGATAAGCTCAATAGCAATTGTAGAACTCGGTAGCAATGCAACCAATTGACTAAGTGTTGAGTCTCTAATAGACAACCTGACCTTAATGTCAACAAATCATTGGTATATATTAGAAGGAATATATCATGTACTTAAAGACTTATTGCCAATAGTACACTCTTCTCATATTGGACTCATCATTTATGTGGAACCACATGAGAAAAAAAAAGATCATGATTTCAAGGGAGAATAGACATTACAAAAATTGAATATTTGTCAATCCATCAAATGAGGATCATTACATATCCAATCAAGGAATAAACTCGGTGCAAAAGTCTTACACATTATCTATGCACTTGACCCAATCAATATAAGTTCATCTTCTAATTTATTTTAGAAATTTAAGATGAATTTATGAAATCACTTTGTTTTTAAAATCAAATTATTTAAATATATTGAGATTCTTATCTTAAGAATTCAATTATTATTGTTAGGATCAAACCAAGGGAAGGACCCAACTAGATTCTATCCTAGTGCAAGAAAATAAAGGAAAGCGCTAAAAGTGTCTATGAAGAAGATATAGCAATCATGGACTACATGCATAGTTAAGGTAATGTTGAGGTAAGTATTATATCTCAACATCATTATGAATTTGTTATTTAGGTGAATTCTATATTAATAAATATATTTGGTAATGACAAAGAAAAAAAATGTTTGAAAACATTGTAGGTTGAGTATGTGTGTGTGTGTGTGTGTGTGTGTGTGTGTGTGTGTGTGTGTGTGTGTATTTGGTAATGACAAAGAAAAAAATGTTTGAAAACATTGTAGGTTGAATACATACATACATACATACATACATACATACATACATACATACATATATATATGTATGTATGTATGTATGTATGTATGTATGTATGTATGTATGTATATGGATATATGTATCTATATATGTATATGTATATATACATATACATAAATATACATGCATATACATATATATGCATATATATATATACATATATACATATACATACATATGTATGCATATGTATATATATATATATGTGTGTGTGTGTCTGTGTATATGCATATATAGATAAATATATGCATATATGTATGTATATATATGTATATATATGTATATACATACATATATATATATATATGCATATGTATGTATATGCATATATATGTATGTATATATATATGCATATATTAAACATACATATATACATATACATGTATATGCATATATAGATACATATATACATATATGTATCTATATATGCATATACATATATGTGTGTGTGTGTGTACATATATAGATACATATATACATAAATATATGTGTATATACATACATATATATGTATGTATATACACATATATCTATGTATATATGTATCTATATATACATACATATATATATGTATGTATATACATATATAGATACATATATACATAGATATATATGTATATATGTATCTATATATGTATATCCATATATATATACATATACATACATATATATGCATATACATATATATGTATGTATATGTATGTATGTATATGTATGTATGTATGTATGTATGTATGTATGTATTATAAGAATATATTTAAAATTAGATATATATTTAATGTTTTTGAATGATCAAGCATTATTATTATTGATTCATTATTGAATATAAAAATATTTTTAAAATCTTATTAATATTTGATCTTTTTGATCTATTGTCCAAGTCCAAGCAATTGGATATTTGTCTCAAGAGAGGGTAGGGGTCAGCGATCCATGATCCTTTGAGACATGGGCTTAAACTTGTAAACTTTGAGGGAATCCATTTGCACATTTGGCATCTAGACAACTTGGATAGCATCTATACCTTCTAATCTTAAATTTAGATAATAACATATAACAAGAATTAATGTTACATCCTATATGACAATAACAAAAGGCAGTGATATTACTAAGGAGGGGCTTGTCTATGTCCCAAGCTAGGGTAGGGGTCATCGATCCATAATATTTTATGATGCAAACTTGGACTTGTAAACTTTGAGGGAATCCATTTGCACATTTTGCATCTATGCAACTTGGATAACATCAAGTCCTTCCATCTTTTAAGGTTGACATGGAGTAATTTATCATGATTCACATTTTCTTCAAACTTATATATATGTACTAATGACAACTAGTGGCTACAATATTCTATTGAAGAATGATATCATCTTCTTAATCCCAGTAAGACATTAATCAAGAAAGCATGTATTATGTGTCTACACTGTGTCTTCTTCATGTTTTCATGCATTCATATGTTTGTTCTATGTTTTCATGTGTCTGCTTCGTGTTTTCATGCATTAATGTGTCTACTTTGTGTTTTTATGCATTAAGATATATACTCCAAAAATCCTTTAGATCTTCTTGCATCTAAATATATTCTATGTATCTATGACAAAGGGTGTATGAATGATCTTTACTCAAGGGCAAGAAAATTTGACATATAATTAAAATGTAGTTAAATGATAAATAAACAAAATAGTAATACTAATATATTTAATAATTTATTATCATACTGTAATATTGCATAGTATATTATTATTGATATTAAAAATAATAATATATTAATAATAAATATAGTCTATTCTTAATATATATAATACTCTATTATTAAAATTAACATATCTTATTATTAATAAATTATCTAAATCAATATAATTTTATAATATAATTATTATGAAAGGACATGACACTTAGCATTGATAAGTATATATATAGGATATTAGATCTTGAAAATAAAGTTATCAAAAATATAGAAAAAGATATCAAAAGTTTGTGTTTTATAAAATAATATCCTTGAGGGGACATTACAATACATGATAGTGTGCACACATCAACTGAATAGAAGTATTTGAGATAAGAATAAGGATGATAATGATACAATTGTATCCAACATATGTCAAACTATGGGAAACCCAAATGGTAAGAAGACGCTACCTCTCGACCACGTGGTCACCTAGTAGGACTTCCACTCTCACTGTGCAAGGAAGATTAATGAACGATCCACAAATGGTTAATCAATCATAAAATATTCCTAGGAAAGGAATCCTAATACCCCAAACTACCTCAAGGGTATACAATCTACTCATAAAGAAAAGATAACCAAAATCAAGAGATACTCATTCAGAACCAACATCACATACCAAGTCAACATCCAAATACCAAATATAATAAAGTGTCAAACTCAAGATAAAGTTAATGAAAGATATCCACCTTAATTCAAGGCCGCCTATCCAAGAACAATAATCAACATATACTAATTGTCATCAATAAAAGTAAATCACCAACAATAAGAACATCCAACAATAAGTTATACCACCAGAGGTAGAAACAAAATATATGGAGGAGACTCAGGCTACATACTAAGGAGTGTCATCACATGGTCGAACTAGTTAAGTTACCCTAGATTAGTCTCTCATTAGACCCTGGACCCTTAAGCATTGAGTTACCTTGGACTAGTCACTCTAGACCCTAGACCCTTAACATGACACGTGTGGAACTATACAAGCGCTCAAAGTATGAGCGAGGCAATATCTCTAAGTTATCCTTTTAGTGTCTTTCCCCAAATATTAATTACTAGATTATCACTTATTACATAACTTATAATAAGTTACCCTAGCAGCAACTTTGTACTCCAGCCCCCATTTGCAAGCCACTCCCATAGACATGCACATAGACTACCTTCCCAAAACTCACAAATCACAATTATGTCTGATACCACAAAAGTAATATTCATCGAATTCGGTTCTTTAATAGGCAACCTGAAAATAACATTGGTTCTCAAAACTCAAGTTCTCATAAATGCTCATGAAAAGAAAACTCATAATGTAAATCTCAATTCAAATAATAAAGTACATCATGACTTATAGTCAAATAATATCATAAAAGAAAACTTAAAGATGACTCTGGTGCACATCTTAACTTGGCCAACTAAACAACCCACAAAGAAAAACCATCACGAAAATAAACATCACATGACTATAAATAGAATATAAGAAAACACATATTTTTCAACCATATGATTTAATTCCATCATTTTGTATTGTTTAGTTTGGGTGATAAAGATGCGTTTAAAATTAAAATAAGAACATATATGTTAATATAAATTGTTTTGCTAATATACTTTTTTAAATCAATAAGTATTCAAATGTCACATCTCTTTGTGCATATAAACTATCATATTGTTAATTTAAATAATCTTAAATCATAAATGATCTAATTAATAACATAAATGTATATTATTAGATTACATATTAATATCAATTTTATTCTAAAATATTAATTTGACTTCTATTTAAGTCCAATATTAATATTTATTTTTTCTTTAATTCATAATGCAATTAGAGATTACTCAAACTTGAAATTATAAATTTAATTAACTTATCTATAATTTCTCTCATAATATTAAATATTCATAACTAGATGATTATATAGTGAGCTCCACTTTAACTTCTCTTAAAATATAACTAAATCACAATTATATATATTTATTAATTTGTAACTCCACTTTCATTAATAAATATATAATAAGTTATATCCTACTAACAGTTTTTAAAATAATTGATATTAAGAACTCACTTATAAGAAAATAAAAACTATTTATTTATTTAATTTTCAAACTAAATAAATAATAGTTTTTAATAAAAAAATAATATTTATAAAATTAATAATTAATCGTAAAAAAGTAATTTTTGTTATTATTTTTTAAATCTAAAAATTAAATTATATTTTTATCAAATAAAAATAAACATACAATTAATATTTGTGTATGTCTTTGATATCTCAAGTCATGCAAGCATAATATACTTAGTTTTCTATCTTTCATTTATTTGTTTGCAAATGCATGTATAAGTTTAGCTACAACATGTTTTCCTCTCATTTAATCCTTTGATTTTCCAATAAATTTGCAGCCAAATTATTTAGATTAAGAAGAATATTTATCTTTATTTAGAAAATTCATGATAGTCACATGGTTGTAATGACAAATTTAAAGTTGAAACCCTAGTTGTTCAATTTATTATTTTCTTCCAATTTTCTATAATTGAATTTTCTCTATATTAGAAAGGGTTTTAAAAGAATACAATCATAATAATTTTCTATAATTTTTTTCGGTCGGGTTTTCTTGATTAATAAATTTTCATTTTCAAAATCTACAACATAATTCTTTATCCTAAAAAATCAATACAATAAATTAATAAGCATTATGCAAGCACTGAGGAAGACATGAAGTAGATAGGCTTTTCAATAAAATTCTACAATGGATTTTCAAACCCTACCTCAAAACAATAGCTAAAATTTGAGACAATTTGTAAATACATGCAAATCCAAACCCTCTGAAAATTTTGATAATTCTCTTACTCCAATTCCAATTTTTTTTCCTCATAACCTATGTGACCCTCAAATGAACCACAAACCCTCTAATAAAGAACCATAACCCTAACTATTGTTTCTATTCTCCAATATTTCAAAAGTCACTAACTTTATTAAATAATTATTATTTTAATTATTTAATCCTTTTGTGCACACTTAAAGAACTTTCTAATTAAAATATTCTTTTATTTTATTTTCCTCCACTTTATTAATTCATGCAAGCATTATTTAAAAGCGTAGTTTATTATTTAAATTAATATTAATAATCAAAACTCGTTATTAAATGCAACTCTAATTTAATTATTATTAATTCAATAGTTATAATAAAACAAATTTAAATCTTTACTGTTTTAATTCTCTTTATCCAACTTTTTAAATTATACAGTCCAAATTAAGTCTTTTAAATTAAAAAATATATTTTATTTGTTTTTAGTTAATTAAATATTCTCATATTTTAATATTTTCTTTTTAATCAAATAATATTTAATAATTCTCAATATTATATGATTAAACCAAATATTATAATTAAATCATTTACCAAATAAATCACGTAGTCAAATTCACATAAAAGCAACATTACCAAAACTAACCAAAATTCAAAACTAAACATAGGAAAAGATAAACTCATGGGTTTAAAAATAGTGGAAAGTTAGATACATGTCCTCCTTCTCAGGATAAGTGATTAGGCTATAGTTGGGATTGGACTTGAATATTATGTCTTCATTCTTATCATTGAGTCATTGCAATAGGGCATGCTCATCCTGACAATTTGGGGAAGTCGATGTCTAATACCTACAAATTTGTATAAAAGAAAAGCATGTACACGTGCATGTATATCTTAGCTAAATAGACAATGTCAGAGAGTGGTACATTGTGTAGATCCCAACTAATAGGTGACTATGACTCCCTCCCTCAACCATATCAAGCATGCCAAACATAAATTTAAAACAAACACACACACCATACACATGCAAGTATGGGGTATGTATAATAGTAAATCTTAAATATAAATAACATCATAATTATAACATGAATATATCATCATCATGAGGATATAATAAATATGTTTCTAAGACACACCATATGGCATCATCATTAAATTAATTTCATTAGCTAACTAAGAGCAATTAAAACATCATCATTGCAAGTAGGAAATTGTTACGGGTAAAAGCACAAACCTGTGTCACCCTTTGTGATATCTTTGACAGTTTCGGCCGAAAGCCTTCCGACCGTAACAGTTTCGGCCGAACATACGTGGCGGTCTCGCGCCTACGTGGCTCGTACCATTCCAGTCAAAATCTGTTCGTCCGAAACGGTTACGACCGACACCCTGAGCCGGTATAAAAATCGTCGCAAACCTCTAGCGGCTATCATTGTTACTGTAGCTGTTCCTGGATTTCTGGAGAGCGGGTCAAGGGTTTCGGCCGTAACTAGTTAGTGGCTTTTTCTTCCTCATTTTTTAATAGTTTTTAAACATATTTTTTGATTAGTAGATGTTAATTATACTTAAAATAGTTGTTTTTGACCTATTTTGTGAGTGAAATGCTTAAAATTGTTTTTTTTTAATATGTTTAAATTATTTTAATTATTTTAGATTGTTTTAGAATGGTATTTAAATTAATTTGTTAGCAAAAATGTAGTTAAACATGAGATAAAAATGTAGAAAAACATTAATTAAAAGTGTAGAAAAACATTAAGTTAAAATATAGAAAAATATTAGGAAAAACATTAGGTTAAAATATAGAAAAATATTAGGAAAAACATTAGGTTAAAATATAGAAAAACATTAGGTTAAAATATTAAAAACAAATTAGGTTAAAATGTCAAAAAAATTAGTTAAAAAATATAGAAAAACATGAGGTAAACATGTAGAAAAATATTAGTAAAAAATGTAGCAAACCTTTAGGGGAAATTATTCAGTTTCTAACATAACCTGATGGATCTAAAGGTGAAACAATAATATCTTATAGTGAAATTAATTTTGACATTAAATACACCTTCTAACATAACCCTATATTAACTACAATCATAACCCATACCACATTCTAACAATAACATAGGCTCTCTACTAACCGAATGAACCACACTTAGATATTGATGATGTTCATTTTAACAACTAGTTATTGTTAGGTAATAATGAGTCTTACATTACCAAACAACACATTAAGATCAGTTAAATGATATGTTTTTAGCTACATTATCCATGCATCTATGTCTTAAGGGGACAGAGGAGTCGTAATAGGTCATACTATTTTTTATAGGTTCTAATAAGTCTTAATATGTATTATTAGGATATAATAGGTCTTATTAGGTAATGATGATTCTTACATTACCAAATGACACATAACGACCTCATGATACATTTCTAGGTATTTTTATCCATGTATATGTTAAGGGGACCTAGGGACTCCTACTAGGTCATTACGTCTGTTATAGGTTGTAATAGGTATTCATATGTTTACTAGCACATAATAGGTATTGTCAGGTAATAATGAGTCTTACATTACCAAACAACACATTAAGATCACTTATGTCAACTGTGTTTTTCAATACGTTATCCATACATGCGTGTCTTAAGGGGACATAGGAGTCGTAATAGGTCATACTATTTTTTATAGGTTCTAATAAGTCTTAATATGTATTATTAGGATATAATAGGTCTTATTAGGTAATGATGATTCTTACATTACCAAATAACACATAACGACCTCTTATGATACATTTCTAGGTATTTTTATCCATATATATATTAAGGGGACCTAAGGACTCCTACTAGGTCATTACATTTGTTATAGGTTGTAATAGGTATTCATATGTTTACTAGCACATAATAGACTAACCTTACTATCAACCTTAATAAAACTATATCCCATTTACTTTATTAACATTCTTAACTCTAATTCAAACTACTAAATTAAGTCATGAGTTCTAAATTGTAAACTAACATTTGCTAACTAAACTCATTTACTTATCTAGTAACAAAATTTTCTATCCCTATGTCCTAACTCTCATCTACACTCCCCATAATCATCAAAGCATTTACATCAAAATCTAGATTTTAGTCAAGAATTATATTTTTTTATTGCATGTATGTACATGTGTACACTTAGTTATCATTTAATCAAGAAAATTTATTTTATGTTTATTGCATATACATGCACATGTACGAATATTTATTTTTCACATTTGCATGAGCACGTTACAATGTACATTAGATATGGTCTCTAAGATAATTTGTTTTAAAATACATATGTATGTTACATGATTGAATTTAGCACCATACATTTAATGTTGTGTATTTATATGTACATGTGTTTCAAATTAAATTTAACTTTTAATTATTTTAATTTAAATACACTTGTATGTTTATATTTGTATATATATGCATGTGCAGATCTCTAGATATTTATCACATTCATATCCTCATATTTATTTTCATATATACATTATGGCATCTGGTTCTGGGGATCGTGCACCTGCATCCTCAGGGGATGCTAGTGTTCGTGGTGGGGGTCAGAGTGCTGAGTCTGGTACAGCACATAGATCGACCTCCTCCACTCATGATAAACAGCAGTTATTTAGAGATACAGTTGCAAGATTATCTCGTGCTATGCAGGTATTGGATACCTCACTTTCCTCTGCTACCACCCTCCCTAATAGGGAGAAGGTCACAGTGATGTGAGAGGAGTTATTTCGTATGATTCAGACAATTGAATCATACAACCCTTTTGATGATATGAGCATTGAGACATTTTATTCTTCTTTATCTCACAGTGTCACTGGCACTGTGAAGTACACACAGATTGACACTGAGGTTTCCACCGGCATGGTGAAATCCATGTTTCCATCTTATGCAGATCGTCGCAAAGTCGACGAAGTGTACTGATCTACTCGTTGCACCATTGATGTATCCTCGTTGGTTGGCCACTCATCATAGATGGCCATAGAAGGATGAGTTCCCCCT